>JAIUJO010000206.1:107500-110000 GCA_023846275.1 Vanilla planifolia
CATTTTATTATTCTTTTGCTTCTTCTTCTTCTTCCTTTTCCTCTTCAAGTTTTCATTCATTTTGTTCTTCTACTTCTTCTTCTTGTTCATCCTCTTCTTCATCTTCTTCTACTTCTTCCTCTTCTTCATCTTCTTCAACTTCTTCTTTCACATCTTCTTCTTCTTCTTCTTCCTCTTTTATTCCTTCTTCCGCATGTTCTTCTTTTTGTTCTTCCTCTTCTTCCTTATCTTCTTCTTAATCTTCATCTTCTTCTTCTTCTAATCCTTCTTTTTTTTCTTCTTGTTCATGATCTTCTTCTTCTTCTTTCTTTTCTTCTTCATCATCATCATCATCTTCTTCTTCATCTTCTTCTTCCTCTTCCTCCCCCTCCTCTTCTTCTTCTTCTTCTTCTTCCTCCTCCTCCTCCTCTTCATCTTCTTCATCTTCTTCCACTTCTTTGTCCTCTTGTTTGTCTTTGTCTTCTTCATCTTCACCTCCTCCTCCTCATTCTTCTTCTTCTTCTGCTTTCATTTCTTATTTTTCTTCTTCTTCTTCTTCTTCTTCTTCTTCTCCTTCTCCATCATCATCTTCTTCTTCTTCTTCTTCTATTTCTTCTTCTTCTTCTTCTTCTTCTTATTCTTTTTCTTTTTCTTCTTCTTCTTCATCTACATCTTTTTCTTCTTCTTCTTCTTCTTCCTCTTCTTCTTCTTCTTCTTCCTTTTCATCTTCTTCCTTATTCTTTTTCCTCTTCTATTTCTTCTCCATCTTCTTCTTGTTCTACTACTTCTTCTTCGACTTCTTTGTCCTCTTCCACTTTTTCTTCTTCTTCTTATTCTTCTCCTCCTCCTCCTCCTTCTTTCTCTTCAATTTATTATTATTCTTCTTCTCCTCCTCCTCCTCCTCCTTCTTCTTCTTATTCTTCTTCTTCTTCTTCTTCTATTTCTTGTTCTTCTTCTTCTTCTTCTTCTTCGTTTTCATCTTTTTCTTCTTCTTTTCTTCTTCTTCTTCTTCTTGTTCTTCATCTTCCACTTCTTCTTCTTCTTCTTCTTCTTCTTCTTCCTCTTCATCTTCCTCTTCTTCTACTTCTTCTTCTTCTACTACTTTTTCTTTTTCCCTTCTTCTTTTATTTAATCTTCCCTTCTTTTTTTACTTCCTCTCCATCTTCTTCTTCTTCTCCTTCCCCTTCTTCTTCACAATCTTTTTCCTTCTTCTTCTTCTTTTCTTCTTCTTGCTCTTACTCTTCTTCATCATCATCCAGTTCTTCTTCTTCTTCTTCCTCTTCTTCATCATGACCTTCCTCTTCTTCTTCTTCTTCTTCCTCTTCTTCATCTTCTTCTTCTCTTTCTACTACTACCACTACTTCTTCTTCTTCATCTTACTCCTCTTCTTCTTCTTCTTCTTCAACTTCTACTTCTCCTTCTTCTTCTTCTCCTTCTTGTTCTTCCTCCTCTTCTTCTTCTTCTACATCTTCTTCCGCTTCTTCATCTTCTTCTTCCTATTCTTCATCTTCTTCCACTTCTTCTTTCACATCTTCTTCTTATTCTTCTTCTTCTTCTTCCTCTTCTTTTCCTTCTTCCACATCTTCTTCTTTTTGTTCTTCCTCTTCTTCAATATTTTCCTCTTATTCTTCATCTTTTTCTTCCTCTTCCAATTCTTCTTCTTCATCATCTTGTTCATGATCTTCTTCTTCCTCTTTCTTTGCTTTTTCATCTTTATTCTTGTTCTTCTTCTTCTTCTTCTTCTTCTTCCTCCTCCTGCTCCTCTTCATCATCTTCTTCTTCTTCCACTTCTTTGTCCTCTTCTTTTTCTTTTTATACTTCTTCTTCTTCTCCTTCTTCTTTTTCTTCTGCTTCTTCTTCTTCTTCTTCTTCTTCTCCTTCTATTTCTTCTTCATCTTCTTCTTCTTCTTCTTCATCTTTGTCTCCATCTTTTTCTTCTTCTTCTTCCTCCATCTTCTTCCTTCTTCTTCTTCTTCTTCTTCTTCATCTTCGACTTGTTTGTCCTCTTCCTCTTTTTCTTCTTCTTCTTCTTCTCCACCTCCTCCTCCTCCTTTCTCTTCCATTTATTCTTTTTCTTCTTCTTCTTCTTCTTCTCCTCCTCCTCCTCCTCTTTCTCCTACTTCTTCTTTTTCTTCTTCTTTTATTTCTTCTTCTTCTTCTTCTTCGTCTTCATCTTTTTCTTCTACTTCTTGTTCTTCTTCTTCTTCTTCTTCTTCTTCTTCTTTCTATTCATCTTCCTGTTCTTCTTCTTCTTCTTCTAGTTGTTGTTGTTCTTCCTCTTCTTCAAATTCTTCTTCTCTTTCCTTTTCGTCTTCTTCTTTTTCTTCTTCTTCTTATTCTCTTTCTTTTTATTCTTCTTCTTGTTATTATTATTCTTCTTCTTCTTCCTTGTCTACTTTTTCTTCTTCTTCCTCTTCTTCATCTTCTTTTTCTTCTTCTACTTTTACTTCTTCCCCTTCTTCTTCTTTTATTTACTCTTCCATTCTTCTTTTTTACTTCTTCTCCATCTTCTTCTTCTTCT
>JAIUJO010000206.1:115000-125000 GCA_023846275.1 Vanilla planifolia
TCTTCCTCCTCTTCTTCTTCTCCTCCTTCTTCTTCGACGTCTTCTTCTTCTTCTTCTTCTTCTTCTTCTTCCACTACTTCCACTTCCGCTATTCCTCTTCTTCTTTCTTTCCTTTCTCTTCTTCTTCTTCCTCTTGTTTTACTTAAACCACTCACTATTCCTCTTCTTTTTCTTCTTCTTCTTCCTCCTCCTCTTCTTCTTCTTCTTCTTCACCCTTTTCTCCTCATCATTCACATTTTCTTCATCTTTTTCTCCGTTTCTACTTTATCTTCTTCTTTCTCCTCCTCCTCTTCTTCTCTTTCTTCTTTTTGTTCTTATTCTTCTTCCACTACTTCTTTTCCTCTTCTTCTTTTCCTTTTTCCTCTTCTTCATCTTCCTCTTCTTCTCCTTCATCCTCTTCTTCTTCCACTTCTTCTTCTTCCTCCTTTACTTCTTTTTCTACTTCCTCCTCTTCTCCTTATCTTCCTTTTATTCTTCTTCATCTTCTTCATCATCATCTTCTTCTTCTTCTTCTTCTTCCTCCACTTCGTGTTCTTCTTCTTCATCCTTCCTTTCCATCTTCTTCTTCATCTTCTTCTTCTTCTCCCTCTTCTTTTCCTTTTTCTTCCTCTTCCTCTTCTTCTTCTTCATCTTCTTCTTCCTCACCTTCTAATTCTTCTTCTTCATCAACTTCCACTTCTACTATTCCTCTTCTTCTTTCTTTCC
The DNA here is from genome assembly GCA_023846275.1 of Vanilla planifolia. NCBI lineage: Eukaryota > Viridiplantae > Streptophyta > Magnoliopsida > Asparagales > Orchidaceae > Vanilla > Vanilla planifolia. Next base: position 115,706 of record JAIUJO010000206.1, read on the forward strand.
TTTCTCTTCTTCTTCTTCCTCTTGTTTTACTTCAACCACTCACTATTCCTCTTTTTTTTCTTCTTTTTCTTCCTCTTCTTCTTCTTCTTCCTCCTCCTCCTCTTCTTCTTCTTCTTCACCCTTTTCTCCTCATCATTCACAATTTCTGCATCTTTTTCTTCCACTTCTACTTTATCTTCTTCTTTCTCCTTCTCCTCTTCTTCTCTTTCTTCTTCTTGTTCTTATTCTTCTTCCACTACTTCTTTTCCTCTTCTTCTTTTCCTTTTTCCTCTTCTTCATCTTCCTCTTCTTCTCCTTCATCCTCCTCTTCTTCCACTTCTTCTTCTTCCTCCTTTACTTCTTTTTCTACTTCCTCCTCTTCTCCTCATCATCCTCTTCTTCTTCTTCATCTTCTTCAACATCATCATCATCTTCTTCTTCTTCTTCCTCTTCTTCTTCATCCTTCCTCTCCATCTTCTTCTTCGTCTTCTTCTTCTTCTCCCTCTTCTTTTCCTTTTTCTTCCTCATCCTCTTCTTCTTCTTCTTCTTCTTCTTCTTCACCTTCTAATTCTTCTTCTTCATCAACTTCTTCTACAACTGCTACTACTTCTTCATCATCATCATCTTCGTCTTCTTCTTCATCTTCTTCTTCTTCTTTATATTCCATTTCTTCTTATTCGTCTACTTCTCCTTCTTTTTCTTCTTCAACTTCTTCCACTTGTGCTTCTTCTTCTTCTTGTTCTTTAACTTCTTCTTCTTCCTGTTCTTCTTCTGCTTCATCTTCTTCTTCTTTTGCTTCTTCCTCTACCTCTTCTTGTTCTTCTTCTACTTCTTCTACTTTTTCTTCTTCTTCTTCTTCTTCTTCTTATTCTTTTTCATTATCTCCTTTTACTTCTTTAACTACTTCTACTTAACCATCTTCTTCTGCTTCTTCTTTTTCTTCTTCTTATTCTTCCTCTTCTTCTTTGACTTCTTGTTCTTCTTCTACTTCAACTTCTTCTTCTTCTTCTTCCACTTCTTTCTCTTCTACTTCTTCATTAACTGCTTCTTGTTCTACTTCTTCTACTATTTCTTTCACTACTCCTCCTTCTTCTTCTTTTTCCTCTACTTTCTTTCTTCATCTTGTTCTTCTCCTTGCTTTTCTTCCTTTTCTTCTTCCTCTTCTTTTTCTTGCCCTTCTTCTTCTTCTTCCTCTTTCTCTTCTTCTTCTTTTTCTTCTTCTTCTTCTTCCCCCACATCTTCTTGTTTCTCTTCTTCTTCTTCTTCCTCTTCTTCCTCTTCTTCCACATCTTTGTCTTCTTCTTCTTCTTCTTCTTCTTCTTCTTCTTCTTCTTTTTCTTCTTCTTCTTCTACTTCTTCTTCTTCTTTTTCTTCTTCTTCTTCCTCTTCTTCTTCATCTTCTTAGTCTTCTTCTTCTACTACTTCTTCTTCATCTTCTTCTTCTTCTTCTTCTTCTTCCACTTCTTAAACTTCTTCTTCTTAAACTTCATCCTCTTCTTCTGTTCTTCTTCTTCCCCAAATTCTCCTTCTTCCTTCTGTTCTTATTCTTCCTCTTCTTCTTCCACTTCTTCCTCCTTTTTTTCTTGATCTTCTTCTTCTTATTCCTCCTCTTCTTCTTGCCATTGTTCTTCCTTTTCTTCTTCTTTTTCCGCCTCATCTTTGTGTTTCTCTTCGTCCTCTTCTTCCTCTTCTTCCTTGTCTTCCTCTTCTTCTTCTTCTTCTTCTTCTTCTTCATCTACTACTTCTTCTTCTTCTTTTCCTAATTTTTCTTCTTCTTCTTCTTGCCTTTGTTCTTCTTCTTCCTCTTTTGCTTCTTCTTCTTCTTCTTCTTCCTCTTTCACTTCTTCTTTGATCTATTCATCATCTTCTACCTCTTCTACTTCTTCTTTTCTTCTTCTTTTACTTCTTCTTCTTCTTACTCTTCTACTTCATCTTATTGATGTTCTTCCTCTTCTTTTTCTTCTTTTTCATCATCTTCTTCTTTTTCCTCCTCTAATTGCTCTTCTTCCTCATCTTTTTCTTCCTCTTCTTTTTCTTCCTCTTCTTTTTCTTCCTCTTCTTTTTCATCCTCTTCTTTTTCATTCTCCTCTTCTTTTTCCACTTTCAAAGTTGTTCTTCTTCCTTATCTTCTTCAATTTCTTCCTCTTCTTCTTCTTCCTCTTCTTTTTCCTCTTCTTCCTATTCTACTTCTTCTTCATCTTCTTCTTCTTCTTCTTCTTTTTCTTCTTCTTCTTCTTCTTCTTCTTCTTTTTCCTCTTCTTCTTCTAATCCTTCTTCTTTTTCTTCTTGTTCATGATCTTCTTCTTCTTCTTTCTTTTCTTCATCATCATCATCTTCTTCTTCTTCTTCTTTTTCTTCTTCCTCTTCCTCCCCCTCCTCTTCTTCTTCTTCTTCTTCTTCTTCTTCCTCCTCCTCCTCCTCTTCATCTTCTTCATCTTCTTCCACTTCTTTGTCCTCTTGTTTGTCTTTGTCTTCTTCATCTTCTCCTCCTCCTCCTCATTCTTCTTCTTCTTCTTTTTCTTCTTCTTCTTCTTCTCCTTCTCCATCATCTTCTTCTTCTTCTTCTTCTTCTTCTTCTATTTCTTCTTCTTCTTCTTCTTCTTCTTATTCTTTTTCTTTTTCTTCTTCTTCTTCATCTACATCTTTTTCTTCTTCTTCTTCTTCTTCCTCTTCTTCTTCTTCTTCTTCATTTTCATCTTCTTCCTTATTCTTTTTCCTCTTCTATTTCTTCTTCTCCTTCTTCTTGTTCTACTTCTTCTTCTTCTTCTTCTTCGACTTCTTTGTCCTCTTCCTCTTTTTCTTCTTCTTCTTATTCTTCTCCTCCTCCTCCATCTTTCTCTTCAATTTATTATTATTCTTCTTCTCCCCCTCCTCCTCCTCCTCCTTCTTCTTCTTATTCTTCTTCTTCTTCTTCTTCTATTTCTTGTTCTTCTTCTTCTTCTTCTTCTTCTTCGTTTTCATCTTTTTCTTCTTCTATTCTTCTTCTTCTTCTTCTTGTTCTTCATCTTATACTTCTTCTTCTTCTTCTTCTTCTTCTTCTTCTTCTTCTTCTTCCTCTTCATCTTCCTCTTCTTCTACTTCTTCTTCTACTACTTTTTCTTCTTCCCTTCTTCTTCTTTTATTTAATCTTCCCTTCTTCTTTTTTTACTTCCTCTCCATCTTCTTCTTCTTCTCCTTCCCCTTCTTCTTCACAATCTTTTTCCTTCTTCTTCTTCTTCTTTTCTTCTTCTTGCTCTTACTCTTCTTCATCATCATCCAGTTCTTCTTCTTCTACTTCTTTTTCTTCTTCTTCTTCCTCTTCTTCTTCATCATGACCTTCCTCTTCTTCTTCTTCTTCTTCTTCTTCTTCCTCTTCTTCATCTTCTTCTTCTCTTTCTACTACTACCACTACTTCTTCTTCATCTTACTCCTCTTCTTCTTCTTCTTCTTCAACTTCTACTTCTCCTTCTTCTTCGTCTCCTTCTTGTTCTTCCTCTTCTTCTTCTTCTTCTACATCTTCTTCCGCTTCTTCATCTTCTTCTTCTTGTTCTTCATCTTCTTCCACTTCTTCTTTCTTATCTTCTTCTTCTTCTTCTTCTTCCTCTTCTTTTCCTTCTTTCACATCTTCTTCTTTTTGTTCTTCCTCTTCTTCCATATTTTCCTCTTATTCTTCATCTTTTTCTTCCTCTTCCAATTCTTCTTCTTCATCATCTTTTTCATGATCTTCTTCTACCTCTTTCTTTGCTTCTTCATCTTTATTCTTCTTCTTCTTCTTCTTCTTCCTCTTCCTCCCCCTCCTCTTCTTCTTCTTCTTCTTCTTCTTCCTCCTCCTCCTCCTCTTCATCATCTTCTTCTTCCTCCACTTCTTTGTCCTCTTCTTTTTCTTTTTATACTTCTTCTTCTTCTCCTCCTTCTTCTTCTTCTTCTTCTTCTTCTTCTTCTTCTCCTTCTATTTCTTCTTCATCTTCTTCTTCTTCTTCTTCATCTTTGTTTACATCTTTTTCTTCTTCTTCTTGCTCCATCTGCTTCCTTCTTCTTCTTCTTCCTCTACGATTTCTTCTTCTTCTTCTTCTTCTTCTTCTTCTTCTTCGACTTCTTTGTCCTCTTCCTCTTTTTCTTCTTCTTCTTCTTCTCCGCCTCCTCCTCCTCCTTTCTCTTCCATTTATTCTTCTTCTTCTTCTTCTTCTTCTCCTCCTCCTCCTCCTCCTCTTTCTCCTTCTTCTTCTTCTTCTTCTTCTTCTTCTATTTCTTCTTCTTCTTCTTCTTTTTCTTCTTCTTCTTCGTCTTTGTCTTCAACTTTTTCTTCTTCTTCTTATTCTTCTTCTTCATCTTCCCTTTCTTCTTCTTCTTCTTCTTCTTCTTCTTCCTGTTCATCTTCCTCTTCTTCTTCTTCTTCTTCTAGTTGTTGTTGTTCTTCCTCTTCTTCAAATTCTTCTTCTCTTTCCTTTTCGTCTTCTTCTTTTTCTTCTTCTTCTTATTCTTCTTGTTATTATTATTCTTCTTCTTCCTTGTCTACTTTTTCTTCTTCTTCCTCTTCTTCTTCTTCTTTTTCTTCTTCTACTTTTACTTCATCCCCTTCTTCTTCTTTTATTTACTCTTCCATTCTTCTTTTTTACTTCTTCTCCATCTTCTTCTTATTCTCCTTCCACTTCTTCTTCTTCAAGCTCTTCTTCTTCACAATCTTTTTCCTTCTACTTCTTCTTCTTTTTCTTCTTCTTGCTTTTCGTCTTCTCCATCATCATCCTACTCTTCTTCATTTACTTCTTTTTCTTCTTCTTCTTCCTCTTCTTCTTCATCATGACCTTTCTCTTCTTCTTCATCTTCCTCTTCTTCTTCTTCCTCTTCTATTTCTACTACTACCACTACTTCTTCTACTTTTTCTTACTCCTCGTCCTCTTCTTCTTCAACTTCTTTTACTTCTTATTCTTCTTCTTCTTCTTCTTTGTCTTCTGATTCTTCTTCCACCACTTCCTCTTGTATGTCATATTCATCTTCTTCTAATTCTTCCCCTTCAACTACTACTACTACTACTGCTACTTCTTTTTCTTCATTTTCACCTTCTAAGTTTTCTAACTTTTCTTCTTCTTTTTCTAATTTTTCTTCTTCTTTCCCTACATTTTATTATTCTTCTTCTTCTACATCTTTTTCTCTTCTTCTATTTCTTCATCTTCCTTTTCTTCCACTTCTCCTTCTTCTTCCACTTCTACTTTTTCTTTTTTTCTTCTTCTTCTTCTTCTTCTGTATCCACTTCGTCTTCTTCTTCTTCTTCTTCTTCTTCTTTTCTTCTCCTTGTTCATCTTCTTCTCTTTCTTTTTGTTCTTCGTCTTCTACTTTTCCTCCACTCTATTCTTTTTCTTCTTCTTCTTTCTCTTCTTCTCCTTCTTCTACTTCCTCATCTTCTTCTACTTCTTCTTCTTCTTCTTCTTCTTCCTCTTCCTCTTCTTCTTTTGCTCATTCTTCTACCTTTTCTTCACCAAATTCATGTTCATCATCATCATCTTCTTCTTCTTCTTCTTATTCTTCTTCTCCTTCTTCTCCTTATTCCTATTCTTATTCTTTTTCTACTTCACTTTCTTCTTCTTCTTCTCCTTCCTTTTCTACTTCTATTGCTTCTTCGTCTTCACCTTCTTCTTCTACTTTTTCTTTTTCTTCTTCTTCTTCTCCTTCTTCTCCTTCTTCACTTTCTTCTTCTTTTAAACTTTCTTCTTCTTCTTCTTCCTCTTCTTCTTCTTCTTCTTCTTCTTCTTTTTCCTCTTCTTCCTCTTTTTCCTTTTCTCCTTCTAGTTCTTGTTCATTTTCTTCTTCATCTTCTTTTTCTTCTTCTTCCTCTTCTTCTTTTTCTGCAACGTTCTTCCTTTTCTTCCTCTTCTTCATCTTCTTCCCTATCTTCTTTCACTACTTCTTCTTCTTCTTCCTCTTCTTTTCCTTCTTGCACATCTCCTTCTTCTAGTTCTTCCTCTTCTTCCTCATTTTCCTCTTATTCTACTTCTTTTTCTTCTTCCACTGCTTCTTCTTATTCTTGTTCTTCTTCTTCTTCTTCTTCTTCTTCCTCTTCATATTATTTTTATTCTTCTTCTACATCAACTTCTTCATTTTCATCATCTTCTTCTTCTTTCTCTTCTTCTTCCTCTTCTTCCTCTTCTTCTTTGCCTTCTTCCTCCTCGTCCTCCACCTCCTCCTCCTCCTACTCCTCCTCTTCTTCTTCTTCATCTTCTTCTTCTTCTTCTCCCTTTTCTTCTTCTTCTTCTTCTTCTTCTTCTTCTTCTTCTGCTTCTTCTTCTCCTTCTTCTTCTTCCTCTACTTCTGCTTCTTCTTCTTCCTTCACTACTTTTTATCCTTCTTCTTCCTCTTCATTAACTTCCACTTCTCCTTATGCTTCTTTTTCTCCTTCTTCTTCTTCTTCTTCTTCTATTACTGCAACTACTACTTCTTCTTCTTCTTCTTCTTCTTCTTACTCCTCTTCTTCTTCTACTACTACTACTTCTTCTACTTCTTCATCTTCTTCTTCTTCTTCTTCATCATCTTCTTCTTCTTCTTCTTCTTTCTCTTCCTCTTGTACTTCTTCTTCTTCTTCTTCTTCTTCTTCTTCTTCTTCTTCTTCTTCTTCCTTTTCTACTACTACAACTACAACTTTTTCTTCTTGTTCTTCTTCTTCTTCATTTTCATCTTCTAATTTTTCAACTTCATCTTCTTTATCAACTTCTTCTTCTTTATCCACTTCTTCTTCTTCCCCTTCTTCTTCTTCTTCTTTTCCATCTTTTCTTCTCCTTCTTCTTCCTCTCCTTCTTCATCTTAAACTTTTTCTTTTCTCTATTCTTTTTCTTCTTCTTCTTCTTCTTCTTCTCCTTCTTCTTTTTCTTCTTCCCCTTCGTCTTGTACTTCTTCTTTTGCTCATTCTTCTACTTCTTCTTCTTCTTCTTCTTTTTCTTCTTCTTCTTCCTTTTATTCTTCTTCTTCTTCTACATCTCTTTCTTCTTCCTCTTCTACTTCTACTGCTTCTTCATCTTCACCTTCTTCTTCTACTTTTTCCTTTTCTTCTTCTTCTTATTCTTCTTCTTCTTCTTCTTCTTCATCTTCTTCTTCTTCGAAACCTTCTTCTTCATCTTCCTCCTCCTCCTCCTCTTCTTCTTCCTTTTTTATTCTTCTTCCGATTCTTCTTCTTCTTCGTTTTCTTCTTCAAGTCCTCAATCAATTTGTTCTTCTTCTTCTTCTTCTTGTTCTTCCTCTTCTTCTTCTTCTACTTCCTCTTCCTCTTCTTCATCTTCTTTGTCCTCTTCTTCATCTTCTTCCTCGTCTTCCTCACCTTTTTCTTTTTCCACATCTTCTTCTATTCGTTGTTCCTCTTCTTCCTTAACTTCCTCTAATTCTTCATCTTCTTCTTCTTCCAATTCTTCTTCTTGTTGTTGTTGTTCATGAGCTTCTTCTTCTTCTTTCTTTGCTTCATCATCATCACCATCTTCTTCTTCTTCTTCTTCCTCCACCTCCTCTGCCTCTTCTTCTTCTTCTTCTTCTTCCTCCTCCTCCTCCTCCTCTTCATATTCTTCTTCTTCTTTCTCTTCTTCTTCTTCTTCTTCTTCAACTTCTTTTGCTTCTGCTTCTTCTTCCACTGCTTCGTCTTCTTCTTCCTCATCTTCTTCTTCTTATTTTTCTTCCTTTACTTCTTTTTCTCCTTCTTCTTCTTCTTCATCATCATCTTCCACATCTCCTTCTACTTCTTCTCCTTCTTCTTCTTCTTCTTCTTCTACTACTTCTTCTTACTCTTCCTCTTCTTCATGTCCTTCCTCTTCTTTTGCTTCTTCTTCCCTTGGTTTTTCTTCTTCTTCTTATTCTTATTCTTCTTGATCTTCCTTCTTTTCCATCTATCAAAAAACCTTTTCTTCTTTTACTTCTTCCTTTTCTTCTTCTTCTTCTTCTTCTTCTAATTCTCCTTCTTCATGTAATTGTTCTTCTTCTTCTTCTTCCCCCTCATATACTTCTAGTTCTTCTTCCTCTTCTACTTTTTGTTCTTCTTCTTCTTCTTCCTCCTCCTCCTCGCCCTCTTTATCGCCCCCTTCTTCAACTTTTTCTTCTTCTTCTTCTTCCTCTTATTCTTTTTCTTCTTCTTTTTCTTCTTCTTCTTCTTCTTCTTTTTCATCTTCTTCTTCTTCTTCATGTTCGTCTTCTTCTTCTTCCTCTTCTTCTTCTACTTCTTCTTCTACTTCTTCTTCTTCTTCTTCTTCTTCTTTTGCTTATTCTTCTTCTTCTTCTTCTTCTTTTTATTTTACTTCTTCATGTTCTTATTCTTCTTCTTAGTTTTACTCTTCTCTTTCTTCTTCTTCATCTCCCTTTTGCTCTTCTTCTTCCACTTTTTCCTCCTCCTCATCTTCTTCTTCTTCTTCTTCACCTTCTCCTTCTTCACCTTCTTCGTCTTCTTCTCCGTCTTCTTGTTCTGCTTCTTCTTCTTCATCATCATCTTCTTCATTTTGATCTTCTACTTCTTCTTCTTCTTTTATTTCTTCTTTGTTGCCTTCTTTTTCTATTTCTTCTTCTTCTTCATAATCTTCTCTTTGCTACTTCTTTGTCTTTTTCTTCTTCCACTTCTCCTTCTCCTTCCACATCTTCTACCTCTTCTTCTTCCACTTCTTCTTCCTATTCTTCTTCATCTTTTTCATCTTCTTCTTTTTATTCTTCTTCTTCATCATCATCTTCTTCTCTTGCTTCTTATTCTCCTTCTTCTTATTCCTCTCCTTCTTCTTCTTCCCCTACTTCTTCTTCTTCTCCATCTTCAACTTCTTCCTGTTTATCATCTTCTACATCATTATCATCTTCTTCTTCTTCTTCTTCTTCCTCTTCTTCTTTTGCTTCTTCTTCTCCTTACTTCTCCTTCTTCTTCTTCTTCTCTTTCCACTTCTTCTTCTACTTCTTCTTCTTCTTCCCCTTTTTCTTCTTCATTTTCTATTTGTTGTTGTTGTTGTTGTTGTTCTTCTTCTTCTTCTTCTCCTTATTCTTTTAATTCTTTTTCTTCTTCTTCTTCTACTTCTTCTTCCTATTCTTTCTTTTCTTTCCCTTCTTCTTCTTCTTCTTATTATTATTTTTTTCTTCCTCCACTTCTTCTTCTACTACTTCTTCTTCCTCTTCTTTCTTTTCTTCTTCCTCCTCTTCTTCAACTTCTTCCTTTTGTTCTTTTGCTTATTGTTCTTCTTCTACTTCCTTTTCTTCTCCTTCTTCCTCATCCTTTTCTTCTTATTCTTCTGTTTCTTCCTCATCTTCCCCTTTCTCATCTTCTTCTCATTCTTCTTCTTCTTCTTCCCTTTTTTTTTCTTCTTCTTCTTTCTCTCTTGCTTCCTTTTTTCCTCTT
>JAIUJO010000206.1:127500-150000 GCA_023846275.1 Vanilla planifolia
TTTCTCCTTCCTCATCTTCTTCTTCCTCTTCTTATTCTCCTTCTCTTCCTTCTTCTTCCTCTTGTACTTTATTTCTTCTATTTATTCTTCTTCTAGTAGTACTATTACTACTACTACTACTTTTTCTTCTACTTGTTTATCTTTTTCATCCTCTTCTTCTTCCCCTTGCTTCTCATGTTCTTCTTCTACTTCATGCTCATCACCTCATTTTCTTGTTCTTTTTCTTCTTCTTCTTCTTCTTCTTCTATTCTTCTTCTTCTTCTTCTTCTTCTTCTTCTTCTCCTTTCTCTTCTTCTTCTTCTTCTTCTTCTTCTTCTTCTTCCTCTTCTTCTTCTTCTTCTTCGTCTTCTTCCCCTTTTTCTTTTTCTTCTTTTCCTTCCACTTCTTTTGCTACTCCTTCCTCTTCTTCTTCTTCTTCTTCCTCTATCTATTCTTCCTATATTTCTTCTTCTTCTTCTTCTTCTTCTTCTTCTTCTTCCTCTTCTACTTAATCTTCCCCCATCTACCGCTTCCTCCTCTACTTCTTCATCTTCCCCCTCTTCTTCTTCGTCTACTTCTTCTTCCTCTACTTCTACCACTTCTTCCCCTTCTTCTTTAGCATCCACTCTTCTTCTCCTTCATCCCTATCTTCATCCTCTTTTCCTCTTCTTCCTCATCTTTTACTTCTTCTTCATCATCTTCCTCTTGTCCTTCTTTTTCTTCATTTTCTTCCTTAAGTTTTGCATTTTCTTCTTTTACTTCTTCCTCTTCTTCGTTTTTCTTCATCTTCTTCTTCATCATCATCTTCTTCTTCATCATCTTCTTCTTCTTCATTTTCCATTTCTTCTTCTTCCTCTTCTTCTTCTTCTTCTTCTACTACTTCTCCTTCTTCTTCTTCTTCTCTCCTTTCACTTCTTCTTCTTGATTTTGTTATTTTCCTTCTAATTCTTCTTCTTCTACTTCTACTTCTACTTCTTTTTCTTCTTTTACTTTTTCTTCTTCTCCTTCATCATCATCATCATCATCTTCTTATTCTTCCTCTTCATCTTTTTTTTCTTATTCTACTTCTTCTTTTTCTTCTTCTTATTCTTCGCTTCTTCTTTTTCTTCTTCTTGTTCTTCTTCTTTATGCTCTTACACTTCCACTTCTTCTTCACCTTCTTGTCCTTCTTCATCTTCTTCATCTTCTTCTTCTTTTTCTTCTTGCTCTTCTTCTTCTTCTTCTTCTTCTTCCACTTCTTCAACCTTTTCTACCTCTACTTCTTTCTCTTCTTCTTTTACTTCTTCCTCTTCTTCTTCCTCCTCTTCTTCTTCTTCTTCTCCTTATTGTTCTTCTTATTCTTCTTTTTCTCCATCTTCATCTTCTACTTCCCTTCCTGTTCTTCTTCTTCTTCTTCTTCTTCCCCTTCATCTTATTCTTCTTCTTTTTCTGCTTTATTTTCTCCTCCTTTTTCTTTTTCATCATCTTCTTCTTTCTCTCCTTCTTCTTCCTCTTCTTCTCGTGCTTCATCATCTTCTACTTCTTCTTTTTCTTCTACTACTACCTTTTCTTCTTCATCTTCTCCTTCTTCTTCCTCTTCTTCTTCTCCTTCCTTCTCATCTGCTTCTTCTTCTTCATCCACTTCACCTCTTCTTCCTCTTCTTTTTCTTCTTCCTCTTATTCTCCTTCCTCTTCCTCTTCTTGGTCTTCTTCTCCTTCTCCTTCTCCTTCTTCCTCTTCTTCTTCTTCTTCTAGTTTTTCTTCCACTTCTTCTTCTTCTTATACTTCTTCTTCTTCTTCTTCTTCTTCTTCTTCTTCTTCTCCATCTTCTTCTTCTTCTTGCACTTCTTGTTCTCCTTCTTCTTCTTCTTCTTCTTCTTCTTTATCATCTTCTTCTTCTTCTTCTTCTTCTTCTTATTCTTCTTCTTTTTCTTCTCCTTCTTCTTCTTCTTCTTCTTCTTCTTCTTCTTCTTTATCATCTTCTTCTTCTTCTTCTTCTTCTTCTTATTCTTCTTCTTTTTCTTCTCCTTCTTCTTCTTCTTCTTCTTCTTCTCTTTTTCTCCTCTTCTTCTTCTTCTTCTTCCTCTTCTTCTCTCCTCCTTCTTTGACTTCTTGTTCTTCTTTTGCTTATTGTTCTTAATCTTGGCCCTCTTCTTCCTCTACTTCTTCTTCTCCTCCTGCTCCTCCATCTTCTTCTTCATATTCTTCATCTACTTTTTTTTTTCTTCTTCATCTCCTTCTTCATTTTCTTCTTCTTCTATTATTGCTACTTCTTCTTTCTTCTCCTCTTCTCCTTCTTCTTCTTCTTCTTCTTCTCTTTCTTCTTCTTGTTCTTCTTCTTCTTCTTTGCCATCTTCTATTTCTACATGTTTATCATTATCTACTTCTTTTTCTTCTTCTTCTTCTCCCTCTTCTTCTTCTTCCTCCTCTTCTTCTTCTTCTTCTTCTTTTTCTTCTTCTTCTACTTCTTCTCCATCTTCTTCTCCTTCTTCTCCTCCTCTTTTTTCTTCTTCTTCTTCTCATTCTTCTTCTTCTTCTACTTGTTCTTCTTTTTTTTGTTCCTCTTCTTCTTCTTCTTGTTCATCTTCTTTTTCTTTTACATCTCCTTCTTCTTAGTTTTCTTCTTCAACTTCATCTTATCCTTTTTTTTGTCTTCTACTTATTTTTCTTCTTATTCTTCCACTTCCCCTCTTCTTCCACTTCTTCTTCTTCCTCTTATTCTTCATCTTCAACTTTTGCTTCCTCCTCTTTTTTTTCTTTTCCTTCTTCTTCTTCTTGTTTTTCTTCGTCTCCTTTTTCGTCTTTTTCTTCTTCTTCTTCTTTTTTTTGCTCTTCATCTTCCACTTCATCATCATCATCATCATCTTCTTTTTCTACTTCCTCACCATCTTCTCCTTCTTATTCCTACTGTTCTCCTTCTTCTTCTTCTTCATTGTCCTCTTCTTATTCTTCTTCTACCTTCTCCTCCTCTTCTCCATCTTTTTCTTCTTCTTCTTCTACTTCTTCAACTTCTCTTTCTTCTTCTTCCTCCTCGTCTTCTTCTTCTTATTATTTTTCTTCTTCTTCTTCTTCTTCTTCTTCTTCCTCTCCTTGTTCTTCTTCATATTCTTCTTCTAGCAATTGTTCTTCTTCTTCTTGGTCTTCATCTTCCTCTTCTTCTTCTTCTTCTTTTATTCTTCTTCTCATCTTCTACTTCTTCTCAATCTTCTTGTTCTTTTTCTTCTTTTTTTTCTTTTTATTATTCTTCTTTTTGTGCTTCTTCTACTTCCTCTTCCTCTTCCTCTTCCTCCTCTTCTTCATCCACATCTTTCACTTCTTCATCTTCCTCTTCTACACACTCCTCGTGTTCTTCTTCTTCTTCTCCTCTTACGTTATCATCACCATCATCTTCTTCTTCCTCATCTTCCTCTTGTTCTTCTTCTTCCTCTTCTTGTTCTGCTTCTTTTGCTTTCTCTTTGCCTTCTTCTTTTTATTCCTCTTCTTATTTTTCTTCATCTTCTTATTCTTCATCTTCTTCTTCTTCCTCTTCTTCTTCTTCTTCTTCTTCTTCTTCTTCTTCCCTTTCTTCTTCTTCTTCTTCTTCTTCTTTTTCCTCTTCTACTTCTTCCACTTCTTTTTCTTCTTCTTCTCCTTCTTCTGCTTCTTCATCTTCTTCCTCCTTCTCTTGTTCTTGTTTTCCCACTTCTTCTTGTTCACCTTCTTACTCTTTTCTTCCTCTTTTACTTCTTCTCCTTCCTCTTCTTCTTCAACTTCTCTATCTTCCACATCTTATTCTTGGCATCCTTCTTTTCCTTCTTCTTCTTCTAATTTTTCTTTCTCAACATCTTGTTCTTCTTCATCTGCTTCTTCTTGTTTTTCTTCTTCTTCCTCTACTTCTTCTTGTTATTCTTGTTCTTCTTCTTCTTCTTCCTCCTACTCTTCTTCTTCTACCTCTTCTTCTTCATCCTCTTCTTCTTGCTCCTTTACCTCTTCTTCTTCCTCTTCTTCATCTTCTTCCTCTTCTTCTTCTTCTGCTTCTTCTTCACCTTCTTTCTCTTCTTCTATTATTTCTTCCTCATCTTCTTGTGCCTCTACTTCCCCTTCTTCGTCATCTTCCTCTCATTCTTCTTCGTCTACTTGTTGCTCTTATTCTTCTTCTTCTAATAGTTCTTCTTCTTCTACTTCTTCCTCTTCTTCTTCTTCTTCTTCTTCTTCTTCTTTTTCTTATTATTGTTATTATTATTATTGTTATTATTTTTATTATTATTTTACACTTCTTATTTTCTTCCTCCTCTTCTTCCTCTTCTTCTTCTACATGCTCTTCTTCCTCCTCTTTATCTTCTTCCTCCTCTTCTTGTACTTCTTCTTCATCTTGTTCATCTTCCTCTCCTTCTTCTCCTTCTTGCTTATCTTCTTCTTTCACTTCTCCCTCTTCTTCCTCAACTTCCTCTTACTTTTCCTCTTTTTCTTCTTTCTCTTCTTCTACTTCTTCTTCCACTTCTTATTCATCTTGTTTTGTCTTCTTCTTCTTCATTTCTTATTCTTCTTACACTTGTTCTTCTTCTTCTTCTTCTTCTTTTCTTCCTCTTCTTGTTCTTCTTCTTCTTGTAATTCTTCTTTTTTAACATCTTCTTTCTCTTCCTTCGTTTCTTGTTTTTCTTCTTGTTCTTCTACTTCTTCTTCTTCTTCTTATTATTCTTATTCTGCTTCTTCTTCTTCTACTTCTTCAAATTGTTCTTCTTCATTTTCCTCTTCTTCCACTTCTTCTTCTCCTCCTTTTTATTCTTCTTCGTCTTGTTATTTTTATTACAATAATTATTATTATTATTATAATTGTTATTATTATTATTCTTCCTCTTCTTAATCTTCTTGTTCTTCTTCCTCTTCGCATTTCTTTTCTTCCATTTCTTCTTCTTCCACTTTTTTGTCTTCTTCCTCTTCTTCTTCCACTTCTTCTTCTTCATCTTCTACCTCTTCTTCCTCACCTTCTTCATTTTAATCTACTTCTTCCTCTTCTTCCTCATGATTTTCTTCTTCTTCTACTTCTTCTGCTTCCTCTTCTTCTTGTTCTTCCTCTTCATCCTCTTCTTCTTCTTCCTCTTTTTCTTTTTCTTCCTCTTTTTTTCTTCTTCTTCTTCTTCTGCTTCTTCCTCTTCTTCTTCTTCCACTTACTCTTCTTCTTCTTCTTCTTCCTCATCTTCTTCTTGTTCTTCTTTTACCTCTTCTTCTTCCCCCTTTTCTTCTTTTTTTTTCTTCTTCTTCATATTCTTTTTTTTCTTCTTCTTCTTCTTCCACTTCTTCTTCTTCCTCTTCTTCTTCTTCTTCATCATCTTCTTCTTCTTCTTCCTCTTCTTCTTCTACTTCTCCACCATCTCCTTCTTCTTCTTCTTCTTCTTCTTCCTGTTCTTCTTCTTCCTGTTCTTCTTCTTCTTCTTCTTCTTCCTCTTCTCCTTCTTATGCTTCAACTTCTTCTTCTTCTCCTTCTTCTTCTTCTTCTTCTTCTTCTTATTCTACTACTACTACTTCTCGTTCTTCGTCTTCCTCTTTTTCTTCTTTTTCCTCTTCTTGTTCTTTTTCTTCCTCCTCTTCTTCTTCTCCTCTCTCTTCTTCTTTTTCTTCTTTTTCACAGTCTTCTTCATCTTCTTTTTTCCTCTTCTTCAACTTTTTCTTCCTTTTCTTCTTCTTCTTGCTCCTTATCTTCATGTTCTTCTTCTTCCTCTTCTTCCTCATCTTGTTGTTTTTCTTCTTCCTCTTCTCCTTCTTCTTTCTCTTATTCTTCTTTTTCTTCTTCTTCCTCTTCTTCATCATCTTTCCTTCCTCCTGTTTTTTTCTTTTCCTTCTTCTTCTTCTTCTTCTTCTTCTTCTTCTTCCTCTTTTCTTCATCTTCTTCTTTTTCTTCTTCTTCTTCTTCTACTTCTTCTTCTTCTACTACTTTCCTTCTTCTTCTTCTTCTTATTCTTCTTCTTCTTCTTCATTCATCTTCTCTTCTTCTTCTTCTTCTTCTTTGACCTCTTCTTCTTCTTTGCCTTCTTTTTTTCTTCTTTCTCATCTTCTCCTCTGTCTTCTTCTTCTTTTACTTCTTTTTCTTCTTTTTCTCATTCTTCTTCATTATTTTCTACTTCTTCTTTCTCTTCTTCTACTTCTTCTTCCTCTTCTTATTCATCTTGTTTTATCTTCTTCTTCTTTTCTTTATCTTCTTACACTTGGTCTTCTTCTTCTTCTTCTTCTTCTTCCTCTTCTTATTCATCTTCTTGTTCTTCTTCTTTTTTAACATCTTCTTTCTCTTCCTTCATTTCTTGTTTTTCTTCTTGCACTTGTTCTTCTTCTTCTTCTTCTTCCTCTTCTTCTTCTACTTCTTCAAATTGTTCTTCTCTTTCTTCTTCTTCCTCTTCTTCTTCTCCTCCTTTTTATTCTTCTTTTTTTTGTTATTTTTATAACAATAATTATTATTCTTGTTATTACTGTTATTATTATTCTTCTTCCTCTTCATCTTTCTTTTCTTCCATTTCTTCTTCTTCCTCTTTTTTTTCTTCTTCCTCTTCTACTTCTTCTTCTTCTACCTCTTCTTCCTCACCTTCTTCTTCTTTTTCATCTTCTTCTTCCTCATCTTCCTCATGTTTTTCATCTTCTACTGCTTCTTCTGCTTCTTCTTCTTCTTCTTCCTCCTCTTCATCATCTTCTTCTTCTTCCTTTTTTTTTCTTCTTCTTCCTCCTCTTCTTCTTCTTCTTTTTCTTCTTCTTCTTCTTCTTCTTCCTCTTCTTCTTCCACTTGTTCTTCTTCTTCTTCTTCTTCTTCTTCAAATTCTTGTTTTTCTTCTTCTTCTTCTTCCACTTCTTCTTCCTCTTCTTCTTCTTCATCTTATTCTTCCTCTACTTCCACTTCTACATCTTCTTCTTCATCATCTTCTTCATCGTCTTCTTCTTCTTCCCCTTCTTCTTATTCTTCTTCTTCTTCTCCTTCTTCTTTCTCTTCTCCTTCTTTTGCTTCGACTTCTTCTTCTCCTTCTTCCTCTTCATCTTCTTCTTCTTATTCTACAACTACTACTACTACTTCTTCTTCTTCATCTTCCTCTTTTTCTTCTTTTCCCTCTTCTTGCTCTTTTTCTTCCTCCTCTTCTTCTTCTTCTCCTCTGTCTTCTTCTTCTACTTCTTCTCCTTTCTCTTCTTCTTCTTCTTCTTCTTCTTTTTCATAGTCTTCTTCTTCTTCTTCATCTTCTTTTTTCCTCTTCTTCTTCTTTTTCTTCCTTTTCTCCTTCTTTGGCATCTTCTTCTTTTTCTTCTTCTTCTTCCTCTTCTTCCTCTTTTTCTTATTCTTCTTTTTGTTCTTCTTTCTCTTCTTCATCTTCTTCTCCTTCCTCTTCTTCTTTTTCTTTTTCTTTTTCTTCTTCTTCTTCTTTTTCTTCTTGTTCCTCTTTTCTTCTTCTTCTTCTACATCTTCTACTTCTTCATCTTCTTCTTCTTCTTCTCTTTTCCTTCTTCTTCTTCTTCTTCTTCTTCTTCTTCGTTCTTCTTCTTTTACTCTTCCTTTTCTTCTTCTTCTTCTTCTTCTTCTTCTTCTTCGACCTCTTCTTCTTCTTCTTCTTCCTCATCTTCTCCTCTGTCTTCTTCTTCTTCAACTTGTTTTTCTTCTTCTTCTCATTTTTCTTCTTCATCTTCTTCTTCTTCTTCTTATTCTCTTTGTTCTTCTACTTCTCCTACTTCTTCTTCTTCTTCTTCTTCTACTTCTTTTCCTTCTACGTCTTTGTCTTCTACTTCTCCTACTTCTTTGTTTTCTCCTCCTTCTTCTTCTTCTTCTTCGAAATCTTCTACTTCTTCTTGTTCTTTTCTAATCCCTTATTAGAAATCACTAATCCCTAATCCTTTGTGCTTAGTCTATAATCTCTAATCCCTAATTCTTAATCTTTTAGACCTAATCTCATACACTTTAATCCAAATTCCCTAATTTTTAATCCTTTATCATGAAGACCTAATTTCTAATCTCTAATCCTAAATCCCTAACTCCTAATCCTTAATCTCAATTCACTCATCCCTAATTCATAATTATTAATTCTTTATTCCCTTATTTATTGTTCCTTATGCTTAAACTCCAATCCCTAATCCATTAATATTCAATCTGTAAACCCTAATCCCTAATCCTTAAAACCTAATCCTTTATCTCTAATCCTTATTCTCTAATCGCTAATCCCTAATCCCAACCTCCCAAATAACTAACCCCCAATCCCTAATACCTAATCAAAAATCCATAAGCCCGCCCTCCCTAATACATAATCTATCTACTTCTTCTATTTCTTCTTTTTTTAATGCTCCATCTTCTTCTTCTTCTTCCTCTTCTTCTTCTTTTGCTTCTTCTTCTTCTACTTTATCTTCTTCTTCAAATTCTTCTTCTTCCACTTCTTCTTTTTTATCTTCTTCTTCATCTTCTACTTCTACCACTACTTCTTCTCCCTCCTCTTCTTCACCTTCATCCTCTTCTTCTTCTTCCTCTTCTTCTTCTTCTTCTTCTTCTTCTTCTTCCTCTTCTTCTTGTTGCACTTCTTTTTCTTCTTCTTCTTCTTCTTCTTCTTCTTCTTCATCTTCTAATTCTTCTTCTTCCTCATCATCTTCATCTTCTTCTTCTTTTTCATCTTCTCCTTCTTCTTCTTCTCCCTCTTCTTCTTCTTTTTGTACTTCTTCTACTTCTTCTTCTTCCTCTTCTTCTTCTTCTTCTACTACTTCTTCCTCTTGTTCTTGTTAAACTTCTTCTACTTCCCCTTCTTGTTCTTCCTCTTCTTCTTCTTCTTCATCTTCTTCTTTTTCTTCTTCTTCTTCTTCGTCATCTTCTTCTCCTCCTCCTTCATCTTTTTCTTCTTCTTCTTATCTTCTTCTTATTATTCTTCTTCTTTGCTTCATCCTCTTCTTCTTCTTCTTCTTCTTTATCTTCATCTTTTTCTTCATCTTCTTCCTCTTCTTCATCTTCTTCTTCTCTTTTTCTTCCTCTTCTTCTTCTTTCTCTTCTTTTTATTCCTCTTTTTCTTCTTCTCCTTCTTCCTCTTGTTCTTCTTCTTCTTCTTGTTCTTCTTCATTTATTTCTACTTCTTCTTGTTCCTCGTCTTGCTCCTCTTCTTCTTCTTCTTTATTCTCTTCTTCTTCTTCTTACTCCTCTTCTTCTTTTTTGCTCTACTTCTTTTTTTTCTTCTTCTCCTTTTTCTTCATCTTCTTCATCCAGTTCTTCCACCTCTGCTTTCTCTACTATTTCTCTCTCTTCGTCTTCCTCTTTTTCTTGTTCTTCTTTTTCCTCTTCTTCTTCTTCTTCCTCCTCTTCTTCTTTTTCTTCTTCCTTTTCCTCTTCTTCTTCTCCCTCATCGTCTACATCTTCTTATTCCTCTTCATCCTCATCTTCCTTGTGTTCTTCTTCTTCTTCTTCTTCTTCCTCTCCTTCAACTTCTTCTTCTTTTTCTTCTTTCTCTTCTTCTCTTTTTCTTCCTCACCATCATTGTCTTCTTCTTCTTCTTGTTCTTCTGCTGCTTCTCCTTCTTCTTCCCTTTCTTCTTCTTCTTCTCCTCCTTCTTTTTCTTCTTCTTCTTCTTCTTCTTTTTCTTCTTCTTCCTCTTCTTCTTCCTCTTCTTCTTCTTCTTCTTCTTCTTCTGCTTCTTCCCCTTCCTGTTCCTTTCTTCTTCATTGTCCTCTTCTTCTTCTTCTTTTTCTTCCTCTTCCTCTTCTTCTTCTTCTTCTTCTTCTTCTTTTTCTTCTTCCTCTTTTTCTTCTTCCTTCTTCTTCTTTTTCTTCTTCTTTTTCTTGCTGTTCTTCTTCTTTTTCTTCTTCTTCTTCTTCTTCTCCTTTCCCTCCTTCTACTTCTTCTTCTTCTTTTCCTTCTTTCTTCTTCTCTTTTCCCTTTTTGTGCTTCTCCTACTTCTTCCTCCTATTAGACCTTATTTTTCTCTTCTTCTAGTTCCATTTCTTCTTCTTATTCTTCTTCTTCTTCTGATTGCTCATCTAATTGTTCCTCCTCACTTCCTCTTCTTATTTATCCTCTTCTTCCTCGTCTCCCTCTCCGTCTTCTTCTTATTCTTCCTCTTCTTCTTCTTCTGGCTCCTCTTTCTCTACTTCTTCTTCTTCATCTTCCTCTTCTTCTTCTTTCTCTTCTTGTTCTTCCTCCCCTTATTCTACTACTACTTCTTCTTCGTCATCTTCTATTTCTTCTTTTCCCCTTTCTTCTTATTTTTGTTCCTCCTCTTCTTCTTCTCCTCTCTCTTCTTCTTCTACTTCTTCTCCTTCCTCTTTTTCTTCTTCTTCTTCATCAAGTTGTTGTTGTTCTTCTTCTTCTTCTTCATGTTCTTCTTCTCTTTCCTTTTTGTCTTCTTCTTTTCTTCTTCTTCTTATTCTTCTTATTATTATTATTATTATTCTACTTCCTTGTCTTCTTTTTCTTCTTCTTCCTCTTCTTATTGTTCCACCACTTCTTCTTCTTCCTCTTCTTCTTCTTCTTCTACTTTTACTTCTTTCCCTTCTTCTTCTTTTATTTACTTTTTCCTTCTTCTTTTTTTACTTCTTCTCCATCTTCTTCTTCTCCTTCCCGTTCTTCTTCTTCTTCCACCTTTTCTTCCACTTCTTCTTCGTCTTCATCATCTTTTCCTTCTTCATTCCCTTCTTCCTCATCATCTTCTTCTTCTTTCTCCTCTTCTTCCTCATCTTCCTTTTCTCTTTCATCTTCTTCTTCTTCTTCTCCTTCTTTTTCTTCCACGTCTTCTTGTTCTTCTTCATCTTTCCCTTCTTCTTTGCCTACTTCCTCATCATCTTCTTCTTCTTTCTCCTCTTCTTCTTTATCTTCCTTTTCTTTTTCTTCTTCTTCATCTTCCTCTTCTCCTTCTTTTTCTTCCTCTTCTTCCTTTGTTCTTCTTCGTCTTCTTCTTCTTCTTCCCCTTATTCTCCTTCTTCTTCTTCTTCTTCTTCTTCCTCTTCTTCTTTTTTATAATCCTCTTCTTCTTCATCATCTTCTTTTTTCCTCTTCTTCTTCTTCCTTTTCTTCTTCTACATACTCCTCATCTTTTTGTTCTTCTACTTCCTCTTCTTCCTTATCTTCTTCTTTTTCTTCTTCTTCATCCTCCTCCTCCTCTTCATCTTCTTCTTTCTTTTCCTCTTCTTCTTCTCCTTCAACTTCTATATCTTCTTATTCCTCTTCTTCCTCATCTTCCTTGTCTTCTTCTTCTTCTTCTTCTTACTCTTCTTCATCTTCTTCTTCTTTTTCTTTTTTCTCTACTTCTTCTTCTTCTTCCTCCCCTTCATCGTCTTCTTCTTCTTCTTGTTCTTCTACTTTTGCTTCTGCTTCTTCCTCCCTTTCTTCTTCTTCTCCTCCTTCTTCCTTTTCTTCTTCTTCCTCTTCTTCTTCGTCTTCTTCTTCAAATTCTTCTTCGTCTTCTTCTTCTTCTTCTTCCTCCACTTCTTCTTTCTCTCCTTCTTTTTCTTCTTCTTTTTCTTCTTCATCTTCTTCTTCTTCCTCTTCTTCTTCTTCTTCATCTCCTTCTTCTTCTTCTTCTTCTTCTTATTCTTCTTCCTCTTTTCTTCTTCTTCTTCTTCTACTTCTTCATATTCTACTTCTTCTTCTTCTTCTTCTCTCCTCTTCCTCCTCCTTCTTCTCCTTCTTCTCCTTCTTCTTCTTCTTCTTCTTTTCTTCTTCTTCTTCTTCTTCTTCTTCTTTGACCTCTTCTTCTTCTTTGTCTTCTACTAGTGCTTAATCTATAATCTCTAATTCCTAAGCCTTAATCTTAGAGACCAAATCCCACACCTTTCTTCTTCCTCTTCTTCTTTTTTTTCTTCTTCTTCAACAACTACTTCTTCTTCCTCCCCTACTTCCACTTCATCCTCTTCTTCTTCTTCTTCTACTTCCTCTTCTTCTTGTTCCACTTCTTCTTCTACTTCTTCTTTTTTTCTTCTAATTCTTCTTCTTCCTCATCATCTTCATCATCTTCTTCTTTTTATTCTTCTTCTTCTTCTTCTCCCTCTTCTTCTTGTTGTCCTTCTTCTTCTTCTTCTTTTCTTCCTCATCTTCTACTTCATCTTCCACTTCTTCTTCCACTCTTTCTTCTTTTTCTTCTTCCACTTCTTATTTTTCTTCTTCTTCATCATCTTCTTCTCCTCCTCCTTCATCTTCTTCTTCTTCTTCTTCTTCTTCTTCTTCTTCTCTTCTTCTTTTTCTTCTTCTTTGTTTTTCATTCTTCTTCTTCTTCTTCTCCTCCTCCTTCTAAAACTACATCTTCTTCTACTTCTTTTTCTCCCTCTTTGCTTTCTACTTCTTTTTCATCTCCTTCGTCTTTTTTCTTCTTTTACTTCTTCTTCTTCTTCTCCTTCTACTTCTTCTTCAAGTTCTTCTTTTTCTTCTTCTTCTTCTTCCTCTCCTTCTCCTTCTCCTTCTCCTTCTTCCTCTTATTCTTCATCTTCTTCCTTTACATTATCTTCTACTTTATTTCTAATTCTTCTTTTTCTAATTCTTGTTCTTCTTCTTCTAATTCTTCTACTACTACTACTTCTTCTTCTTATTCTTCTTCTTCATCTTCTTCTTCTCCTTCTTCTTCTTCTCCTTCTTCATCTTCTTCTTCTTCTTCCTTTACTTTACCTTCTACTTCATTTCTACTTCTTCTTCTTCTTCTTCTTCATCTTCATATTTTTCTTCTACTTCTTTTTCCTCTTATTCTTGTTGTTCTTCCACTTCTTCTACTTCTTCATTTTCTTCCATTTCTTCTTCTTCTTCTTCTACTTCTACATCATCCTTTTCTTCTTCCTCTTGTTCCTCTTGTTCCTCTTCCCCTTCCACTTCCTCTTCATCTTCTTCATCTTCTCCTTCTTCTTCTTCTTCCTATTACTCTCCTTCTTCATCCCCTTCTTCATCCCCATCTTCTTCCTCTTTTTCTTCTTCTTCTTCTTCTTCTTCTTCTTCTTCCACTTCCTCTGCTTCTTCTTCTTCTTCTTCTTACTCAACTTCTTCGTCCCCTTCTTCTTCTTCTTCTTCTTTTTCTTCTTCTTCTTCTTCTTCTTCTTCTTCTTCTTTTATTTCTACTTCTTCTTATTCTTCCTTTTCTTGCTCCTTTTCTTCTTCTTTATTCTCTTCTTCTTCTTCTTCCTCCTCTTCTTCTTTTTGCTCTACTTCTTTGTTTTCTTCTTCCTCTTTTTCCTCCCCTACTTTCTCTACCTCTTCTTCATGTTCTTCGTCTTCTTCTACCTCCTCCTCTTTATATTCTTATTCCTCCTCTTCCTCTTCTTCTTCCCCCTCATCTCTACTTCTTTTTCTACTACTTCTTCTAATTCTTCTTCTTCTTTCTCTTCTTCCTCCACTTCTTTCTCTTCTTCTTCTTCCTCTTCTTCTTGCTCCTCTTCCTCTACTACCTCTTCTTCTTCTTCTTCTTCTTCTTTTTCTTCTTCTTCTTCCGCTTCTTCTTCCACTTCTTTTCTTCTTCTTCTTCTTCCTCTTCCACTTCTTCTTCCTCAACTTCTCCTTCTTCTTCTTCCTCTTCTTCCTCATGGTCCTTGTCTTCTTCTTCTACTTCTTCTTCTTCTTCTTTGTCTTTCTCTTCTGTATCTTTTTCTTCTTCTTCTTCTTCTTCTTCTTGCTCTTCTTCTTCTTTTTCTTCCTCTTCTTCGTCTTCAGCTTCATCTTCTTCTTCTTCTTTCCCTCCTTCTTCTTATTCTTCCTCTTCTACTTTTCCTTTTTTTTTCTTCTCCTTTCCCTTTTTGTACTTCTTCTACTTCTTCCTGTTGTTGGTCCTTATTTTCCTCTTCTTCTTGTTCCTCTTCTTCTTTTTCTTCTTCTCCTTCTTCTTCTTCTTCTCTTCTTCTTCTTCTTCTTCTTATTGCTCATCTTCTTCTTCCTCTTCTTCCTCTCCTTCTTCTTTTTCTTTCTCTTTTTCTTCTTCTTCTTGCTATACTTTCTCTTCTTCTTCTTCTTCTTCTTCTTCTTCCCCTTCTTATTCTTCTTCTACAACTACTTCTTTTTCTTCTTCTTCCTCTTCTTCTTCTTCTTTTCTTCCTTTTCTTTCTCTCATTCTTCTTCCTCTTCTTTGCTCTCTACTTCTTCTTCGTCTGTTTCTTTTTCTCCTTCTCCTTCTCCTTCTCCTTCTTCTTCAACACCTCCATCTCGTTCACCTCTTCCTCCTTTCCCTTCATCTTCTCCTTCTCCTTCTTCTTCTTCATCTTCTTCTTCCTTCTTTCTTTTTTTTTTCTTTCTTCTTTCTTATTTCTTCTTCCTACTTCCTCCTTATTTCTTCCTTCTTCCTTCTTGCTTCTTCCTTCTTCCTTCTTTCTTCATTCTTTTCATCTTTTTTCTTCTTTCTTGTTATTCTTTCTTCTTCTTTCTTCATCTTTCTTCTTTTTTTTTCTCCTTCCCTCTTCTTTTTTCTTCTTCTTTCTTTCTTCTTCTTCTTTCTTTCCTTTTCTTCTTCTTCTTCTTCCTCTCCTTCTCCTTCTTCATCTTCTCCTTCTTCTTCCTTATCCCAAAACACTAATCCATAATCCCACTCAACCTAATCATTAATTTTTAATCTGAAACTCTAATCCCTCCCTCCCTTATCCTTAATCCCTAATACCTAATCTCTAATCCCTAATCTCCAATTTCAAATCCGTAATTGCTAATATCTAACAACTAACCCCTAATCCTTAATCTTTACTCCTTCCAATTCCATAAACCTTAATCCATAATCCCTAATACCTAATCTTTTATTCCCAATCATTAATACCTAATCCCTAATCTCTAATTCCTAATCCTTAATCCTAAATCCCTAATCCTTAATTTATAATCTTTTTTCCAAAACTATTAATCCAAAATCTCTAACCCCTATACCCTAATTCATAATCTCTAATCCTTGATCCTTTATCTCTAATCCCCAATCCTTAATCCATAATATTTAATTATTAACCCTTTAATAAATATATCTTAATCCCTAATCCATAAACCTTAATCCTTAATCATTAATCCTTATCCCTAATTCTTAATCCCTACTCCAAAATCCCTATTTGCTAATCTCTAACCCCTAAACCCAAAGCCTAATCCTTAATCTCTAATCTATTTTCCAAAACTATTAATCCAAAATCTCTAACCCCTATACCCTAACTCATAATCCCTAATCCCTAATTCTTTATCTCTAATCCCTAATCCTTAATCCATAATATTTAATCATTAATCCCTTAATTGATATATCTTAATCCCTAATCTATAAAACTTAATCCTTAATCCTTATCCCTAATTCTTGATCGCTTCTCCAAAATCCCTATTTGTTAATCTCTAACCCCTATACCCTAATTCATAATCTCTAATCCCTAATCCTTTATCTTTAATCCCTAATCCTTAATCTATAATATTTAATCATTAATCCCTTAATCAATATATCTTAATCCCTAATCCATAAACCTTAATTCGTAATCCTTAATCCTTATCCCTAATTCTTAAACTCTACTCCAAAATCCTTATTTGTTAATCTCTAACCCCTAAACCCAAAACCTCATGTCTAATCCCTAATCTTTAATTCATAACCCATAATGCAAAATCCCTAATCCTAAATCCCAAATCAATAACACCAAATCCCTCCCTCCCTAATGCCTAATCTCTAATCCCTAATACCTAATTTCTAATCCCTAAGCCCTCACTGACTAATCCATAATCTATCTTCTTCTTCTTCTTCTTCACCTTTTCCTCTTCTTCTTCTACATCTTCCTCATCTACTTCTTATTCTTCTTCCACTTCTTCCTCATCTTTCTCCTCTTCTACTTCTTCCAATTGCTCTTCTTCTTCTTCTTCTTCTTCTTCCTCTTTCTCTTCTTGTCCTTTTTCTTCTTCTTGTTTCTCTTTTTCTTCTTTTTCTTCTTCCCCTTCTTCTTCTTCTTCTTCTTATCCTCCTCCTTCCTATTCTTCTTCTTCCTCTTCTTCTTATTCTTCTGCTGTACTTCTTCTTCCTTTTATTCTTCTTCTTCTTCTTCATCTACCCGTTCTTCCTTTTCATCTTCTTCTACCTCTTTCACTTCCTCCTCCTATTTCTCTTCTTTGTCTCTTTCTTCTTCTTCTTCTCCTTCCTCAACTTCTTTCCTCTTCCTTCTTCCTCCATCCTTTTTTTCTTCTTCCTTCTTCCTTCTTCTTTATTCCTACTTCCATCTTCTTTCTTCCTTCTTCTTTCTTCTTTCCTCATTCTTCTTCTTTCTTCTTCTTCTTCTTCCTCCACTTCTTCTTCGTCTTCTTCTTCTTCTTGTTCTCCTGCTTCTTTTTCTTCTTCTTCTTGTTCTCCTGCTTCTTTTTCTTCTTCTTTTTGCTCTTCTCCTTCCTCCTTTTCTTCTTGTTCTTTTTCTGCTCCATCTTCTTCATCATTTTCAACTTTTCTTCATCATCTTCTTCTTCTTCCTCTTCACCTACTTTTTCTTCTTCTTCTTCTCCTTCTTCTCTTTAATATTCTTGATCTTAATCTTCTTCTTCTTCTTCTTCTTCCTCATCTTTTTCTTCTTCTTCTTCTTCTTCTTCTTCTTCTTCTACTACTACTTCTTCTCCTTCTCCTTCTCAGTCTCCATCTCCTACTCCTTCTTCTCCTCCCTTTTCTTGTTGCCCTCTTTCATCTGCTCTTTCTTCTTCTTCTTCTTTGTCTTCTTCTTTTTCTTCTTCTAGTTCTTTCATATTTCTTCTTTCTTTTTTCTTCTTTGTTCTTCCTTCTACCTTCTTCATTCATCCATCCTTCTTTCTTCTTCCTTCTTTCTCATTTCTTCCTCGTTCTTCTTTCTTTTTTCAACTTTCTTCTTTATTTTTCCTCTTCTCCTTCTTATTCTTCTTCTCCTTCTTTATCCTTTTCTTCTTTCTTGTCTTCTTCTTTTTGTTACTTCTTAATTCCAAAGGCTTAATCTTTAATCCATAATCTCTAATCCTTAATCCTAAATCCTCAATCCCTAATCCATAATCCAAAATCCTTAATTCTTAATCTCTAATCACTAATCCCTAATCCTTAATCATTAATCCTTAATCCCTAATATCTAATCTCTAATCCCTAGTCCAAATACAAATCTCTTAATCCCTAATCTTAAATCCTTAATCTTTAAACCAAACCTTAATAAAAAATCCTTAATCACAAATCTCTAAATCCCTAATCTTTAATATTTAATCCCTTAATCCTTAATCCTTAATCTTTAATCCTTAATCTTTAATCATTAATCCCTTCATCTCTAATCCTTAATCCTTAAACCCTACATCTTATTACTTAATCCAAAATATCTAATCCCTAATCTATAATGCCTAATACCAAATCCCTCCCTCATTATTCCCTAATCTCTAATCTATAATACCTAATCTCTAATCCCTAATCCCTAATTTGTAATCTATATTCCCTAATCTCTATTCCCTCCCTCCTTAATCCCTAATCTCTAATCCTTAACTCTTAATCCTATAATCCCGAATCCATCTCTTCTTCCTCTTCTTCTTCTTTTTCTTCCTCTTCTTCTTTTTCTTCTTCCTCTTCTTCTTCCTCATTTCCTTCTTCTTCTTCTTCTTCCTCTTGTTCCTCATCTTATTCAAATTCTTCTTCGTCTTCTTCTTCTTCTACTTCTTCCTTTTCTTCTTCTTTGTATTCTTCTTCCACTTCTTCATTTTCGTCTTCTTCTTCTTCTTCTTCTACTTCTTCTTCATCTTCTTCTTCTCCACCATCTTTCTCTTATTCTTATTCTTCTTATTCTTCTTCCTCTCATTATTCTTTTTGCCTCTTCTTCTTCTTTTTCATTTCCTACTCCTTTTCTTATTCTTCTTGTTCCTCTTCTTCTTCTACGTTTTCTTCTCCTTCTACTTCTTCTTCTTCTTCTTCTTCTTCTTCTTCTTCTTCCTCCTCTTTTTCTTCTTCTTCTTCTTCTTCTTCTTCTCTTTCTTCCTCTCCTTCTCTTTGCCTTTCTTTTTTTCCTTCTCTTTCTCTATCTCCTACTCCTTCCCCTTCTCATTCTCTTTCTCCATCTCCATCTCCTTCTCCTTCTCCTTCTCCTTCTCATCCTCCTTCACCCCATCCTCCTTCTCCTTCTCGTTCTCCTTCTTCTTGTCCCTTTTCCTCCTTCTTTCTTCTTTCTTCTTTCTCCTTTCTTCTTTCTTTTTTCTCTTTTCTTGTATCTTCTTTCTTTTTTCTTCATTTTTCTTCCTTCTTCCTTCTTTATTCCTTCTTCCTTCTTCCTTCCTTATTCCTTCTTCCTTATTCCTTCTTCCTTCTTCTTTCTTCCTTCTTTCTTCCTCTTATTTTTCTTCTCCTTCTTATTCTTTTTCCTCTTCTACTTCCTCTTCTTCTTCTTCTTTTTCCTTCTTCATTCTTTCTTCTGCCTTCTTCCTTCCCCCTAATACCCAATACCTAATCCCTATTCCTTAATCCTTAATCTCTAATCACTAATCCATCACTAATCTCAAATCCTTAATCTTCAATCCCTAATCTTTAATCCCTAATCTCTAACCCATAAGCTCTAATCTCTAATAACTAAACCTTAATCTCTAATCACTAATCTATAATCCATGATCTCTTCTCTAATCCCTAATCATTAATCCCTAATGACTAATCCTAAACCCTTAATCCCTAATCCTTAATCTTTAATGCTTATCAAAATACCTTAATCTGTAATCTCTAATCTCTAATCTCTAACCCAGAATTCTACATCCCTAATCTCTAATCTCTAATCCCTAATCCCTCATCTCTATTCCCTAATACTTAATCCTTAATCCTAAATCCCAAATCTCTAATCTTTAATCTTTAATAATTAATCTCCTAAATCTTAATCTCTTCATCTTTAATCCCTATTACTTATTCTTAGTCCTTAATTTCTGATCCTAAATCCATAACCCCTAAACCCAAATCCATAATAGCTAACCCCCAAATCCCTAATCCTCTCTCCCTAATCTTTAATCTATATCGCCTAATACCAAGTCCCTAAACCTTCATTCCTTAATCCGTAATGTCTAACCCCTAATCCATAATCCCAAATTCATCTCTTCTACCTCTTCTTCTTCTTTTTCTTCCTCTTCAAATTCCTCTTGTTCTTTCTCTTCTTCTTCCTCTTCTTCTTCTTCTTCCTCTTCTTCCTCATCTTTCTCATCTTCTACTTCTTCTTATTCCTCTTTTTTTCTTCTTCCTCCTGTTCTTTCTTATTTTTTCATCTTCTTCTTCTTCTTCTTCCACTTCTTCTTCATCTTTTTCTTCATGTTCTTCTCTTTCTTCTTCTTTTCTTGTTCTCCTAATTCCTATTCTTCATACTCTTCTTTCTCTTCTTCTTCTTTTACTTCTTCTTCTTCCTTGATTTCTCCTTCTTCTTCTTCTTCCTTCTTCTTCTTCCTTCTTCTTCTTCTTCTTCTTCTTCTTCTCCTTCTCCTTCTTCTTCTTCCTCTTCTTCTTCTTCTTCTTTTTGTCTTTCTCCTTCTTCTCCAACTACTTCTCCTTCTCCTACTCTTTCTCCTTCTCCTTCTTGATCCCCTTCTCCTTCTCCTTCTCTTTCTCCTCCTCCTAATCCTTCTCCTTCTTCTTCTTCACTCTTCCTTGTTTCTTCTTTCTTCTTTCCTTATTCTTCTTTCTTCTCCCTTCTCCCTTCTCTCCTCATTCTTCTTTTTCTTTCTTCTTCATTCCTCCTTCTTCCTCCCTCCTTCCTTCTTCTTTCATTCTTCCTTCTTCCTTCTTCCTTCATCTTTATTCTTCCTTGTTTTATTGTTCTTTTTCCTCTTCTTGTTAGTCTTCTTCTTCTTCTTTCTTCATTCTTCTTTCTTCCTTCTTCCTTCTTCCTTCTCTTTAATCTTCAATTCCTAATCTCTAATCTATAATCCTTAATCACTAATCGAACCCTAATCTCTAATCCTTAATATTTAATCCTTAACGATTAATCCTAATCTCTAATTATTAGACTCTAATCCCTAATACATAATCCCTAATACCTAATCCCTAATCCTTAATTCATAATCCATAATCCTTAATCTTTAATCTCTAATCCTTAATCCCTAATCCCTAATCCTTAATCACTAGTCCCTAATCCCTAATTCTTTAATCCCTATCTCTAATACTAATCCTAATCCTCTAACCTCTAATCCCTAATCTCTAATCTTTAATCTTAAATTCTGCATCCCTAATCTCTAATCTCTAATCCTTAATAATAAATCCCTTAACCTTGAATCTCAAATGCCTAATCTCTAATCTTTAATCTTAAATTCTGCTTCTACTTTTTCTTCTTTTCTTCTTCTTCTTCTTTTTCAACACATTCTTCTTCTTCTTCTTCTTCTTCTTCTTTTTCCTCTTTATCTTCCCCTTCTTCTTTTTTTTCTTTTCTTTTACTACTTCACCTTCTTCTTCTTCTTTTTCTTACTCTTCTCCTTCTCCTTCTTCCTTCTCCAGAAACCCTTATCCTTAATCCTTAATCCTTAATTCGTAATTAGTAATCCATCCCAAATCTCCAATCCCTAATCTTTAATCTTTAACCTCCAATGCCGAATCTCTAATCCCTAAACTCAAATCTTAATACTTAATCACGAATACCAAAATCTATAATCCCTATCCCGAGTCTCTAATGCCTAATCCTTAATTCCAAATCCCTAATCACTAATCCTTAATTTTTAATTCCAAATCTTTAATCTCTATTGCTAATCCTATTCCCTTAATCTCTAATTCTGAATCCAACATCTCTAATCTCTAATTTTGAATCCTTAACAACTAATCTGTTATTTCTTAATCTTTAATCTCTAAACCTTAATCTTTGATCTTTAATCCTTAATCTCTAATCATTAATCATTAAGCTTTAATCTCTAATCTTTAATCTCTATTACTTTTACCATAATCCATAATTGTTAACAAATAAATCCCTAATCATTAATTCTTAATCCCTCCCTCCCTAACTTTAATTTGTATTCCCTTATACATAATCTTTAATCCATCATTCCTTAATTCCTAATCCTTAAACACTAAGCCCAAACCCCTGATCCCTAATCTCTATTCTATCAATTCTTCCACTTCTTCTTATACTTCTTTATCTTTGTCTTCTTCCTCTTCTTCTTCTTGTTATTATTTTCTTCTTCTTCCTTATCAATGTCTTCCTCTTCTTCCTCTTCTTCCTCATCTTTCTTTTCTTCTTCTTTTCCTTCTTCTTCTTCTTCTTTTTCTTCTTTTTCTTTTCCTCTTCTTCTTCTTCTCCTTCTCCTTCTTCTTCTTCTACATCTTCATCTTCTTCCTCTTCTTCTTTTTCCTCTTCTTCTTCTTCTTCTTCTTCATCTCCTTCTTCTTTTTATTCTTCTTCTTGTTCTATTTCTTCTTCTTCTTCTTCTTCTCTTTCTTCTTCTACTTCTTCTAATTCCTCTTCTTTTTCTATTTCTTCTTCTTCTACTACTTCTTCTCTTTCTTCTTTTTCATCTTTTTCTTCTTTTCTTCTTCCTGTTCTTCTTCCTTTTCTTCTTCTCTTCTTCTTCTAAATCAACTTCCTCACCTTCTTCTTCTACTTCTTCTTACTCTTCTCCTTCTCCCTCTTGTTCTTCTTCTTCTTCCTCTTCTTCCTCTCCTTCTTATTCTTCTTCTTCTTCCTCTTCTTCATCTTCTACTTCTTCTTTCTATTCTTCTTCTATGTCTTCTTCATTTTATTCTTCTTCCTTATTTTCTTCTTCTTCTTCTTCTTCCTTTTCTTCCTCTTCTTCCTCATCTTCCTCTTCTTCTTCTTCTTCTTCTTCCTCTTCTTCTTCTTCTTCTTCTTCTTCTTTTGCTTCGTCTTCTTCTTCTTATTATTCTTTTTCTTCCTTTTCCTCTTCTTCTTTATCTACTTTTTTTTCATCTTCTTCTTCTTCTTCCGCTTCATCTTCTTTTTCTCCTCCTTCTTCGTAATCATATAGCTTTATTCCCTAGTCCATACCCCTTAATCCCTCCCCCTTTATCACTCATTGCTAAATCTATAATGCCTTATCCATCCCTCCCTAATCTCTAATACATCCTTAATCCATAATCCCTAATTATAAATCCCTAATCTCTAATACTTAATCTCTAATACCTTATCCATCATCCTTAATCCTTAATTCCTAATCCCTAATCTATAACCCTTAATCCATAATCCTTAATCTCAACTTCTAAACCTTAAACTTTATCCTCAATCCCTAATTTCTAATCTTTAATTGCTAATCCCTAATCTCCATTCCTTAATCTTTAATATCTAACCTCAAATCTCTAATCTCTAACCCTTAAATTCTAATACCTAATACTTAATCCCTAATCTCTAACCTATAATCCAAAACCCCTATCCCCAATCTCTAATCTCTAATCTTTAATCCTTAATCTCTAATCTCTAATGTTAATCTTAATCCCTTAATCTTCTATCCTTAATCCATAATCTCTAATCCCTAATTCCTACTCTCTAATCCTTATTCTCTAATCCTAAATCTTAAATTCTTAATCTCTAACCCCTAATCTTGATAATTAATCCATTAATTTTACATCATTAATCTCTAATCCATAATCATTAATCCTTTCATCCTTAATCCTTAATCCTTCATCCTAAATATTGACTCCCTAATCCCTAATCCTTAAACCATAATTACTAACTCTCAAATCTCTAATACTAAATCCCTCTCTCCTTAATCTTTAACATACA
>JAIUJO010000206.1:152500-157500 GCA_023846275.1 Vanilla planifolia
TAATTTTTAATCCCTAATCTTTAATCTCTAATGACAATCCTATTCACTCAATCTCAAATCCATAATCTCAAACCCCATATCTTGCTTCTCTAATATCTAATTTCTAATTCATAATCCCTAATTTTTATTCTCAAATCCCTAATCCTTAATCCTAAATCCCAAGTCTTTAATCCCAAATTCTTAATAATTGATCTCTTATTTTTTAATCACTAACCTCTAATCCTTAATCATTAATCTCTTCATCCTTAATCCCTATCCCTAATCCTTAATCCATAATCTCTAATCCCTAATCCCTATTACTTTCTCCATAATCCTTACTCCTTAATCTTTAACCCATATTCCTTAATAGTTAACTCTCAAATGCCTAATCATTAATCTTTAATCCCTCCTTCCCTAATCTTTAATCTGTATTCCCTTATACACAATCCCTAATCCTTCATTCCATAATTCTTAATCCCTAAAATCTAATCTGTAATTCCTGATCCTTAATCCATAATCTATCAACTCATATTCTTCTTCTACTTCTTCTTTATGATCTTATTCTTCTTCTTCTTCCTCTCCTTCTTCCCCTTCCTTATCTCTATCTTCTTTTTCTTTCTCTTCTTCCTCATCTTCCTCTTCTACTTAATCCTTAATATCTAATTCTTATTCTTATCCCTAATCCTTAAACCTTAATCCATAATCCCTAATCTCTAATCCCTAATTCCTAATCTTTAGTCTTTTATCTCTAATGCTTAATCCCAATCCCTCCCTTCCTAAGCTCTAATTCCTAATCCCTTATCCTTAATTTTTAATCCTTAAACCCTTACCCTAATTATAACCATTTAATCTCTGATCATTAATCCGTAATCTCTAATCATTAATCTTTAATCCTTAATAATCTAAAATCTTTATTCCATAATCTTTAATCCTAAATTCCTAATCCATAATCTTTAGTAATTAAATTTTAATCCTAAATCTCAAATTCCTAATTATTAATCACTTAATCCCTAATCTCTCCATCCAAATCCTTAATCCCTAATCCCATTTTACTAATTCCTTAGTCCTAACTCTTTAATCCCTAATCCTTAATCCCTAAATCCTAATACCTAATGGCTAATCCATAATCCCTAGTCCCTGATCATTAATCCCTAAATGATAATCCCTAATCCCTTTCTTGTTAATCCCTAATCACTAATAACCCCTAATACATAATCCATCACTTCATCCTCCTCTACTTCTTCTACTGCTTTTTGCTCATCTTCTCCTTCTTCTTCATCCTCTTCTTCTTCATCATCTACCTCATTTTCTTCTTCTTCATTTTCTTCCCCTTATTCCTCATTTTCCTCTTTCTCTTCTTCTTCTTCTTCCTCGTCTTCTTCTTTTTCTTCTCCATCTTCTTTCTTCTTCTGTCTTACTTCTTCTTCTTCTTGTTCTTCTGCTTCTTCTTCTTCTTCTACTACTTCTTCTTCCTCTTCTTCTTCTTCCTCTTCCTCTTCTTCTTCTTCTTCTTCTTCTTCTTCTCCATCTCCTTATTCTTCTTCTTCTTCCTGTTCTTCTTCTTCTTCCTTCTTTGTTCATTCTTATTTCTCCTTTCTTCTATCTTCTTTCTTCTTTCTTCTTTCTACTTCCTTCCTCCTTCCATCTTCCATCTTCCTTCTTCTTTCCTCTTACCTTCTTCCTATCTTCTTTCTTCTTCTTTCTTCTTCTTTCTTCTTCTTTCTTCTTCTTTCTTCTTTTTCTTCTTCTTCTTTTTCTTCTTCTTCCTCCTCTTCTTCTTCTTTCTCCCTTCTTCATTTGTCCTTCTTCCTTATCCCTAATCCTTAATCCTTAATTCCTAATCCTTAATCCATAATCACTAACCCATCGCTAATCTCCAACCCTTAATCTTTAATTCCTTTATAAACTTTAATCCTTAATACCTAATCCCTAATCCTTAATCAATAATCTGTAATCCCTAATCTCTAATCCATAATTCTTAATCCTTAATCACAAATCTCTAATCCTTAATCCCTAATCTCCAATGTTAATACTAATCCATTAATCTCTAAATCCTTATTCTCTAATATCAAATCCTAAATCCTACATCCCAAATCACAAATCTCTAATCCTTAACCCTAATCTGTATTAGTTGATCCTTAATCCCTAATCTTGAATTCTAAATCCCTAATCCTTAATAATTAATCCCTTAATTCTTAATCTCTAATCATTAATCCTTAGTCTTTAATTGCTAATCCTTAATCTCGAATCCCTTGTCATTAATCTCTAATCTTTATTCCCTTATCCATAATCCCTAATCCTAAATCTCTAATCTTTAATAGTTAATTCCTTCAACTTTAATCAAAAATTTCTAATCTTTAATCATTAATTCCTTCGTCCTTAATATCTAATCCTTAATCCCTATTCATATTAATTATTCCATAATCCCTACTCTCTAATGCTTAATCTTTAACACTTAAGCCCTAATACATAATTGCTAATCAATAATTCATTATCCTTAATCCCTAATCTGTATTGCTTAATACCTAATCCCTCTCTCTAATCCCAAATCCCTAATCCTTAATCCCTAATACCTAATCTCTAATCCCTAATCTATAATCCATATTCCCCAATCTAGATTCCTTAATCTATCCCCTTTTAATTTGTAATCCCTAATCCATCTCATCTTTCTGTTCCTCTTTTTTTTCTTTCTCTTCTTCTTCCTCTTCTTCTTCTTCTTCCTTTTCTTCCTCAACTTTCTCTTCTTCTTCTTCTTCTTCTTCTTACGTCTTTCTTTTCTTCTTCTTATTCCTCCTCTTCCTCTTCTTCTTCTTCCTCTACTTTTTCTTTTTCTTCTCTTTCTCCTTTTCTAATTTTTCTTGTTCCTCTTTTCCTTTTTCTTCTCCTCCTCCTCCTCCTCCTCCTTCTATTTCCTATTGTTCCTCTTCTTCTTTAGTTTCTCTTTTTTCTACTCCTCCCTCTCTCTCTTTCTCCTTCTCCTTCTCTTTCTCCTTCTCCATCTCCTTCTCCTACTCCTCCTCCTTCTCTTTCTCTTTCTCCATCACCTTCTCCTTCTCTTTCTCCTTCCCCTTCTCCTTTTCCCCCTTCTTCTCCTCATCCTATTTCACCTTCTCTTTCTCCTTTTTCTTCTTCTTCTCCTTCTCCATCTCTTTCTCGTTCTCCATCTCCTTCTTCTTCTCTTTCTCCTTCCCCTCTTCCTTTTCCTCCTTCTTCTCCTCATCCTCCATCTCCTTCCCTTTCTCCTTGTTCTTCTTCTTCTAACTCTTCTTCTTTTCCCTTTTTTCTTCTTTCTTCTTTCTTCTTTCTTCTTCGTTCTTCCTTCCTACTTCCTTCTTAGATCTTCCTTCTTCCTTCCTCCTTCCTCCTTCCTTCTTTCTTCCTTCTTTCTTCTTCCTTCTTCTTTATTCTTCCTCTTCTTCTTCCTTTTCTTCTTCTTCTTCTTCTTCTTTTTGCTCCTCCTCTTCTTCTTTTGCCTTTCTTCTTTCTTCCTTCTTCCTTTTTCCTTCTCCCAACTCCCTAATTGCAAATGCATCCCTAATCTCTAATTCTTGATCTTTAATCCCTTACCTCCAATCCTTAATCTTTAATGCCTAAACTTTTATACATTATACTTAATCCTTAATCACTAATCTCTAATCCCTTATCCATAATCCCTAATCTACCATTCTTAAACCCTAATCATTAATCTTTAATCATAAATTCTTAATCCTTATTCTCTAATCCTTAATCTCTAACACTAACACTAATCATAATCAATTAATCTCTAATCTCTAAACTCTAATATCTAATCCTAAATCATAAATCCGTAATCACTAATCCAATCCTTAATCCGTAGTCCCTATATCATCATCCCTAATCCCTTATCCTCAGTCCATAACCTCTAATCATTAATCCCTAATCCATCGCCTCTTCTGCTTCTCTTTCTTCTTCTTCATCTTCTTCTTCCTTTTCCTTCTCTTCTTCTTCTTCTTCCGTCTCTTCTTCCACTTTTTCCTTACCTTCTTCTTCTTCTACTTCTTCTTCTTCTTCTTCTTCTTCCTTCTCTTCTTCCACTTCTTCTATACCTACTTCTTCCTCTTCTTCTTCTTCTTCTTCTTCTTCTTCTTCCTATTCTTCATTTTTTACTTCTTCTTCTTCTTCTTCTTTTCTTTGACTACCTCTTCTTCTTCTTCTTCTTTCTTTTCTTCTTCTTCTTCTTCTTTATCTTCTTCATCCTCTTCATACTTTTCTTCTTCTCCTTCTTCATCTATTCTTATTCTTCTTATTCCTCTTCTCCTTCCTTTTCTTCTACTACTACTTCTTCTTCTTCTTTTATTTCTTCTTTTTCTTTTTCATCTTCTTCTTCTTCTCCATCTCTTTCTTCTTCTCCTTCACCTTCTGTTTGTCTTTCTCCTTCTCCTTCTCCTTCTTCTACTCCTCTTTCTCCTTCTCCTTCTCCTTCATCATATTCTTCTTAATCTCCTCCTCTTTCTCGTTGTCTGCCGCCTACTTCTTCTTCTCCTTCTCCTTCTCCTCCTCTTTCCCCTTATCCACCTTGTCCTTCTCCTTCTCTTTCCTCTTCCTTTTTATCTTCTTCTTCTTTCTCCATCTTTTTTCTTTCTTCTTTCTTCTTTCTTCTTTCTTCTTCCTTCTTCCTTCATCCTTCCTTCCATCTTCCTTACTTCTTCCTTCCTCCTTCTTTATTCTTCTTATTCTTCTTCCTGTTCTTCTTCTTCTTCTTCCTCTTCTTCTTCCCCTACTTGTTCTTCTTTCTTCCTTCTTCTTTCTTCTTTCTTCTTTCTTTCTTCTCTCTTCTTCCTTATCCCTACTTCCTTTTCCTAATCCCTAATGCCTAATATTTAATGCTTAATCATTTATCTATCATTAATCTCAAATCATTAATCTTTAATCTCTAATCTCTAATGCTAAAACACTAATCCATAATACTGAATCCCTAAACCCTAATCCCTTATTCTTAATTCTGAATCTATGATCTCTAATCCCTATAGTTTAATCCCTAATCCCAAATCCCTAAACCCAAA
>JAIUJO010000206.1:165000-222500 GCA_023846275.1 Vanilla planifolia
CTTCTTCCCATTCTTCTTCCCCTTTTTCTTCTTCTTCATCTTCTTCTTCTTTGTCTTCTTATTCTACTTCTTGTTCTTTTCCTTCTCCTTCGTCATTTTCTTCATTTTCTTCTTCCTCTTCTTCTTTCTTCTTTCTACTTTCATGTTTCTACTTTCTTCTTTCTTCTTTCTTCTTCCTTCTTACTTTTTCCTTCTTCTAACCTCCTTCCTTCTTTTATTCTTCTTTATTCTCCTCTTCTTCTTCCTCTTCTTCTCCTTCTTTTTTCCTTCTTTCCTCTTCCTTCTTCTTTCTTCTTTCTTCTTCTTCTTACTACTTCCTTCTTCCTTCTTCCTTCTCCTTAATCCCTAATTCTTAAACACTAATACATCATGAGTCTCTAATCCCTATACTTTAAACCCTAACCTCTAATCCCTAATCTCTAACTTCTACTCTAGTTTCTAATACCTTATCTTTGATCCCTAATCCCTCATCATTAATCTCTAATATATAATCCATAATTCCTAATCTCTAATCCCTAAACCCTAATCCTTAATCACTAACTCTTAATCCTTAATCTCTAATCTTTAATGCTAATCTTTATCCCTTAACCACTAGTCCTTAATCTCTAATCTATAATTCTTAAATCTATTTCCTAATTCTCAATCTAAAATCCTTAATCCTTAGTAATAAATCACTTAATTCTTAATTCTCAATCTTTATTCTATAATTTTTAATCCCTTCATCTTAATCCCTAATCTCTAATACTTCATCCCTAATCCCAATTTCCTTTTACTTTCTCCCAAATCTCTACTCTATAATACACAATCCCTAATCAATAAACACTAATCCCTAATTGCTAACTCCAAAATCCTTAATCCCTACTCCTTAATCTCTCCCTCCCCATTCTTTAATCATGATTTTTTATAAATAATCCCTAATCCATCATTCCTTAATCCCTAACCCTTTATCCCTGATTCCCAATTGCTTATCCATCCCTTCTTCCTCTTCTTCTTCTACTTCTTCTTTATCTTCTTCCTCTTCTTCTTCTTCTTCTTCCTCTTCTTCTTCCTCATCTTCACCTTCTTCTTCTTCTTCTTCCTCACCTTTTCTTCTTCTTCTTCTTCTTCTTCCTCTTCATCTTCTTCATCTTCTTCCTTTTCTTCTTCTTCTTCTTTTTCCCCTTCTTCTTCTTCTTCTTCTTCTTCTTCGTCTTCTTCTTCTTCTACGTCTTCTTCTTCTTCCTCTTCATGTTTTTCTTCTTCTTCTTCCTCTACTTGTTTTTCTTCTTTCTTCTTCTTCTTCTTCTTCCTTCTTTTTCTTATTCTTCTTCATCTTATATTTCTTCTTCTTCTTCTTCTTCTTCTTCTTCTTCTTCTCCTTCTCCTTCTTTTTCTTCCACTTCTTCCTCTTCTTCACTTCTTCTCCTCCTTCTTCTTCTTTTCTTGTTCTTCCTCTTCCTCTACTTCTTCTTCTTCTTCTTCTTTCTCTTTTCCTTCTTTTTCTCCTCCTTCTCCTTCTTCTATTTC
Source organism: Vanilla planifolia (assembly GCA_023846275.1). NCBI lineage: Eukaryota > Viridiplantae > Streptophyta > Magnoliopsida > Asparagales > Orchidaceae > Vanilla > Vanilla planifolia. Next base: position 166,507 of record JAIUJO010000206.1, read on the forward strand.
TGCTCCTTCTCCTGGTCATTCTTCTTACCCTTCTCCTTCTCCTTCTCCTTCTCATTCTCCTACACCTTTTTCTCCTTCTACATCTCCGTCACCTTCTCCTTCCCTGCTCCTTCTCTTGCCCCTCGTCCTCCTTTTCCTTTTCTCTCTCCTGTTTATTCTTCTTCTACCTTCTTTCTTCTTTCTTCTTTCTACTTTCTTCTGTCTTCTTTCTTCTTCCTTCTTCCTTCTTCTAACCTCCTTCCTCTTTCCTTCTTGCATCTTTCTTCTTCTTTCTACTTTCTTCTTTATTCTTCCTCTTATTCTTCCTCTTCTTCTTCTTCTATCTTCGATCCTCCTTCTTCCATCTTCCTTCTTCCTTCTTCTTTCTTACTTTTTCTTCTTCTTCTTTCTTCTTTCTTCTTCCTTCTTCCTATTCCCTATTCCTTAATCTCTAATCCAATAGTAATTAATAATCCTTAATCTTTAGTCCCTAACCTCTAATCCCTAATCTCTAATCCTTAAACTCTAATATCTAATGCCTAATCCTTAATCCCTAATCCCTAATCTAGAATCAATAATCCCTAATCTCTAATCCTTATCTCTGCTCCTTAATCCTTAATCACTAATCTTTAATCTCCAAACCCTAATCCCTAGTCTTTAATCTTAATCATAATCCTTTAATGTCTAATCCCTAATCTTTAATCTCTAATCCTAAAGTCTACATTCCTAATCTCAAATCCCTAAGCCTTAATGTCTATTTCTTAATCCCTAATCACTAATCTTAAATCCTTAATCTCTAATCCCTATTGTATAATAATTAATACCTTAATTCTTAATCATTAATCCTTAATCCTAAATCTCTTTTACTTATTCCCTAATTCCTACTCCCAAATCTCTAATCCTTAATCTCTAATTGCTAACCCATAAACCCTAATCTCTAATTACTAATTCTGAAATCAATTATTCCTAATCTCTAATCCATTCCTACCAAATCTTTAATCCATATTCCTTTATTTCCATCTCTAACACTTCATTTTTTAATCCAGAATCCTTCCCTTCGTAATCCTTAATCTTTAATCCCTAACCCATAATCCATAATCCTTAATCCAACTCTTTTATCTCTTCTTCCTATCTTCCTCTTCTTCTTCTTCTTTGTCTTCTTGTTGTTATTCTTCTTCTCTATCTTCTTAGGAATCCTTAATCCCTCTTCCCTAATCCCTACTCCTTAAGCCCTCCCTCCCTAATCACTCATCCCAAAATCTATAATGCCTTATCCATTCCTCCAAAATCCTTAATCCCCATTCTTTAATCCTTAATTCCTAATCCTTAATCAATCCTTAATCCATAATCCCTAATATCTAATCTCTAATCCTTAATCTCTAATCCATAATCTATAAACCCTAATATGTAATCTATTACCCCTAAATTTTAATCCCTAATTCCTAATCCCTAATCCTTAATCCTTAATCCTTAATCCCTAACATCTAATCTCTAACCCATCCCTTCTTTATCCCTATTCCCTAAACCTTAGCCTCAAATCCCTAATCCAACTATTTGTTCTTTTCTTCTTCTTCTTCTTCTTTCATTTTTTCTTCCTTTTTTACTTTTTATTCCTTTTCTTTATCTTCTTTTTCTTCCTCATTTTCTTTATCTTATTCTTCTTCTTTCTCTTCTTCCTCATCTTTCTCTTCATTTTCTTCATCTTCTCCTTCTTCTTCTTCCTCTTCTTCTACTTCTTCTTCTTCCTTTTCTTCTTTTTCTTCTTTTTCTTCTTCTTCTTCTTCTTCTTCTTCTTCCTCCTCCTCTTCTTCTTCTTCCTGTTCTTCTTCCTCTTCTTTTGTTGTTAATCTTCTTCCTTTTCTTATTCCTCTCCTTCTTCTTCTTCTTCTTTTATTTCTTCTTTCTTTTCTTCATCTTCTTTTTTTCTTTCTTCTTCTTTTTCTCCTCCTCCTTTTTCTTTTCCTCTCTTTTTTCTTAACTTTCTCCTTAACATTCTCCTTCTTCTTCTCTAACTCATTCTCCTTCTCCTCCTCCTCCTCCGTCTCCTTCACTTTCTCCTTCTCCTCCTTCTTCTCCTCATCCTCCTTCTCCTTTTCCTTTTCCTTCTTCTTCTTGCTTCTTTATTCTTCCTTCTTCTATCTCCCTAATCCTTAATCTCTAATCCATCCCTAATTTATAATCCTTAATCCTTGATTCTTAATCTCTAATACCTAATTTATAATCCTTAAAATCTAATCTTTAATACCTAATCCCTAATGCTTATTCTTTAATCTCTGATCCCTAATAACTAATACCTAATCGCTAATCTCTAATCCCTATTCTTTAATCCTTAATCACTAATCCATAGTCTCCAAATCCAAATCCCTCGTCTCTAATCTTAATCCTAATCTCTTTATCATTAATCCCAAATCCCCAATCTCTAATCCCTAATCCTTAATATTTATTCCTTAATTCCTAACCTTTAATTCTAAATCCATAATCTCTAATCCTTAATCCTTAAAAATTTATCCCTTAATTCTTAATCTTTAATCTCTAATATCTAATAATTAATCCCTTCATCTCTAACTATTAATCCATAATCCTTAATCACTAATCCTTAACCCTAAACCCCTTTTACTTATTCATTTATCTCTACTCCCCAATCCATAATCATTAATCTCTAACTGCTAATCCATAAACCCTAAATTCCTAATTACTAACTCTAAAATCTGTAATTACAAATCTCTAATACCTAATCACAAATCCTTCTCTCCCAGATCTTTTACCCATATTCCTTTATCTTTAATCCCTAATACTTCCTTCTTTAATCCTGAATCCTTCCATTCTTAATCTCTGATCCTTAATCCCTAACCCTTAATCTATAATCCTTAATCCATCTCTTCTTCTTCTTCATCATCATCTTCTTCTCTTTCTTAATCATCATCTTCTTCTTGTTCTCATTCTTTTTCTACATTTTCCTCTTCTTCTTCTTCTTCTTCTTCCTCTTCTCCTTGTTCTTCTACATATTCTTCATCTTCTTCTTCTTCTCCATCTTCTTTGTAATCCTTAATCCTTATTCCCTCATCCTTACCCCTTAATCCCTACCTTCCTCATCTTTTCTCCCAAAATCTATAATGTCTTATCCATCTATTCCAAATCCCTAATACCCAATCCATCATCCTTAATCCCATATCCCTAATCCTTAATCCATAATCCTTAATTCCTAACACCTAATCTCAAATCTCTCCCTCCTTAATCCTTAATCCATAGTCCTTAACCCTTAATCCTTAATCAAATCTATTCATCCTCTTCTTCTTCTTCTTCTTTCATTTCATCATCATCATTTGCTTCTTATTCTTCTTCTTTTTATTCCTCTTCTTCATCCACTTTTCCTTCCTCATTTTCTTTGTCCTATTCTTCTTCTTCTTCTTCCCATCTTTCTCTTTCTTTTCTTCTTGTTGTTCTTGTTCTTGTTCATCTTCTTCTTCTTTTTCTTCTTCTTCTCCTTATTCTTATTCTTCTTCTTCCTCTTCTTCTTCTTCTTCTCCCTCTTCATTTTTTGTTCTTCTTCTTTCTCTTCTTCTTCCTCCTCCTCCTCTTCTTCTTATTCTTCTTCTTCTTCTTCTTCTTCTTCTTCTTTTATTTCTTCTACTTTTTCTTCTTCATCATCATCTTCTTCTTCTTCTTCTTTTCCTTATTCTTCTCCTCATTCTCCTTCTTCCTCTTCTTCTTCTCGTCTTTCTCCTTATCCTTCTCCTTCCCCTTCTTCTACTTGTTCTCCTTCTCCTCCTCCTTTGCCTTCTCCATCTCTTTCACTTTCTCCTTCCCTTCTCCTTCTCCATATCCACCTTCTCCTTTTCCTTCTTCTTCTTCTTCTTATTCTGGTTCTTCTTCTTTTTCTACCTTTTTTCTTCTTTCTTATTTCTTCTTTCTTCTTTCTACTTTCTTCTATCATCTTTCTTCTTTGTTCTTCATTCTTCATACCTCATTTCCCTCTTCTTCTTCTTCTTTCTTTATTCTTCCTCTTCTTCTTTCTCTTCTTCATCTTCTTTCTTTCATCTTTCTTCTTCTTTCGTCTTTCTTCCTTCTTTCCTTTTTTTCTTTCATTTCCCTAATCCCTTATCCTTAATCTCTAATCCATTCCTAATCTACAATCCTTAAGCTTAAATCCCTAATCTCAAATCCCTTATCTCTAATCCTTAATCCTTAATAATTAATCCTTTAACTCTTAATTTTTAATCCTTAATCTCTAATAATTAATCCCTTCATCTCTAATCCCTAATCTATAATCCTTAATCACTAATCCTTAATCATAAATCCCTATTACTTACTCTAAAAGCCTTAAAGACCTAATATCAAATCTCAAATCTCTCCCTTCTTATTCCTTAACCCCTAATCCTTAATCCCTTAATCCTTAATTCTAAATCCCTTATCAATCCTTAATCAATAATCCCTTATCTTTAATCCCTAATCCCTAATCTTTAATCTCCATTCCATAATCTCTAATCCTAATACGTAATCTCTTATCCCTAATTTTTAATCCCTAATGCTTAATCCCTAATCCCTAATCTCTAACCCCTAATCCATAAACCTTAATCCATGATTCTTAATCCCTGACACCTAATCTCTAATCCCTCTCTCCTTAATCCCTAATCCTTAATCGTTTACCTCTAATCAATAATCCCTCTCTTCATCTTCTTCTTATCCTTCTTCTTTCATTTCTCCTTCTTCATCTTCTTCTTCTTCTTATTCCTCTACTTCTTCTCCTTCTTCTTATTCCTCTTCTTCCTCATCTTTCTCTTCCTTTTCTTCTTCTTCCTCCTCTTCTTCTTTTACTTCTTCTTCTTCTACTACTTCTTTCTTATCTTCTTCTTCATCATCTTCCTCTTCTTCTTCCTCTTCTTCTTATTATTCTTCTTCTTCTCCTTCTTCTTTTCTTATTCTTCTTCCTCCTCTTCTTCTTCCTCTTCTTCTTCTTCTTCTTTTATTTTTTCTTTTTCTTCTCTTTCTTCTTCTTCTTCTTCATTTCCTTCTTCTTCTAATTTTCCTTCTTCTTCTTCTTCTTTATCTCCTCCTAGTCTTTCTCCTCATCCTTCTCCTTTTCCTTCTCCTACTCGTTCTCCTTCTCCTTCTCTTACTCGTTCTCCTTCTCCTCATCATTCTCCTTATCTATCTCATTCAACTTTTACTTCACTTCTCCTTCTACTTCTCCACCTACTCCTCATCCTCCTTCTCTTTTTCCTTCTCCTTCTACCTTCTTTCTTCTTTCTCCTTTCTTCTTTCTACTTTCTTGTTTCTTGTTTCTTCTTCCTTCTTCGTTCTTCCTTCTTCCTTCTTCCTTCTTCCTACCACCTTCCTCCTTCCTTCTTTCATTTTCTTTCTTCTTTGTTCTTCCTCTTCTCCTTCCTCTTCTACTTCTTCTTTCTTTCATCTTCCTTCTTTCACCTTACTTCTTCTTTCTTCTTTCATCCCTCTTCTTCTTCTTCCTTCTTCCTTCTTCTTCCTTAATTCTTCCTTCTTCGTTCTCCCTAATTCCTAATCCCTAATCTCTAATCCATCCCTAATCTATCATCCTTAATCTTTAATCCCTAACCTCTAATCCTTAATCTCTAATCCCTAAATTATAATCTCTAACACCTAATCCTTAATCCCTAATCCCCAATCTATAATCCATAATTTCTAATCCCTAAAATCTATTCCATAATCCTTAATCTCTAATCCCAAATACTTAAACCCTAATCCATTATCATAAATCCTAACCTTAATCTCTTAATTTCTAATCTATAATTGCTAGTCTCTAATCCTAAATCCTACATCCCAAATCTCTAATCTCTTATCCTTAATCACTAATATCTATTCTTAATCAAAGATCTCTAATCCTAACCCTAAACTCACCCTCCTAAATATTTAATTCATTTTCCTTTATCTATAATCCCTAATACTTCCTTCTTTTAATCCAAATCCTTCCTTCCTTAATCCTTGATCCTTAATCCCTAAGCCCTAATCTGCAAACCCTAATCCATTCCTTCTTCCTCTTCTTCTTCTTCTTCTTCCTCTTCTACTTCTTCTTCTTCTTCCTCTTCTTCTTCTTCCTCCTCTTCTTCTTTTTCTTCTTCTTCCTCACTTTCCTCTTCTTCTTCTTTTAGTTTTTCTTCTTTCTCTTCTTCTTCTTCCTCTTCTTCTTCTTCTTCTTCATGTTCTTCTGCTTCATCATCTTCTTCCTCTTCTTATTCCCTTTCTATTTCTTCTTCTTCCTCCTCCTCTTCTCATTCCTCTTCATCTTTTCTTCTTCTTTATTTTCTATTTCAATCTCTTATTGTTCTTCTTCTTCTATTTCAATTTCTTGTTCTTCTTCTTCTACTCCTACATCTTCATCATATTTTGTTCTTCTCTTCTTCTTGTTCTTTTTGTTCTTCTTCTTCTACTTCAACTTTCACTTCTTCTTCTTCTTCTTTCTCTTCATTTATTCATCATCTTCTTCTTCTGATTCTTCTTTCTCTTCATTTCTTCATCATCATCATCTTCTGATTCTTCTTCTTCTTCTTCTGCTTTCTCTTAATTTCTTCTTCTTCTTCTTCTTCTTCTACTTCTACTTCTTCTTCTAGTTCATCACTTTCTTCTCATTCGTCTCATTCTTACTATTGCCCTTCTTCTTCTTCCTCCTCCTCTTCTTCATCATGTTATTCTACTTCTTCCTCTTGTTCTCCATCCTCTTCTTCTTCTTCAACGTCTACTTCTTCTTCTTCTTTGTCTTCTTTTTCCTCTTCATCTTCCACTTCTTCCTCTTCTTCAAGTTCTTCAACTTCTTCTTCTCCTTCTCCTTCTTACTCTTCTCCTTCTTCTTCTTCTTCTTCTTCTTCTTCTTCTTTTTCTTCCCCTTCATATTCTTCTTCTTCTTCCTCCTCTTCCTCTACTTCATCTTCTTCCTCTTCTTCTTCTTCTTCTTCTTCTTCGTCCTTTTCTTCCTCTTTTACCTCTTCTTCTTCTTCCGCTTCTCCTACTTCTTTCTCTTTTTCTTCTTCTTGTTTTCTTTCTTCTTCTTCTTTTTCTTCCTCCTCTTCTTCTTCTTCTTCTTCTTCTCCTACTTCTTTCACTTTTTCTTCTTCTTCTTCTTTTCTTTCTTCTTCTTCTTTTTCTTCCTCCTCTTCTTCTTCTTCGTCTTCTTCTTCTTCTTCTTCTTCTTCTTCTTCTTCCTCCTCTTTTTCTTCTTTTTCTTCCCCTTCTTCTTGCTCTTCTTCTTCCTCTTCCTCTTTTTCATCTACTTCTTCATCTCCTTCTTCTTCATCATCTCTTCTTCTTCTTCTTCTTCTTCCTCTTCTTCTTCTTTTTCTTTTTCCTCTTCTTTTTCCTCTACTTCCTCTTCGTCTTCTTCTTCTTCTTCTTCTTCTCCTTCATCTTCCTCTTCGACTTCTTCTTCTTTTTCTTCTTCTTCGTCTTCTCCTTTTTCTTCTTCTTCCTCCTCTTCTTTTTGCTCTTCTTACTCTTTGTCTTCTTCTTCTTCTTCTTCTTCTTCTTCTTCTTCTTCATTTTCTTCTTCTTTTTTTTCGTCTTCTTCTTATTCTTCTTCTACTTCTTCTCCTTCTTGGTTGATCTCTAATCCATCCCAAATCTTCAATACTTAATCCTTAATTATTAATCCCTAAATTTTATCCCAATTACTTATTCCTTAATCTCTAGTCCCTAATCCCCTATCCTTAAACCCGAATGCCAAATTTCCAATCCATTATCCCTAATCCTAAATCCTTAATCTCCAATACTTAATCCTTAATCTTTCATCCCTAATGCCTAATCCCTAGTCCCTCCCCTCCTAATATCTTATCCCTAATCCTTGATCCTTCATCATTATTCCTTAATCCTTAAGTCCTAATACTAATTATAACCATTAAATCTCTAATCCTTAGTCCCGAGTCTCTAATCCTAAACCTTGAATCCAAAATCCATAATCACTAATCTCTAATCGTTAATCCCTACTCTCTTAATTGTAATCCTTAATCCTAAATCCCTAATCCATAAACCTTATAAATTGATCTTTTAATCATAACTCTTTAATCCCTTATCATTAAACCCTTCATCCTTAATCCATAATTCCAAATCCTTAATTCCTACACCCTTTACTTATTCCTTAATCCTAACTCTTTAATCTTTAATCCCTAAACTCCAATCCAAAATTACTAATCCATAATCCCTTGTCTCTAATCATTAATCCCTAATCCATAATCCCTAACACCTAATCCCTAACGCTTAACCCTAATCATTAATCCATTTCTTCATCCTCTTCTTTTACTTCTTCCACTTCTTCTTCCTCTTCTTCTCCTTCTTCTTCTACCCCTTCTTCTTCTTCTTTATTTTCTTCTTCTTCATCTTCTTCTACTTCCTTGTTATCTTCCTTTTCATCTTCTTCTTCATTTTCTTCTTTCCTCTTCTTTTTCTTTACCTTCTTCTTCTTTTACTTCTTCTTCATCATCATCTTCTTTTACTTCTTTCTTATCTTCCTTTTCATCTTCTTTTTCTTTTTCTTTTTCATCATCTTCTTCTTCTTCTTCTTTATCTTCTTCTTCTTCTTTTTCTTCTTCTTCTTCTTCTTCTTCTTCTTCTTCTTCTGCTGTTGCTTCTTCTTCTTCCTTTTTTTCTTCTTCTTCTACCTCTTCTTCTTTTCCTTGTATTCTTCTTCTCCTTCTATTTCCTCTTCTTCTTCTTCTTCTTCTTCTTCATATATTTCCTCTTCTTCTTCCTCTTCTTCTTCTATTTCTTCTTCTTCTTCTTCTTCTTTTCTGCTTCTCCTTCTTCATCTCCTTGTTCATGTCTTTATCCGTCTCCTTCTCCTTCTCCTTCTCCTACTCCTTCTCCTTCTCCTTCTCCTTCTCCTTCACCTTCTCCTTCTCCTTCTCCTTCTCCTTCTCCTTCTCCTTCTCCTTCACCTTCTCCTTCTCCTTCTCCTTCTCTTTCTCTTTCTCCTTCTCCTTCTCCTCCTTCTCCTCATCCTCCTCCTTTTCCTTCACCTTCTTCTTTTTCTTCTTCTTCTTCTTCCTTTTTTCTTCTTTCTTCTTTTTTTTTTTACTTTCTTCTTTCTTCTTTCTTCTTCCTTCTTCCCTCTTCCTTCTTCTTACCTCTTACCTTCTTCTTCCTTCTTTGCTCTTCCTACTTTCTTCCTTATTCCTCAACTGCTTCTTCCACTTCCTTTTTTGTTCTTTTTTCTCTTCTTCTTCCTCCTCTTCTTCTTCATTCTTCCTTCTTCCTTCTTCTTTCTTCCTTCTTCTTAGTCTTCCTTCTTCCTTCTTCCTTCTTCTTTCTCCCTAATCCCTAATCCCTAATCTTTAATCCTTAATACATCTCTAAATTTTTAATCCCTACCATCTAATCCTTAATCTCTAGTCCATAAATTATAATATCTAATATCTAACATTTAATATCTAATACCTAATTCAGAATCGTTAATCTCTATTCCCTAATCCTTAATCTCAAATCCCTAATAACTAATCTCTAATCCCTATTCCCTAATTCGTAATCCCTAATGTTTAATATTAATCTCTTAATCCTTAATCTAAAATCCATAATTCTAAATCATTAATCCCTTTATCCCTAATCTTAAATCCTTAATCCCTAATTCAAATTACTTATTCCTTAATCTCTACTCCCTAATATGCAAACCTTTATCCCTTAACCATAATCCATAATCCCTGTTGCCTAATACTGAATCCATCCTTTTCTAACCCCAAATCCAGAATCTCTAATCAGTAATACCAAATCTTTAATCCCTACTCCATCCCTCTCAAATCCATAATCCTTATTCCAAATCCTTAATCCCTAATCTCTTTCTCCTTAATCCTTAACTCTTATCCATAATCAATCCCTTTTTCCTTTTCCTCTTCTTCTTCATCTTCTTGTTCTTCATCTTCTTCTTCCTTTGCTTCTTCTTCTTCCTTATTTTCTTCTTGTTTTTCTTCTTCCTCTTCTTCCTCATATTTCTCTTCTTCTACTTCTTCCTCTTCTTCTTCTTCTTCTTCAACTTATTTTTCTTCTTCTTCTTGTTCTTCCTTCTCTTCTTCTTTATCTTCCACTTCTTCTTCTTCTTCTTCTTCTACTTCTTCTTCCTCTTCAACTTCCTCTTCTTCTCCCTCTTCTCCTTTTCTTGTTCTTCTCACTCCTCTTCATCTTCTTCTTCTTCTTCTTCATCTCCTCCTTCTTCTACTTCTTCTTCTTCTATTTCTTGTTCTTCTTTTCTTCTTCTTCTTCTCCTTCTTCTTCTCCTTTGCCTTCTCTTTGTCTTTCCCCTTCTTCTTCTTCTCTTTCTCCTTCTCCTTCTCTTTCTCCTACTCCTATTCCTTCACCTACTCCTCCATCCCCTTCTCCTTCTCCTTCTCGTCCTCTACTTCCATCTCCTCCTTCTGCTCATCCTTCATCTCCTTCTCCTTCTCCTTGTTCTTCTTCTACTTCTTCATCTTCTTCTTCTTTCTTCTTTCTTCTTTCTTCTTTCATGTTTATTCTTTCTTCTTTCTTCTTCCTTCTTTTTGTCTTCTCTCTTCCTCTTTTCTTCTTCTATCTTCCTTCTTCCTTCCTACTTCCTTCTTCCTTCCTTCTTCCTTCTTTTATATTCCTCCTCTTCTCCTTCCTCTACTTTTTTTTGCATCTTCTTCTTCTTCTTCTTTCCTTCTTCTTTCTTCCCTCTTCCTTCTCCCTTCTTCCTTCATCCTTCTTCCTTATCTGTAATCTTTAATCCTTAATCCTTAATCCATAATCTTTAATCCCTAATCACTAATCCATCCTTAATCTCTGATCCTTAATCTTCAATTCTTAATCCCTAATCTTAAATCCTTAAACTTTAATCCCAAATACCTAATCCTTCATCTCTAATCTATAATCCATAATCCCAAATCTCTAATCTAAAATCCCTAATCCTTAATAGCTAACTATTAAACACAAATCCATAATCCATAATATCTAATCTCTAAGATATAATCCAAAATCCTACATCCCTAATCACTAATCTCAAATGTTTAATCACAAATCCCTAATTTATTAATCTTCAATCCGTGATCACTAATATCTAATCTTAATTCTTTTGTCCCTAACCACTAATCTCTAATCCCTAATCCCTAATCTTAAATATTTAATCCTTCATGATTAATCCCTTAATTCTTAATTTCTAATTTCTAATCCCTATTCTGTAATCTCTAATCCCTAATCTTAATCTTTAATCTCTAATCATTAATCACTAATCTTTAATCACTATTTCTTAATATGTAATTATTAATCCTAAATTCTTAATTTTTAATGATTAATTCCTTAATCCTTAATCCCTAATCGATAACCCTTAATCATTAATCCCTTCATCCCTAATCCATAATCCTTAATCCTTAACTCCAAATTCCTATTGTTTATTTCCTAATCCATACTCCTTAATCAATAATCCTTAATACCTAAGCCCTAATCCCTAATTGCTAATCCATAATCCTTAACCCTTAATCTCTATTTCCTAATATCCAATACCTCCTACCCTAATCCCAAATCCCTAATCCCTCATATCTAATCTCTATTCCAAAATCCATCCCTCTTAGTTCGTAATACATATTTCCTAATCCCTAATCCCTCCCTCCTTAATCCCTAATCCCTAATCCCTAATTCCTAATCCCCAATCCATCTCTTCTTCCTCTTTGTCTTAATTTTCTTCTTATTGTTCTTCCTCGTCTTCTTCTTCCTCCTCATCATTCTCCTCTTCTTCTTTCTCTTCTTCTTCTTCTTCTTCTTCTTCTTCCTCCACTTCTTCTTTTTATTCTTCTTCTCCTTCTTTTCTTGTTCTTCTTATTCCTTTTTGTCTTCCTCTTCTTCCTCTTCTTCTTCTTGTTCTTTTACTACTTCATCTGTTTTTTTCTTCTTTTTCTTCTTCTTCAGCTTCTTCTTCTTCTCCTTGTCCTTCTCTTTGTCTTTCTCCTTCTCCTTCTCCTTCTCCTTCTCCATCTCCTTTTGCAACTCCTCCTTCTCCTTCTCCTTCTCCATCTCCATCTCCTCTTTCTCCTACTCCTTCTCTTCCTCCTCCTTCCCTTCATCCTTCTTCTCCTCCTAGTTCTTCTTCTTCTTCTTCTTCTTCTTTCTTCTTTCTTCTTTCTTCTTTCTTCTTGCTCTTCCTTCTTCGTTCCTCCTTCCTTCTTCCATCTTGCTCGCCTTCCATCTTCCATCATCTTGTTTCCTTCCTCCTTCCTTCTTCCCTCCTTCTTCCTTCTTCTTTATTATTTCTCTTTTTCTTCCTCTTCTTATTCTTCTTCTTTTTCTTCTTCCTCTTCTTTTTTCTTCACTTCTTCTTCATCTTTCTTTCTTCTTCTTTCTTTCTTCTTCCTTCTTCTTAATCCTTAGTCCTTAATACCTAATCCTTACTCCTTAATCCCTAATCTCAAATCAAACCCTAATCTCTAATCCTTGATCTTTAATCCCTAACCATTAATCCTTAATCTCTAATCCCTATACTCTAAACTTCAATATCTAATCCCTAATCTATAACCCATAATACTTAGTCTTTAATCTCTAATTAGTAATTCCTAAACATTAATCCCTAATCCCAAATCCTTAATCCTTAATCTCTATACTGTAATGCAAATTCTAATACCTTTATCTCTAATCTCTAATGTCTAATCTCTAACCTTTAATCTTGCATCCTTAATCTCAAATCTTTAATCCCTAAACTTTAATCCCTATTCCCTAAACCCTAACCCCTTATCACAAATCCTAAATCACTAATCTTTAATCCAAAATCCTTAAAAATTTATCTATTAATTATTAATCCTTAATATCTAATTCTAAATCATTAATCCCTTCATTTGTAATCCCTAATCCTTAATCCTCAATCCCAAATCCTTAATCCTTATTACTTATTCCCTAATCCCTACTCTCTAATACTTAATCTCTAATCCTTAAACCTTAAGCTCTAATTACTAACTCCCAAATCCCTAATTCCTCAATCCCTAATCTATAATCTATATTTCCTGACACCTAATTCCTAACCCTTCATTCCTTAATCCTTAATCCCTAATCTCTAACCATCTATCCTTAATCTGTCTCTTCTTTTTCTCTTCTTCTACTACTTCTTCTGTATCTAATTCTTTTTCTTCTACTTCTTCATCCCCTTCTTCTTTTGCATCCTTATCTTTGTCTTTTTCTTCCTCTTCTTCCACATCTTCCTCGTCTTCTTCTTCTTCCTCTTCCTCTTCCTCACCTTCTTCTAATTGTTCTTCTTCTTCTTCTGCTTCTTATATCATAAATCTCTAATCTCAAATCCCTAATCCTTAATAGCTAACCATTAACTACAAATCCATATTCCATAATATCTAATCTCTAAGATATAATCCTAAATACTTTATCCCTAATCACTAATCTCTAATCCCTATCGCTATTCTTAAATTTTTAATCCTTCATGATTAATCCATTAATTCTTAATCACTTATTTCTAATCTCTAATCTATAATCTCTAATCCTTATCTTTATCTCAAATCTCTAATCCTTAATCATTATTCGCTAATATGTAATCATTAATCCTAAATTCCTAATCTTTATTAAATAATCCCTTAATCCTTAATCCCTAATCAATAATCCTTAATCATTAATCCCTTCATCCCTAATCCCTAATCCTTAACCCTTAATTCCAAATTCCTATTATTTATTCCCTAATCCCTACTCCTTAATCCATAATCCTTAATACCTAAGCCTTAATCCAATTACTAATCCATAATCCTTAATCCTTAATCCTTAATCTCTATTTCCTAGTACCCAACCCCTCCCACCTTAATCCCAAATCCCAAACCACTCATACCTAATCTCTATTCCCCAATCCATCCCTCCTAGTCCATAATACATATTGATTAATCCCTAATCCCTCTCTTCTTAATCCCCAATCCATCTCTTCTTCCCCTTCCACTTCATTTTCTTCTAATTCTTCTTCCTTGTCTTCTTCTTCTTCCTCATCATTCTCTTCTTATTCTTTCTCTTCTTCTTCTTCTTTTTCTTCTTCCTCCTCTTCTTCTTCTTCTTCTTCAACTTCTTTTTCTTCTTCATTTTCCTCATCTCCTTCTTTTTCTGTCTTTGTCTTCTTCTTCTCCTTCGTCTTCTTCTTCCTTTGCTTCTTATTCCTCTTCTTCTTCTCCTCCTTTTCTTGTTCTTCTTATTCCTCTTCTTCTTCCTTTTTTTTGTCTTCTTCTTCTTCTTCTTTTTCTACTTCTTCATCTATGTCTTTTTCTTCTTCTTCTTCTCTTTCAGCTTCTCCTTCTTCTCCTTGTCCTTCTCTCTTTCTTTCTCCTTCTCCAACTCCTCCTTCTCCTTCTCTTTCTCCTTCTCAATATCCTTCTCCTTCTCCTACTCCTCTTCCTCCTCCTTCTCTTCATCCTTCTTGTCTTTCTCATTGTTCTTCTTCTTCTTCTTCTTTCTTTCTTCTTTCTTCTTTCTTCTTGCTTCTTCCTTCTTCGTTCCTTCTTCCTCCTTCCTCCTTCCTTCTTTCGTCTTCCTCTTTCCTTCCTCCTTCCTTCTTCCTTCCATATTTTTCTTCCTTCTTCATTCTTCTTTATTCTTTCTCTTCTTCTTCCTCTTTTGTACTTCTTCTCTTTCTTCTTCCTCTTCTTTTTCCCCTACTTCTTCTTTCTTCCTTCTTTTTTCTTTCTTCTTTCTTCTTCCTTCTACCTTCTTCCTAATCCCTAGTCCTTAATCCCTAATCACTAATCCAACCCTAATCTCTAATCCTTGATCTTTAATCCATAACCATTAATCCTTAATCGCTATTCCCTAAACTCTAAACTCAAGTACATAATCCCTAACCTATAATCCATAATACTTAATCTTTAATCTCTAATTCTTAATTCCTAAACATTAATCACTAATCCCAAATCCTTAATCCCTAATCTCTAGACTTTAATGCAAATTATAATACCTTTATCTCTAATACCTAATGTCAAATCTCTAACCTTAAACCATTCATCCTTAATCTCTAATCACTAATCCCTAATCTTTAATCCTTATTCCCTAAACCCTAACCCCTTGTCCTTAATCCTAAATCACTAATCTTTAATCCCAAATCCTTAAAAATTAATCTATTAATTATTAATCCTTAATATCTAATCATTAATCATTAATCCCTTTATCTGTAATCCCTAATCCTTAATCCTTAATCCCAAATCCTTAATCCTTATTACTTATTCCCTAATCCCTACCCTCTAATCCTTAAACCTTAATCTCTAATTACTAACTCCCAAATTCCTAATTCTCCAATCCCTAATCTGTAATCTATATTTCCTGACACATATTTCCAAACCCTTCATTCCTTAATCCTTAATCCCTAATCGGTAATCCTTATTACTTATTCCCTAATCCCTACTCTCTAATCCCTAATATATAATCCTTAAACCTTAATCACTAATTACTAACTGCCAAATCCCTAATCCCTCAATCCCTAATCTTTAATCAATATTTCCTGACACCTAATTCCTAACCCTTCGTTCCTTAATCCTAATCTCTAACCATTTGGTCCTTAATCTGTCTCTTCTTTTTCTCTTCTTCTACTACTTCTTCTTTTTCTATTTCTTCTGCTTCTTTTTCCACTTCTTCTTCTTCTTCCTCATCTTTGTCTTCTTCTTCCTCTTCTTCCTGATCATCCACTTCTTCTTCATCTTCTTCCTCTTCTTCTTCTTCTTCTTCTTCTTCTTCTTCTTCTTCTTTTACTACTTCTTCTTTTATGTCTTCTTCTTCATGTCTTCTTCTTTTTCCTCTTCTCCTTCTTCTTCTTCTTCTTCCTCTTCTTCCTCTTCTTCTTCTTCTTCATCTTCTTCTTCCTCTACTTCTTCCTTTACTTATTCTTCTTCTTCTTCTTCTTCTTCTCCTTGTCCTACTTCTTTGTAATTTCTAATCCCTGTTCCTTAATTCCTATTCCTTAATCCCTTCTTACCTAATCTCTTATCTCTAAATTTGTAAACCCTAGTCCAGCACTCCCAAATCACTAATTCTTATTTTCTAATCTTTAATCCATAATCCCTAATCCCTAATCCTTAATCCCTAATCCATCCTTAATCCATAATTTTTAATCCTTAATGCTTAATCTCTAATCCTTAATCTCTAATCCTTAAACCCGAATCTCGAATACCTAATTCATACTATATAATCCATAATCTCTAATCCCTAATCCCTAATCTCTAATTACTAATCCATAAACCCTAATCCTTAATACTTGATCCCTTATCCATAATCCTTACTGAATAATCTATAATTCTTAGTCTTTAATCTCTAATACTTAAACCCTAATCCTTAATCCTTAATCTCTAATCCCTAATCCCTAATCCTCATCCTAATTACTTTACCTCTAATCTCTAATCCCTAATCTCTAATCCATAATCCTAAATCCCTAGTTTCTAATCAATAATCCCTAATCTGTAAACCTTAATCTCTATTCTAGTATTTGTAATCCCAAATCTTGAATCTTTAATCCTTAATTCCTAATCCATAATAATTAATTTTTTAATCCTAAATCGCTAATCATTATCTTTTCATCTCAAATAATTTACTTAATCGTTAATCCCTAAGGTTTAATCCCGAATTCTTATTACTTATTCCTTAATCTTTACTCCTTGAACCATAATCCTTAATCCCTAACCCTGATTGATAATCCTCAATCCTTAATATTTATTTCCTAACCTATAATTCCTAATCTTTAGTCATTAACAGCTAATCTTATATCCTTGCCTCCTTAATCAATATTCCCTAACCCCTAATTCTTAATCTCTAGTCCATCTCTTCTTCCTCTTCTTATTCTTCTTCCTCCTCTTCTTCTTCTTCCTCCTCTTCTTTTACATCTTCTTCTTCCTCATCTTCTTGTTCTTCTTCTTCCTGATCTTCCTCATTTTACTCTTCTTTGTCTTCTTCTTCTTCTTCTTCTTTCTCTCTTTCTTCTTCTTCATCATCTTCTTCTCCTTCGTCTTCTACATCTTTTTCTTCTTGTTCTTGTTCTTCTTCATATTCCTCTTCGTCTTCTTCCACTCCTTTTACTACTACTACTTCTTCTTCCTCTTCCTCTTCCTCTTCCTCTTTTCTTTTCCTCCATTGTCTCCTTTTCTTGAAATTCTTCTTCCTCTTCTTCCAGCTCTGCTTCTTCTTCTTCTTCTTCTTCTCTTCTTCTTCTTCTTCTATTTCTTCTTCTTTTCTTATTCTTCTTCAACTTCTTCTCCTTCCTCTACTCCTCCTTATCTCACACTTTCACCTTCTTCTTCTCCTTCTCCATCTCCATCTCCTTCTCTTTGTCCTTCTCCTTCTCGTTCTCCTCCTCTTCCTTGTCCTCCTTCTTCGCCTTCTCCTTCTACTTCTTGTTCTTCTTCTCCTTCATCTTCTTCTTCTTATTCTTCTTCTATTTCTTTCTTCTTTCTTATTTTTGCTTTGTTCTTTCTTCTTTCTTTTTTTCTTCTTCCTTCTACCTTCCTCCTTTCTCCTTTTTCTTTCTTCCAAATTCTTTCTTCCTTCTTCTTTGTTGTTTCTTCTTTCAGCATTCTTCTTTATTCTTCCACTTCTTCTTCCTAGTCCTCTTCTTCTACTTCTTCTTCCTCTTCTTTTGATTCTTCACCCTCATCTTCAACTTCTTCTTTTTTTCTAATCTCTAATCCCTAATCCATAATCTCTAATGTCTACTCTTGAATCCTTAATCCATAATCCCTGATCCTTAATCACTAATCCTTAATCCCTTATACCTAATCTCTGATACCTATTGCTATTCTTGATCCCTTAATCTCTACTCTACAATCCTTAATTTCTAATAGCAAATTCTTAGTCTCAAATTCTTAATCACTAATCTCTAATCCATAATCCTTATTCCATAATCCAAAATACAAAATCCTTAATCCTTAATCTTTAATATTTTATCCTTTAATCCTTAATCCCTATTCCTTAATCCTTAATCATTAATCCCATCATCTTTAATCCCTAATTTCTAATCCTGAATACATAAATCTAATTTCTTATTCCTTAATCCCTACTACTTAATCAATAATCCTTAATCTCTAAACCTTAATCTCTAATTGCTAATCCATAATCCTTAATCTCTTTTCATTAATTCCTAATCCCTAATAACTATTGCCTTATCTCGCCCTCCTTATTCCCTAATCCCTAAGAGCTAATCTCTAAAACCTAATCCCTCCCTCTATAATCCATAATCTGAAATCCCTAATCCCTAATCTGTAATCGTTCTCTCCTTAATCTCTAATTCCTAATCCCTAACACTTAATCCTTAATCCCAAATCCATCTCTATTTCTTCTTCTTCTTCTTTATCTTCCTCTTCTTCTTACTCATTTTCTTCTTCTTCTTCTTCTTCTTTCCTTTTCCCTTCTTTTTCTTTCACATTTTGTTCTTCTTCTTCTTCTTCTCCTTCTTCATCATCTTCCTCTCTTCTTCTTCTTCTTCTTGTGCATCCACCTCCTCCTCTTCTTCTTTCTTCTTCTACATTTTCCTCTTCATCTTTTCTTCTTCTTCTTCTTCTTCTACTTCTTCCACTTCTTCTTCTTTGTCTTCCCCTTCTTCTTCTTCTTCTTCTTCTTCTTCCTCCTCCTCTTCCTCTTCTTCTTCTTCTACTACTACTACTTCTTCTTTTGTTATTCCTTTTGTTCCTCTTCTACTTCCTCTTTTTTGTCTCCTTCTTCTTCTTCTCTTTCTTCTTCTTCTTCTTCTTCTTCTTCTTCTTCTTCTATTTCTTCCTCCTCTTCTTCTTCTTCTTCTTCTTTTTCTCCTCCTTTTTCTTCTGCTTCTTTTCCTTCTCCTTCTTCTTCTCCTTCTCCTTCTCTTTGTCTTTTCCTTCTCCATCTCCTTTTGCATCTCTTTCTCTTTCTCCTTCTCCTTCTCCTACTCCTTTTCCATCTCCTTCTCCTTCTTCTCCTTCTCTAACCCCTCCTTCTCCTTATCCTTGTTCTTCTCCTTCTCCTTCTCCTTCTCTTCGTCATCCTTCTCCTTCTCCTTTTGCTTCTTCTTCATCTTCTTCTTCTTCTTCTTCTTTTTCTTCTTCCTCCTCTTCCTTCTTTCTTCTTTCTTTTCTCCTCTTTCTTCTTTCCTCTTTCTTCTTCTTTCTTCCTTCTTGCTCTTTCCTTCTTTCTTCTTACATCCTTTTTACTCTCCCTCCGCTTCTTCCTATTCTTCTTCTTTTTCCTCTTTTTCTTGCACCTTTTCTTCTTTTTCTTTCTTCCTTCTTTCTTTCTTATTCTTCTTTCTTCTTTCTTCCTTTTTTTTTCTTCTTCCCTCTTCCTAACTCCTTCCATCTCCCTAATCCCTAATCCTTAATCCTTTATCACTAATTCATCCCTAATCTCTAATCTTTTATTTTCAATCCCTGACCTCTTATCCCTAATGTCTAACACCTAAACTCTTATCTCTAATTCCAAATCCCTAATCCTTAATTTATAATTTAAAATCCCTGATCCCTAGCCTCTAATCCTAAATATCTAATGCTAATCCAAATGTCTTTACCTAAAATATATAATCTCTAATACCAAATCCTAAATTTAGCATCCCTAATCCCTAATCTCTAATCTCAATTATTTAAACCTTTATCTCTAATCCTAAATCACTAATCTCTAAACCCTTGTCCTTAGTAATTAATCCTATAATTCTTAGTTCCTAATCTCTAATCCTTAATCATTAAGCTTTTCATCCAAAAAACCTAATTCCTAATCATTAATTCTTAATCTATAATACTTATTACTTATTCCCTAAACCCTAATCCCTACTCACTAATCCTTAAAACGTAATCCCTAAACCTTAATCTATAATTCCTAACTCCTAAATCCCTAATCCATAATTCTTCATCCCTCTCTCCTGAGACTTTAATCTATATTCCTATATACCTAATCTCAAATCATTTATCCCTCAATTCTCAAACCTTAATCTTTAATCCCAAACCCTTGATCTTTAATCAATCTCTTCTTTCTCTTCTTCTACTTCTTCTTCTTACTCATCCTCTTCTTCTTCTTCATCTTTTCCCCTTCTTATTCCTTATCTTCATATTTTTTTCTTTCTTTTCTTCCTCATCTTCATCTTCTACTTCTTGTTCTTCTTGTTCTTCTCCTTCCTCTTCATCTTCTTTATCTTCTTCTTCCTCAAATTCCTCTTCTTCTTCTTCTTCTTCTATGTGTTCTTCTTCTTCCTCTTCATCTTTTTCTTCTAATTATTCTACTTCTTCTTCCCCCTCTTTTTCTTCATCTTCTGCTTCTTCCTATACTTGTTCTTCTTCTTCTTTTGTTACTTCTTCTTTCTCTTCTTCCTTTTTTTTATCCTTCTTCTTCTTCTACTTTTTCTTCCTCTTCTTTTTCCTTATCTTCTTCTTCTTTCTCTTCTTCTTCTTCTTCTTCTTCATCATCTTCTTCTTCATCATCATCTATTTCCTCTTCTTTTTCTTCTTCTTCTTCTTCTTCTACTTCAACTTTTCTTGCTCTCTTCTTCTTCTTCTTTTTCTTTTTCATCTTCCTCTCCTTGTTCTTCTTCTTCTTCTTCCTCTTCATCTTCCTCATTTTCTTCTTCTTCTTCTTCCTCTTCAACTTCTTCACCTTCTTCTTCTTCTACTTCTTCTTACTCTTCTCGTTCTCCTTCTTCTTCTTCTTCTTCTTCTTCCTCCTCTTCTTCTTCTTCTTCTTCCTTTTTTTTTCTTCATCTACTTGTTCTTCTTTTTCTTCTTCTCCTTCTTCTTTGTCTTTTTCTTCATCTTCTTTCTCTTCTTCTTCTTCGTTAATTTCTTCTTCTTCTTCTTTTTCCTCTTCTTCTTCATCTTCCTCTTCTTTTTGTTCTTCTTCTTCTTTTTCTTTATCTTCTTTTTTTGTTATTCTTTTTCCTCCATTACATCTTCTTCTTTTTCTTTTACTTCTTCTTCTTCTCCTTTTTCTTTTTCTTCTTTTTCATCATCTGCTTCTTGTTCTCATTCTTTTTCTTCCTTTTCTACTTCCTCTAATCGTTAAGTTCTAATCCCTAATATTGAATCTCCATTCCATAATCTCAAAATTATAATACATAATCCCGTATCCTTAATCCTTAATACTTAATATCAAATCCCTAATCCTTAATCTTTAATCACTAATCCTTAATCCTTAATCCTACTTATAATCAGTTAATCTCTAAGCCCTAATCCCACATCTCTTATCCCCTAACTCTGAATCCCTAAACCTTAATCCCAAATCCGTATTCCTAATTTTGTAATCTTGAATCAAAAATGCTTTATCTATAAACTTAAACATTAAAACTTTAATCCTCAATCCCTAATCCCAAATCATTAATCCCTTCATCCCTAATACTTAATTTCTAATCTATAATCTCTAATATCTATTACTTGTTACTTAATCCCTACTCTTTAATCCCTAACCTTTAGTCCTTAAACCCTAATCCCTAATTGCTAATCTATAATCTCAAATCCTTAATCCTTAATCCCTAATACCTAATTTCAAATCGCTCCCCTATTCTATCCTTAATCCCTAACCCTTAATACCTAATCCATCTCATTTTCTTATTATTCTTCTTCTTCTACTTCTTCGTCCTCTTCTTCTTCCTTTTCTTCTTGTTCTCTTCAATATGTTCTTTTTCTTCTACTTCTTCTACTCCTTCATCTTCTTCCTCCTCCTCTTCCACATCTTCCACTTCCTTTTCTTGTTCTTCTTCTATTCCTCTTCCTCTTCTTCATCTTCATCTTCTTCATCTTCTCCCTCTTCTTCTTCTTCTTCTTTTCTTTAAGTTCCTCTTCTTTTTAGTCCTTTTCTTCTTCTGCTTCTCCTTCTTCTTCTTCAACATCTACCTCTTCCTCTTCTTCATTTGCCCAATGTTCTTCTTCTTATTCTCCTTCTTCTTTTCATGTTCTTCTTCTTCCTCTTCTTCTTCTACATCTATTTCTTCTTCTTCGTCTTCTTCTTCTCCTTCTTCTGTCTCCTCATCACTTTCTATAATCCTTAATTTCTAATCTTTAACACTTAATCCTTAATCACTAATTCTTAATCCCACATCCCTAATCCTGATCATATTCCTTTAATCTTTAATCTCTAATCTCTAATCTCAAATATCTAATTCTTAATCCCTAACCACAAATCTCCAACCCCTAATTATTAATCCCTATTCCCTAATTTATAAACCCTAATCATTAATAATTAATCCCTTAATCTATAATCCTCAATCCCTAACAATTAATCCCTTCATCTCTATTCCTTAGTCCCTAATCCATAATCCTTAATCACTAATTTTTAATGTATATTACTTATTCTCTAATTCTTACTACCTAATCCATAATCCTTAATCACTAAACCCTAATCCCTAATTACTAATCCATAATCTCCAATCCCCAATCCATAATGTTGAATACATAATCTCTCCCTCGTAATCTCTGATCACTAATCCCTAATACCTTTCTAATCCCTAATTCCTCTCTCCCTAATCTATAATCTATATTCCTTAATCTCTAATCCATCCCACTTTTATCCCTAATCTCTAATGCCTAACCCCTAATCCCTGACTTGTCTCTTCAACCTCTTCTTCTTCTTCCTTCTCTTATTCTACTTGTTTCTCTTTTTTTTCTTCTTCATCATTTTCTCCTTCTTCTTCCTCCTCTTCTTCCTCATCTTACTCTTCATCTTCTTCTTGTACTTCTTCTTCTTCTTACTCTCCTTCTTCTTCTTCTTCTTCTTCTTTTTCATCATCTTCTTCTTCTTATTCTTCATTTTCTTCATCATCTTCTTCATCTTCTTCTTCTTCTTCTTCTTACTCCCTCTCTTCTTCTTCTTCCACTTCTTGTTCTTTTTCTTCTACATCTTCTTCTTTTCTTGTTCTTGTTCTTCTTCTTCCTCTTCTTCTTCATCTTTCATTTTTCTTCTTCTTCTTATACTTCTTCTTCTTCTTCATCTTCTTCTTCTCCTTCTCCTTCGTCTTCTCCTTCTCTAAGTCTTTCTCCTTCTTCTTCTCCATCTCCTTATCTTTCTCTGTCTCGTACTCCTTCCCCTTCTTCCTCTCCTTCTCCATCTCCTTCACCTTCCCTTCTCCTTCTCTTGCTCCTTCACCTCTCCTTTTCCATCTCCTCATCCTCCTCTTTTTCTTACTCCAACTTCTTCTTCTTCTTCTTCCTTCTTTCCTTTTTCTACTTTCTTCTTTCTACTTTCTTCTTCCTTCTTCCTTCCTCCATTCATCTTTCTTCTTCTTCTAATTCCTCTTCCTCTTCTTCCTCGTCTACTTCTTCTTCTTCCTTATTTATTCTTCTTCATCTTCTTTACTTCCTCATATTTCTCTTACTCTACTTCTTCTTCTCCTTCTTCTTCTTCTTCTTCCTATTCTTCCTCTTCTCCTTCTTCCTCTGCCTCCTCTTCTTCTTCTCCATATTTTTTCTTGTTCGTCGTATTCCTCTTCTTCTTCTTCTTTACCTTCTCCTTCTTCTTCTACTTCTCTTTCTTATTATCTTCCTCCTTCTCCTTCTCCTTCTCCTTCTCCTTCATCTTCTCCTACTCCTCTTTCTCCTTCTCCTTCTCCTCCTCCACCTCCTCTTTCTCCTTCTCCTTCTCCTCCTTCTCCTTCTCCTCCTCCCTCTCGTCATCCCTCTTCCCATTCTCCTTCTTCTTCTTCTTCTTCTTCTTCCTTCTTTCTTCTTTCTTCTTTCTTGTTTCTTCTCCCTTCTTCCTTTACTCCACCTTCCTTCTTTCGTCTTCCTTTTTCCTTCCTTCCGTCTTCTTCCTTCTATCATCTTCTTTGCTCTTCCTCTTCATCCTCTTCTTCTTCAACTTCTTCCTCTTCTTTTTTCTCCTCTTCTTCTTGTTTCTCCCTTCTTCCTTCTTCCTTTTTCTTTCTTCCTTCTTCATTCTCCATAATCACTAATACCTAATCCTTATTCCCTAATCGCTAATCCATTCTTAATTTTTAATCCTTAACCTTTTGATCTTATGCTCTAATCCCTAAACTTTAATCTCTAATACGAAATCCCTAATCTCTTATCTATAATCCATAATTCATAATCCATAATCTCTAAACCCTAATGCCTAATCCTTAATCACAAATCCTTAATCCTTAATCTCTAATGCCAATCAAAACCCATTAGCCCTTAATCATTAATCTCTAATATCTAATCCTACATCTTACATCCTTAATCATAGATCTCTAATCCTTAATCCTTAATACCTATTCTTTTATTCCTAATCCTTAATTTTTAATCCTAAATTCATAATCTTTAGTGCTTAATCTCTTAATTCTTAATCCCTAATCTCTAATACTAATAATTAATACCCTCATCTCAAATCCTTAATCCCTAGCATCTAATCTTTAATCCCTAATCAGTATTCCCTAATTTCTTTTACTTATTCCTTTATTCTTACTCTCTAATCCCAAATCCCTAAACTTGAATCCTTTATTGCTAACTGGCAAATCCATAATCCCTAATCCCTAATCAGTTCTGCCCAAATCTTTAATACATATTCCTTGATACCTAATCTCTGATCCATCATTCCTTAATCCCTTATTCCCATTCCATAACCCCCAATCCTAAATCCCTAATCGTCTTTTTCTTCCTCTTCTTCTTTTCTTCCTCTTCTTCCTCTCTTCTTTTTTTTCTTCTTCCTCTTCTTCTCCTTCCTCATTCTTTTCTTCTTCTTCTTCCACCTTTTCTTCCACATCTTCCTCTTCTTCTTCTTCTTCTTCTTCTTCCTCTTCTTCTTTTCTTCTTCTTCTTCTTCTTCTTCTTCTTCTTCTTCTTCACCATCCCTTCTTCTTCTTATCCTTCTTCTTTTTCTTCTTCATCTTCTTCTTCCTCTTCTTCTTCTTCTTACTCTTCTTCTCCTTCTTCTTTTCTTATTCTTCTTATTCTTTTTATTCTTCTGCTTTTTCTTTTTATTCTCCTCCTTTTTCTTCTTCTTCTTCTTCTATTTCTTCTTCTTCTTTTCTTCTTCTTCTTCTTCTTCTTATTCTGCTTCTCCTTCTTCCCCTCCATCTCCTTCTCTTTGTCTTTCTCTTTCTCCTTCTCCTTCTCCTCTTCCATCTCCTTCTCCTTGTCTTATTTTTCTCCTTCTCCTCCATCTTCTCTATGTCCTTCTTCTCTTTCTCCTTCTTCTTCTTCTCCTTCTTTATCTTCTTTTTCCTCTTTCTTCTTTCTTCTTTCTTCTCTTCTTCCCTCTTCCTCCGTCCTTCATCTTTCCTCCTTCCATCTTCTTTCTTTCTTCTTCTTTCTTCCTTCTTCCTTTTTCTTTATCTTCCTCTTCTTCTTCTTCTTCTTCCACTTCTTCCTCCTCTTCTTCTTCTTTCTTCTTTCTTTCTTCTCACTAATCCCAAATCTTTAATCCTAAATCCCTAATCCTTAATCCTTCATAAAAAATCTATCCCTAATCTCTAACACTTAATCTTTAATTCTTATCCTCTGATCCCTAATCTTTAATCCCTAAACAATAATCCCAAATCCTTATAACTTATTTCTCCATCTCTTCTCTCTAATCAATAATCCCCTAATCTCTAAACTATAATCCCTAAGTGTCAAATTGCAAATCCCTACGTCTTTAATCTTTAATCTATATTCCTAGATACCTAATCACTAATCCTTCATTCCTTAGTCCTTAATCTATAATGCCTACCTTTCAACCCTAATCCCTAATCTATTAATTCTTCTTCTTCTTTATGTACTTCTTCTTCCTCTTCTTCTTCTTCTTCTTTCCATTCTTTTGCTTCTTCCTCTTCTTCCTTATCTTCCTCTACTTCTTCTTCTTCTTCTTCTTCCACTTTTTCTTCTTCGTCATCTTCTTCTTCTACATCCTCTTCTTCTTCTTTTTCTTCTTCTTCCTCTTCTTCTACTTCTTCTTGATATAATTCGTTTACTAGGTCTACTTCTTCTTCCTCTTCTTCTTTTTCCTCTTCTTCTTCTTCTTCTTCTTCTTTTACTTCTTATTCTTCTTCTTTGTCTTCTACTTCTTTCTCCTCTTCTTTCTCTTCTTCTACCACCACTTGTCTTTTTTCTTTCTCTTCTTCTTCTTCTTCTTCTTTTTCTACTTTTATTCTTCTTCTTCTCCCTCTTCCATTTATTCTTCTTTTTTTATTCTTCTTCTTCTCCTTCTTCTTCTTCTTCTTCTAATCTTCTTCTTACTCTTCTCCTTCTTCTTCTTCATCTTCCTATTATTATTATTATTGTTATAATAATAATAATTATTATTGTTATAATAATAATTATTATTATTATTATAATTTTTCTTCTTCTTCTTCCCCTTCCTCTTCTACTACTATTACTACTACTTCACATTCTTCTTCTTCTTCCTCCTCCTACACTTCTTCTTCTTCTTCTTCTTCTTCTTCTTCTTCCTCTTCTTCTTCTTCTACTACTTCTTCCTCTTCCTCTTCTTTTCCTTCTTCTTTTTCTTCTTCTTCTTCTTTTTCTTCTCCTCCATCATCTTATTGTTCTTCTCCTCCCCTTCTTCTTCACATCATCATCATCGTCATCTTCTTCTTCTTCTTTTTCTTCTTCTTCTCCTTGTTGTTGTTGTTGTTCTACTTCTTCTTCTTCTTCTTCTCCTTCTTCTTCTTCGTAATCCTTAATTCGTATTGTCTAATTTCACCTCCTTAATCCCTCCTTAAACTAATCTCTAATCAATAATACCTAATCTATTATCTTTAATCAATCCCTTCCTAATCCCTAATCCTTAATCATTAATAAAAAATCATTAATCCTCAATCCCTAATCCATTCATTATCCCTAAAGCCTAATCCTAAATCCCTAATCTCTAATCCTTAGACCCTAATCCTTATTACCTGATCTCTAATCCTTAATCCTTAATCTATAATCCATTATCCCTGATCCTTATTTTCAAAACTTTTATCTGTAATCCTTAATCCCTGATCTCTAATCCTTAATCCCAAATCCCTAATCACTAATCCTTAATCCTAGTACTAATCTCTTAATCTCTAATCCATAATCTCTAATCCATAATCATAATCTCTATTCCATTATCCATAATCTAGAATACTTAATACATAATCCTTAGTAATAAATCTTTTAATTCTTAATCATTAATCCTTAATCCATAAACCCTAATCCCTAATCATTAATCCTTTTATCCCTAGTCTTTAATCCTTAATCTATAATCCCTATTACTTATTCATTAATCCTTACTCCCTAATACCTAATCCATAACCCCTAATCTTTAATCTCTAATTGATAACCTCGAATCCTGAATCTTTAATCCCTTATTCATAATCCCTAATCCTAATCATTAGCCCATAATCCCAAATCCATTTCTCCTCAATCCCTAATCTCTAATCCTTAATCCATCTCTTCTCTCTCTTCTTCTTCTTCCTCTTCTTCTTCTTCTTCTTCTTCTTCTTCTTCCTCTCCCTCTTCTTCCTCTTCCTCATCTTCTTCTTCTTCCTCACTTCTAAATCTTACTCTTCTTCTTCTTCTTCTTCCTCTTCCTCCTCTTCTTCTTTTTGTTCTTCTTCTTCATCATCATCTTCCTTTTCTTCTTCTTCTTCTTCTTCTTCTTCTTCTTCTTTTTCTTTCTTCTTCTTCTTCTTCTTTTTCTTCTTCTTCTTCTTCTTCTTCTACCTCCTCTTCTTCTTCTTCTTCCTCTTCTACCTCCTCTTCTTCTTCTTCCCCTACTTCTTTTTATTCATTTTCTTCTTTTCATGTAGTTGTTCTTTCTATTCTTCTAACTCTTCTACTTCTTCATCATCATCATCATCTTCTTCTTCTACTTCTTTTTCTTCTTCCTCTTCTTTTATTTCTTATTCTTCATCTTCTTCTTTGTCATCATCTTCTTCTTCTTCTTCTTCTTCTTCTCATCATCTTCAACTTCTCCTTCCCCTTCTCCTTCTCCTTATCCTTCTCCTTCTCGATCTCCTTCTCTTTTTCCTTCTTCTTCTCTTTCTCCATCTCCTTCTCCTTCTTCTCCTCCTTCTCCTCGCCTTCCATCTTCTCATTCTCCTTCTTCTTCTTCTTCATCAATTACTTTTTCTTCTACTTCTTTCTTCATTCTTATGTCTTCTTTTCTCTTTCTTCTTTAATCTTTCTTCTTCCTTCTTTCTTCTTCCTTCATTCTTCCTTCTTCCTTAATCTTTCTTTCTTCTTATCTCTTCTTTTTTCTTTCTTCTTTCTTCTTTATTCTTTCTCTTCTTCTTCCTCTTCCTCTTCTTCTTTTTCTCCCTCTTCTTCTTCCTCATCTTCTTCTTCTTCTTTTTTCCTAATCCTTAATCCCCAATCTATGATCCATAATCCCTAATCAAGAATCCTTGATCCCTAATCCCTTATCTTTAATCCTTAATCTTTAATTCTTAACCCTTAATCATTAATCCTTCATCTTTAAACCCTAATATCTAACCTCTTATCTTAATCATAATCCCTTAATCTTTATGCCTTAATCTCTAATCTCTAATACTTATTCCTTAATTCCAAATTCTTAATCACTAATCATAACTCAATAATCCTTATTCTCCAATCCATAATCCCTAATCTTTAATATTTAATATCTTAATCCTTAATTCCTAATCTTTAATCCTTAATCATTAATCCCTTCATCCCTAATCCCTAATCCTTAATCCTTAATCCTTAACTCTTATTATTTTGTCCCAAATCACGACTCTCTAATCAATTCCTTAATCCCAAAGCCATAATTATAAATTGCCAATCCATAATCCCTAATCTCTTATCCTGATTTCCTAATCCTTATTGCTTAATAGCTAATCCGTCTCTCACTAATCCCTAATGCCTAATCACTAATTCCTAACCCGTTGCTCCTTAATCAAATATCCGTATTCCCTAATCCATAATCACTCCCCCTTAATCTCTAACTCCAAATCCCTAACACCTAATCCCTAATCCCAAATCCATCTCTTCTTACACTTCTTCTTCTTCTTATTCTTCTTCTTCCTCTTCTTCTTCTTCTTCTTTAATCTCTTCTACTTCTACATTATTTTCTTCTTCTTCTTCTTCCTCCTTTTCTTCCTTATCTTCCACTTCTTCTTCTTCTTCTTTTTCTTCTTCTTCTTCTTCTTCTTCTACGTCTTCTACTTCTTCTTCTTTGCCTTCTTCTTCTCTTATTCTTCTTATTCCTCTTTTTCGTCCACTCTTCTTCTTCTTCTTCTTCTTCTTCTTTTGCTTTAATTTGTTCTTCATCTTCTTCAACAACATCATCATCATCATCATCATCATCTTCTTCTTCTTCTTCTTCTTCTTCTTCTCCTTCTCCTTTTTCTTCTCCTTCTTCTCTTTTTCTTTCTCTTTCTCCTTCACCTTATATTTCTACTTATCCTTCTCCTACTCCTTCTCCATCACGTTTTCCTTCTCCATTTCTTTTTCCTTCTCTTTCTGCTTCTCTTTTGCCTTCTTCTCCTCCTTCTCCCCATCCTCCTTCTCCTTCTCCTTCTCCTTCTCCTTCTTCTTCATCTTCTTCTTCCCGTTCTTCATCTTCTTCTTCTTCCACTTTTATTTCTTCTTTTTCTTCTTCTTCTTCTTCTCTTTCTCCTTATTCTCCTTCTTCTACTTCTTCTTTTTCTTCTTCATCTATTTCTTCTTCTTCTTCTATTTCTTCTTCTTCTTCTTCTTCTTCTTCTTTTTCTTCTTCTTCTTCTTCTTCTTCTTCTTCTTTTTCTTCTTCTTCTTCTTCTTCTTCTTCTTTTTCCTCTTCATCTTCCTCTTCTTCTTCTTCTTCAACTATTTCACCTTCTTCTTCTTCTTCCTCATCATCTACTTCTTCCTCTTCCTTTTTTACTACTTTTTCTTTTTCTTCTTCTTCTACTTCTGCTTGTTCTTGTTCTTCTTTCTCATTTTCTTCTTCCTCTCCTACTTCCTTTTCTTTTTCATCTTCCTCTTCTTCTTCTCCTTCTTCTTTGTCTTCTTCGACTTCTTCTTCCTCTTACTCTTTTTCTTCCTTTTCATTTTCTTCTTCTTCTTCTTCTCCTTCTACTCTCCTTATTCTTCTTCTTCTCCTTCTACTCTCCTTATTCTTCTTCTTCCTCCTCTTCCTCTTCTTCATCTTTTTCTCCTTCTCCTTCTTCATAATCCTTAATCCATATTCTCTAATTCTTACTCATTTATCCATTCGCCTCTAATCTTTTATCCCTAAATTTGCAGTCCATAATCCATCCTACTTTAATCATTAATCCTTAATCCCTATTCCCTAATCAATAGACCCTAATCCCTAATCCTTAACCCCTAATCCCGAATCCCTAATCCTTAATCGATCCTTTATCTATAATCCTTAATCCTTAATCCCTAATTTCTAATCTCAAATCTCTAAACCCAAATCTCTAATACTTAATCATTATCCCCTAATCCTTAATCTATAATTTATAATCCTAAATCCATAATCTCTAATCCCTAATCTTTAATTGCTAATACTTAAACCCTAATTCCTAATACCATATCCCTAATTCTTAATCCTAATCTATAATCCATAATGCTTAATCTCTAATATGTAATCGTGTAACCCTAATCTTTAATCCCTAATCCTTAATCCTTAAATCTTAATCCCCAATACATTATCTTTAGGCCTTTATCCTAATCCAAATTACTTAATCTCTAATCCCTAATCTCTAACATATAATCTTAAATCATGAATCCCTGATCACTAATTTCTAATCCATAATCCTTAACCTCTAATTCATCCTTATTCCTTTCCTAATCCTTAATCCTTAATCCCTAATCTTATTACTTATTCCTTAATCCCTAATCTTTAAGTTCTAATCCTTAATCCACAATTAATAGTCCCTATCTTTAATCGTTAATCTTTAATCTCTAATTTATAATCCTTAATCCATAACACCAAATCCCATATCTATCCCTCCTTAATCCCTAATCCCTAATCCTTAATCCCTAATCCATCAGTTCTTCATCTTTTTCTTCTTCTTCCTTTTCTTCTTGGTCTTCTTCTTCTTATTCCTCCTCTTCCGCTTCTTCTACATCTTCAACATCTTACTCTTCTTCTTCTTCTTCTTCTTCTCCTTCTTCCCCTTCTTCTTTTTTTCTTCTTCTACTTCATCATCATCTTCCTCTTCTTCTTCTTCTTCTTCATGTTCTTCATCTTCTTCTTCTTCTTCTTGTACTACTTCTTCCTCCTCTTCTTCTTTTTCTCCATTTTCATCTTTCTTGTAATTCTTCTTTTTCTTCTTCTTCTTCCTCTTCCTCTTCTTCTTCTTCTTCTTCTTCTTCTTCTATTTCTTCTTCTTCTTCACCTACTCCTTCTCTTATCCTCCTCCTCTTTATCTTTCACCTTATCTTTCTACTTTTACTTCTCCTTCTTTTTCTCCTTCTCCATCTCTGTCTCCATCGCATTCTCCTTTTTGTTCTCTCTTTCCTTCTCCTTCTCCTTAATCCCTAATCATTAATTTATCAATCTAATCCTAAATCACTAATCTCTAATCCCTAACCCTTAATAATTAATCCCTTAATTCTTAATAACTAATTTCTAATCGATAATCATTAATCTCTTCATATGTAGTCCCTAATCCCTATTCCTTAATCCTTTATACATAGTCTCTAATCTTTAGTACTTATTCCCTAATCATTTTGCCCTAATCCCTAATCCCTAAACCTTAATCCTTAATTTCTAACTCAAAAATCCTTAATCCCTCTCTCCTTAATCTTTAATCCATATTCCTTGATTCCTAATCCCTAATCCTTAATCCCTAACTATTAATCCATAATCCATCTCTTCTTGCCCTTCTTCTTCTACTTCTTTTTCTTCTTTCACTTCTTTTTCTTCTTCTTCCACTTCTTCTTTCTCATCTTGTTTTTCTTCTTCTGCTTCCTCTCCTTCTCCTTGCCCTTCTTCATCTTCTTCTTCGTCTTTTATTTCTTCTTTTTCTTCTCCATCTTCTTCTTCTTCTCTATCTTCTTCTCCTTCTCCATCTTCTTCTTCTTCTCCTTCTCTAGCTTCTTCTTGTTCTTCTCCTTCTTCTTTTATTTCTACTACTTCTTCTGCTTCGTCTTCCACTTTTTCTTCTTCTTTTTCATTCTTTTATTCTACTTCCACTTCCTCTTCTTCCTCTTCTTCTTCTTCTCCATCCTCTTCTTCTACTTTTTCTAGTTCTACTTCTTCTATTAGGTCTTTTTCATCTTCCTGTTCTTCTTTTTCCATTTTTTCTTCTTCTTCTTCTTTTACTACTTCTTTCTCTATCTCTTTCTCTTCTTCTACCTCTACTTATTTTTCATCATCCTCTTCATCATCATCTTTTTCTTCTCTTTTTTCTTCTTCTTCTTCTTCCTCTTCCATTTATTCTTCTTCTTCTTCTTCTTCTTCTTCTCCTTCTTCTTGTTGTTGTTCTTCTTCTATTCCATTTTCTTCTTCTATTTCTTCTTCTTCTTCTTCTTCTTCTTCTTTATCTTTCTCTTCTTCTTCTTATTATTATTTTTATCTTAATCCTCCTCTTTTCCTTTTACTTCTTCTTCTTCTTCTTCTTCTACTATTACTACTTCACCTACTTCTTTTTCTTTTTCATACTCTTCTCCTTCTCTTTTTCCTTCTTCTTCTTCTTCTTCTTCCTCTTCTTTGCCTTCTTCTACCTCCTCCTCATCTTTTTCCTCTTCTTCTTCTTCATCATATCTACTTCCTCTGCTTCTTTGTCTTCTTCTTCTTCTTCATGTTCTTTTGCTTCTTCTTCTTCTTCTTCTTTGTCTTCTTCCTCTCCTTCCACTTCATCTTCTTCCTCTCATTCAATCTCTCTTCTTCTTCTTCTACATCTTCTTCTTGTTCTTCTTCTTCTAATTCTAACTCTAATTCTTCTTCGTCTTCTTCTTTTTCTTCTTCATTTGTATCTTCTCTTCTTTGTGTACCTCTTCTTCTTTTTTTTAATCTTCCTCTTCCTCTTCGTCTTCTTCTTCCTCTTTTTCTACTTCTCAACCTTCTTCTCCTTCTTCTTCTACTTACTTTTCTCCTTCTTCTTTTTCATCTTCTTCTTCTTCTTCTTTGTCACCTTCTCTGCCTCCTTCTTCTTCGTCTTCGTCTTCTTCTTCTTCTTTTTCTACTTCCTGCTCCTCTTCTTCTTCTTCCTCTTATTCTTATTCTTACTCTTATTATTATTATTATTTTTATTATTATTATTATTTTGATTCTTCTTCCTCTTCTTCCTCTTCTTCATCTGCCTCTTCTTCTTCTTTTTCTTCTTCTTCTACTTCTTCCCCTTGTTCTTCTACTTCTTCCTCTTCTTTTTCTACTTTTTACTCTTTTTCTTCCTCTTCCTCTTCTTCTTATTCTTTGTCTTCTTCTTCTTCTTCATCATCTTCTACTTCTTCTCCTTGCTCTTCTTCTTCCTCTTCTTTCTTTTGTTCTTCTTCCTCTTCTTCTTCTTCTTCTTCTCTTATTCTTTTTCTTTTTCTTCATCATCTTCTACTTCTTTTTCTTCCTCTTCTTTTCCTTCTTCTACTTTTACTTTTTCCTCTTCCTTTTCCTCTTCTTCTAAATCTTTTGCTTGTTTTTCCTCTTCTTCATCTTCTTCTTCTTCTTCTCTTTCTACTTCTTCTTCTTCTTCCCTTTCTACTTCTTCTATTACTTTTTCTTTTCCTTCTTGTTCTTCTTCTTCTTGTTCTTTTATTTCTTCTTGTTCCTCTTCTTCTTCTTCTTCTCTTCTTCTTTTTCTTTTGCTTCATCATCTTCTACTTCTTTTTCTTCCTCTTCTTTACCTTCTTCTTTTTTTACTTTTTCCTCTTCTTCTACATCTTTTGCTTCTTTTTCCTCTGCTTCGTCTTCTTCTTCTTCTTCTCTTTCTACTTCTTCTTCTTCTTCCTTTTCTATTTCTTTTACTACTTATTCATTCCTTCTTCTTGTTCTTCCTCTTCTTGTTCTTCTATTTCTTCTTCTTCTTCCTCTTTTTCCTCTTCTTCATCTTTTTTTCTTCTTTAGTTCTTATTCTTCTACTTCTTCTTCTTCTTCTTCTTTCGCCTCTTCTTCTTCTTCACCAACATCTTCATCTTCTTCTACCTCCTCACCTTCTTCTCCATCTTCTTATTCCTATTATTCTCCATCTTCTTCTTCTTCTTCTTCTTCTTTTTCCTCCTCCTCCTCCTCTTCTTATCCTTCTTCTTTTCTTCTTTTACTACTCTACTTCTTCTTCTTCTTCTTCTTCTTCCACTTCTTCTACTTCTTCTTCCTCTTCTTCCTCTTCTTCTTCTTCTTCTTCTTCTTCCTCTTCTTCTACTTCTTCTTCCTCTTCTTCCTCTTCTCCTTCTTCTTCTTATTCTTCTTCTTCTTCTTCTTCTTCTTCCACTTCTACTTCTTCTTCTTCTTTTACTTCCTCCCCTTCTTCTTCAACTTCTTCTTCATCATCTTCACCTTCAACTTCTTCTTCTTCCTCCTCTTCTTCTTCTTCGTCTTCTTCTTCTTCTTCTTCTTCTTCTTCCTCCTCCTCTTCTTCTCCACTTCTTCTTCTTGCTCTTCTTCTTCCTCTTCTTTCACTTCTTCTTCTTCCTCTTCTTCATCAACTTCTTCTACTTCTTCCTCTCCTTCTTCCCCTTCTTCTTCTTCTTCCTCCTCTTCTTCATCTTCCTCCTCATCTTCTTCTCCATCTTCTATCTCTTCTTCCTCATCTACCTTTGGTTCTTCTTCTTCTTCTTACTCCTTAATCCTTACTCCCTAATCCCTAATCCTTAATCCCTAAACCATTACCCTTAATTGCTAATCCATAATCCCTAGTCCTTGTTTCCTAAACATTAATCCTTAATCTATCACACCTAATCCCTAATCCCTCCCTCCTGACTCCTTAATCCCTAATCCCTTACCCCTAATCGAAAAATCCGAATCCATCTCTTCTTTCTCTTCTTCTTCTTGTTCCTCTTCTTCCTCAACTTCCTCTTCTTCTTTTTGTTCTTCTTCTTCTTCCTTTTCTTCTTTTTCTTCTTATTCTCCTCCTCCTTCTTCTTCTTCTTCCACTTCTTCTTCTTATTCTTCTTCTTCTTTTTCTTCTCCATTTTCTTCTTCTCCTCCTTCCTTTTCTTCTTCTTCCCTCTCTTCTATCTTTTTCTCCTTCTTCTTTTCTTGCTCTTCTTCGGCCTCTTCTTCGTTTCTTCTTCTTCCTCTTCTTCTTTTTCCTTTTTTTCTTCTTCTTGTTATTTTTATTCTTATTCTTCTTCTTCTTCTTCTCCCTCTTCTTCTTCTTCCTCTTCTTCTTCTTCAAGTTCTTCTGCTTCTTCTTCTTCTTCTTCTTCTTCTTCTCCTACTACTTCTTATCCTTCTTCTTCTTTTTCTGCCTATTTTATTTCTTTTTCATATTCATCTTCTTTTCGTCTCCTTCTTCTTCTTCTTCTTCTTTTATTTCTTGCACTTCTTCTTCTTCTTCTTCTACTCTTTCGTGTTTTTCTTCTTCTCTTTTTGTTCTTCTTCTTCGTCTTCTTCATCTACCACTTCTTCTTTTTCTTCTTTTGCTTCTTTTTCTTTTTCCTCTTCATCTTCTTGTTCTACTTCTTCTTCTTTTCCTTCTTCTTCCTCTACTACTTCTTCACCTTCTTCTCCTCTTTCTTCTTACACTTCTTCTTCTTCTTCCTTTTTCATCATCTTCTTCTTTTTCTTCTTTAACTTCTTTTACTACTTCTTCTTCTTCTTCTTCTTTCTCCTCCTCTACTTCTTCTTTTTCTTCCTCTTCTTCTTCTTCTTCTTCCTTTTCTTCCTATTCTTCCCCTTCTTCCTCTTCTTCTTCTTCTTCTTCTTCTTCTAAAACTTCTTCCTCTTCTTCTTCTTTTTCTTCCTTTTCTTCTTGTTCTCGTTCTTCTTTTGCTTCTTCTTCTTCTTCTTCTTCCTCTTCCACTTCTATTTCTTCTTCTTCTTCTTCTTCTTCTTCCACTTCTCCTTCTACCTCTTCTTCTTCCAATTCTTTCTCTTCTTCTTCTCCTTCTTCTCCTTCCTCTTCTTCTTCTACGACTTTTTCCATTTAGTTTTTCCTTTTCTACTTCTTATTTTTCTTCTCCTCGATCTTCTTCTTCTAGTTCTTTCTCTTTATTTTCTTCTTCTTCATCATCCACTTTGACTTAATTTTTTTCTTCTTATTCTCATTCTCATTCTTCTTCTTTTTCTTCATCATCATCATAATCTTCTTCTTCTTCTGCTACTTCTTTTTTTTTCCTCTTCTTCTTCCCTAATCATCAATCCATTCCAAATCCCTAATACTTAATCCTTAATTTGAAATCCCTAATCTTTATGCCTATTTCTTATTCCCTTATCCCTACTCCCTAATCCCTCATGTCTAAACTCTAATCACTAATTACTAATCCATAATCTCTAATCCTGAATTATAAATCTCTAATCACTAATCATTTTTCCTTAATGCCTAATCCCTAATCTCACCCTCCCTAAGCCCTAATATCTAATCAGTCTCTTCTTGCTTTCTTCTTTTACTTCTTATTCTCCTTCTTCTTCTTCTTCCTCTTTCTCTTCTTCCTCTTCCCTTCTTCTTCTACCTCATCTTCTCTTTCTTCATCTTCTTCCTCTTCTTCCTCTTATTCATCTTCCTTTTCTTTTACTTCTTCTTCTTCTTATTCTTCTTCTTCTTCCTATTCTTCTTCTTCTTCGTCTTCTACCTTTTCCTCTTCTTCTTCTTCTTCTTCTTCCTCTTTTTCATCTTCTTCTTCTTCTTCTTTGTCTTCTTCTTCCCCTTCCCCTTTTTCCTCTGCTTCTTCTTGTTCTTCTTCTTCTTCCTCTTCTTCTTTTTCTTATTGTTCTTTTGCTTCTTCTTCTTCTTCATTTTCTTTTACATCTTCTTCTTCTTCTTCTCTATCTTTTTCTTCTTTCTCCTCACCTTTTTTCTTCTAGTTCATCATCTTCTTCATCTTCTTCATAATTTCTTCTTCTCTTCTTCTTCATCATCATCTTCCTCTTCTTCTTCTTTCTCTTTTTATTTTTCCTCTTCATCTTCTTCTTCTTCTACTACTACTACTTCTTCTTCACCTTCTTGTCCTTCTTAATCTTCTTACTGTTCTCCATCTTCTTCTTCTTCTTCTTCCCCTTCATTCTCTTGTTCTTCTTCTTCTTTTTCTTTTTCTTCTTCTTGTTCTTCTTCTTCTTGTTCTTGTTCTTCTTTTTTTCTTCTTCTCCTCCTTCTCCTTCTTATTCTTCTCTTCTCTTTCTTCTTCCTCTTCTTTTTCTTCTTCTTCCTCCTCTTATTCTTCTTCTTCTTCCTCCTTCTAGCCTTCATATTCTTCTTCCACTTCTTCTTCTTCTTCTCCTTTTACTTTACCTCTTCTTCTTTTTCTTCTTCTTATACCCTAATCCCTAATCCATGATGCCTAATACCTAAACCTTAATGTCTTATCATTATTCCTCAATTTTTAATCTATAATCCATAATCTCTCTAATCCCTATTCCCTAATACCTAATCCCTAATTCCTAATCCTTAATCATTAATCCTTATTTCCTAATCTTTAATCCATAATCATTAATCATAAATACATGTCCTCATCATCTTTAATCCATAATCTCTAATCTAAAATCCTGTATCCTAAATTGCTAATCTCCGATCTCTAATCTTTAATCCCAAATCTGTAGTCCGTAATCCCTAATGCATAATCCCTTATCCTTAATTCTTAATCCTTAGTCGATAATCCTTAATCCATGATCTATATTCCCAAATCCCTTAAACCTTAATGCCTAATTCTTCATCCCTAGACTCTATTCTTTAAGCCCTATTCCTTAATCCTTAATCCCTAAGCCCTAATCCCTAATCCGTAAACCCTAAAACTAATCACTAATCCCAAATCAATAATTCCAAAACCTTAAACTATAATCCCTAATCTCTAATCCTTAACCCCAAATTCTTAATCCATCTTTAATCCCTAATCATAAATCCATAATACATAATCTTTAAGCCATCCCTCCCTAATCCATAATCTATTTTCTTCTTCTTCTACTTCCTCTTCTTCTTCTTATGCTTCTTATTCATATTCTTCTACATCTTCTTCTGCTTTTTCTTCTTCTTGTTGTTGTTCTTCTTCTACTTCTCGTTTTTCTTCTTTTATTTCTTCTTCCTCTTCTACTTCTATTTCTTCTTCTTCTTCTTCTTCTTCTTCTTCTACTACTTCTTCTTCTTCTTCTCTTATTCTTTTACTTCTTCTTCCTCTTCTTTTCTTTTTCTTCCTCTTCTTCTTCTTCTTGTTCTTCCTCTTCTTCTTCTTCTTATTCTTTTTCCTCTTCTTCTTCTTCTTCTTCTTCTTTGTCTTCTTCATCTTGTTCTTCTTCTTCTTGTTCTAGTTCTTCTTTTTTTTCTTCTTCTTCTTCTTCTCCTTCTCCTCCTTCTTCTTCATCTCCTCTCCTTCTTCTTCTTCCTCTTCTTCTTCTTCTTCTTCTTCTTCCTCTTATCCTTCTTCTTCTTGTTCTTCTTCTTCTTTCCCTTCCTCTTCTTTTTCATCTTCCACTTCTTCTTCTTATTCTTCTTCTACTTCTTCCCCTTCTTGCTTTCTTCTTTTTAATCTTTAATCCCTAATCAATAATCCCAAATACCTAATCCTTAATCTATAACCCCTCATTCTTCCCTCGCTAATCGTTTTTCTATTAATCCCTAATCTCTAATCTCCAATCCCTATACCCTAATCCCAAATCCTTATTCTCTAAATATAAATCCTTAATCTGTAATCCCTAATCCCTAATCCTTAATACATAATCTTAATCTCTAATCCCTAATCTCCTATCCTCTATCTGTAATCCATAGCCCTTAATCCCTAATGCCTTATCCTTAATCCTTAATCCATAATCCCTAATCTTTATTACCTAATCTATTAATCTCTAATCCCTTACCTTGAATCTATAATACTTAATCGCTAATCTATAATCCCTAATCACTAATCTCTAATCTCATATCCCTATTCACAAATCCTTAGTGCTTGCATCTGTAATCCCTTTTATCTCAAATCATTAGTCCCTAATCCTTATTTTCTAATCCCTTGTCCCAAAATCCTATTCTGTTAGCCCTATTACAAAATCCCTCATCCTTCATCCTTTATCTCTAATCCTTTTACCATAACTCTAATTCCTATTTCTTAATCTCTAAACCATAGTTTTTAATCCATAATCCTCAATTCCTTTTCTTC
Organism: Vanilla planifolia; assembly: GCA_023846275.1. Taxonomy (NCBI): domain Eukaryota; kingdom Viridiplantae; phylum Streptophyta; class Magnoliopsida; order Asparagales; family Orchidaceae; genus Vanilla; species Vanilla planifolia. Next base: position 205,446 of record JAIUJO010000206.1, read on the forward strand.
TTCTGCTTCTTCCCTTTCCTCTTCTTCTTCTACTTATCTTCTTCTTCTTCTTCTTCTTCTTCTTCTTCTTCTTTTGGTTCTTATTCTTCTTCTACTACTTCTTCTTCTACATCTTCTTCTTCTTTTCCTTCTTCTTCTTGTTTTCTTCTTCTTCATCATCATCATCATCTTCTTCTTCTTCTTCTTATTCATCTTCTTCTTCTTCCTCGTCTTCTACTCCCTCTTCTTCCTCTTCTTCTTTTTCCTCTTCCTCTTCCTTCTACCTCTTCGTGTTCTTCTAGTTCTTCGTCCTCTTTTTCCTCTTCTTCCTCTCCATCTTTGGCCTCTTCTTCTTCTTCTTATTCTTCTTCTTGCTCTTCTTCTTCTTCTTCCTCCTCCTCTTCTTCCTCCTCTTCTTCTTCTTCTTCTTCTTCCCCCTCCTCTTCCTCTTTCTCTTCTTCTTCCTCTTCTTCTTCTTCTTCCTCTTCATCTTCATCTTCTTCGTCTTCTTCATCATCATCATCATCATCTTCTTCTTCTTCTTCTTCCTCCTCGACTTCCTCTTCCTCCATCATCATTATCTTCTTCTTCATCCTTCTTTCTTATTTCTTCTTTCTTATTTCTTCTTCCTTCTTCCTTCTTTATTCCTCCTTCCTTCTTCCTTCTTCCTTCCTTCTTCGTTCTTCCTCCGTTCTTATTCCTTCTTCGTTCTTTCTTTTTCCTTCTTTTTTACTCTTTCTTCTTTCTTCTTTCTACTTTCTTTTTTCTTTTTTCTTGCTTCATCTTCTTCTTTTCTTCTTCTTTCTTTCTCCTTCTTCTTTTTTTTCTATCTTCTTCTTCTTCTTCTTCTTCTTCTTCTTCTCCTACTTCAACTTTATCCTTAATCTCTTATCCCATACATCCCTAATCCATTATTTGTAATCCCTAATCTCTCCCTCTTTAATCAATAATCCATAAGGCCTAATCCTTAAGCCCAAATCTGTTGTCCCTAATTACAAAATCCCAAAGCCCAAATCTTTAATACCATATCTATCCTTGTTCCCTAATCCATAATCCCTAATTCCTAAACCCTAATGTCTTATCCCTATTCCTTAATAGCTAATCCGTAATCCTTAATCGCTAATCCTTAATTGCTAATCCCTAATACCTAATCCCTAATCTCTAATTCCTGATCCCTAATCATTAATACCTACTCCCTAATTCTTTATCCATAATCTTTAATCATAAATACCTATCCTCATGATCTCTAATCTCTAATCTCTAATCTAAAATCCCATATCTTGAATCGCTAATCTCCGATCTCTAATCTTTAATACCAAATCTCTAATCCATAATCCCTAATGCATAATCCCTTATCCCTAATCCTTAATCTTAGCCATTAATCCTAAATCCATGATCTATATTCCTTATTCCTTTAATCGTTAATCCCAAATCCTTAATTCCTAATTCTTAATCCCTAGACTCTATTCCTTAAGCCCTATTCTTTAATGACTAATCCCTAAGCACTAGTCCCTAATTTATAAACCCTAAAACGAATAGCTAATCCTAAATAAATAATTCCTAAACTCTAAACCTTAATTCCTAATCTCTAATACAAGACCTCAAATTCTTAATACATTTTTAATCCCTAATCATAAATCCATAATACAAGATCTTTAAGCCATCCCTCCCTTATTCATAAACTATTTTCTTCTTCTTTTACTTCTTATTCATATTCTTCTGCTTCTTCTAATGCTTCTTCTTCTTCTTATTCTTCTTCTTCTTCTTCTACTCCCTCTTTTTTCTTCTTTTCTTTCTTCTTCCTATTCTACTTCTATTTCTTCTTCTTCTTCTATTATTACTACTTCTTCTTCTTCTCTTATTCGTCTACTTCTTCTTCTTCCTCCTCTTCTTTTTCTTTTTCTTCTTCTTCTTCTTTTCTTCTTCTTCTTCTTCTTCTTCATCTTCTTTTTCCTCTTCTTCCTCTTCTTCTTCCTCTTCCTCTTCTTTTTCTTCTTCTTGTACTTCTTCTTCTTCTTCTTGTTCTTCGTCTTTTTTTATCTTCTTCTCCACTTCATCGTCCTCTTCCTTCTTGTCCATCTCCTTACCATCTTCTTCCTCTTCTCCATCTTCTTTTTCTACTTCTACTTCCTCTGATCCTTTTTCTCCTTGTTCTTCTCTTTCTTCTTCTTCTTCTTCTTCTTCTACTTTTCCTCCTTCTTGTTCTTCATAATACTTAATCCTTATTTCTTAATCCCTACACCTTAATCCCTCCTTACCTTATCTTTTATTACAAATATTTAATCTGTAATCCCTAATCCATCCTTTCTTAATCTCTAGTCCCTAATCCCTAATCTCTATTCCTTTAGCTTAATCCATAATCCCTGATCCTTAATCTCTAATCCCTAATTCATCCTTAATCCCTAATACATAATCCTTAATCCTTAATCTTTAATCCTTAAACCATGATCGCTAATACCTGATCCCTAATACCTAATAACTAATCTATAATCCATAATCCCTAATCATAAACCTCTAATCCTTAATCTCTAATTCTTAATCCCTAATCACTAATCCCTCATCCTAATCATAATCACTTAATCTTCAATTCCTAATCCTTAATCTCTAATTCATAATCTTGAATCAAAATCTCTAATCATTACTCTCTAATCTTTAATCCATAATCCCTATTCTCTAATTCATAATCCTTAATCCTAAATTCTTAATACTTTATCCATAGCATGTAATCCCTTAATTCTTAATCCCTAATTATTAATCTCTTCAGCCCAAATCCTTAACCCTAATCTCTAATCCTTAATCCTTAATCCCAAATTCCTTTTACTTATTCCTCAATCCCTAATCCTTAATTCCTAATCCTTAATTTCTAACCCTTAATCCTTGATTTATAATCCTTAATCCCTAACACCTAATCTTATATCCCTCCAACCTTAATCCTTAGTCCCCAATCCCTAACCTTTAATCCTTAACCACTTCTTCTTCCTTTTCTTTTTCATTTACTTCTTCTTTCTTCTCTTCTTCTTCCTCTTCTTCTTCTTCCTCATTTTCCTATTCTTCCTCTTCTTCTTCTTCATCTTCTTCTTCTTCTTCTTCTTCTTCTTCTTCTACTACTACTACTTCTTCCTCCTCTTCTTCTTTTTCTTCTTCTTCTTCCTCTTAATCTTCCTCTTCTTCTTTATCTTCTTCTTCTTCTACTACTTCCTCTTCCTTCTCTTCTTCTTCTCCTTGCTGTTCTTTTTCTCTAATTTCTTCTTTTCTTGTTTTCTTCTTCCTCTTCTTCTTTCTCTTCTTCTTCTTCTTCTTGCTATTAATATTATTATTATTTTATTTCTTCATCTTTTTCTTCTTATTATTCTTATTCTTCTTCTTCTTCTCTTTCTCCTTCTTCTTCTTCATCTCCTTCTCCTTATCTTTAGTCTTCTCCTTCTCCTTCTCCTTCTCCGTCTTGTTCTTCATCTCCTTCTCCTCCTCCTCCTCCTTCTACTTCTTCTTCTTCTTCTACTACTACTACTACTTCTTTCTTCTTTCTTCTTCCACCTTACTGCTTCCTTCCACCTTCATTCCTCTTTAATTCTTTCATCCTTCTTCCATCTTCTTTCTTTCTTCTTTTTTCTTTATTCCTCCTCTTCTTCTTCCTCTTCTTCTTCTTCCTCTTCTTCTTCTTTTAATTCTTATTCTTCCTCCTCATCTTCTACTTCTTTGTCCTTCTTGATCCTTAATCCCTAATCTATAATCAATAATTAATAATCCATAATCCTTAATCCCTAATCTCCAATCCTTAATTTCTAATCCCTAACCTTTAATCACTAATCCATATTCTCTAATCCCTCATCCCTAATCTCAAATGCCTAACCCTTAATCCTAAATCCCTAATCACTAATCTATAATCCATAATGCTTATTCCTTAATCCATAATCTTTTATTCTAAATCTCTAATCTTTAATAATTAATCTTTTAATCCTTAATCCCAAATCTATAATCCTTAATCATTAATCCTTTCATCCTTAATCCCTAATTCATGTTACTTATTCCCTAATTCTAGCTTCCTAATCTATAATCCTTAATCCCTAAGCCTTAATCCCTAATTGCAAATCCTTAATCCTTAATCCTTAATCGATAACCCTAATAACTAATACCCAATCTTGGCTCCCTACTCCTAAATCCCTAATGCCTAATCTCTAATCCCTAATCCCTCCCTCCTAATCTGTAACCTATAATCCCTAATCCCTTCATCCTTAATTTGTAATCCCTAACCCTTCTCTTCTTCTTTTCCACTTCTTTTCCTTCCTCTTCTTCTTCCTCTCTTCTTCCTCTAGTTCCTCTTCTTCTTCCTATTCTTCTTCTTATTCTTCAAGTATTTCTTTTCCTTATTGTCGTTCTACTTCTTCATTTTCTTCTTCATTCTCCTCTTCTTCTTCTTCTCCTTCTTCTTCTCCTCCTCCATCTTCTTCTATTTCTTCTTCTTCTTTTTCTTCTTCTTCTTTTTCTTCTTTTCCTTCATCTTTTCTTATTCGTCTTATTCATCTTCTTCTTCCACTTGTTCTTCTTCTTCTTCTTCTTAATCATCATCATCTTCATCTTCTTCTATTTCTTCTTCTTCTTCTTCTTCAGCTTCTTCTTCTTCTTCTTCTTCTTCTTCTTAATCTACTTCTCTTTATCTTTCTCCTTCACTTTCTTCTTCCCTTTCTCCTTGTCTTACTCAATCTCCATCTACTTGTCCTTCTCCTTCTTCATCTGCTTCTTCTCCTTCTCCATCTCCTTCTCCTTCTTCTCCTCCTCCTTCTCTTCATCCTTCTTCTCCTTCTCCTTCTCCTTGTTCTTCTTGTTCATCTTCATCATCTTCTTTCTTCTTTCTTCTTTCTTCCTTCTTCTTTCTTCTTTCTTTGTTCTTCTTTCTTATTTCTTCTTTCTTTTTTCTTCTTCCTTCTTCCTTCTTCATTCTTCCATCATCCTTCCTTCTTCCTTCCACATTCCTTCTTCCCTCTTACTTCTTCCTTCTTCTCTCTTCCTTCTTCTTTTTTCTTCCTCTTCTTCTTCCTCTTCTTCTTCCTCTTCTTCATCTTCTTCTTCTTCCTCTTCTTTTTCTTATTTTTCTTCTTCTTTCTTCTTCTTGCATCCTTCTTTCTCCTTCCTTCTTCTATCTCCTTAATCCCTAATCCCTAATCCTTAGTCTATAACTAATCTTAATTTCTTAATCGTTAATCTCTAATCTTTAATCCCTAATCTCTAATCCCTAAAATCTAATTCCTAATCCTTAATTCTTAATTCTTAATTCTTAATCACTAAATCCTTAATCACAAATCCCTAATCCTTAATCCCTAATCCCTTATCCTTAACATCTAATGCTAATGCTAATCCAATATACTCTAATCCAGAATCTCTAATCTCTAAACCTAAAACCTACTTCCCTAATCACAAATCTCTAATCCTTAATCCTTAATCCTTAATCTCTAATCCCTAATTATTAATCCATTCTTTTAATCCCTTATTCCTAATCCATAAACCCTAATCTCTAATCTCTAATCCATATTACTTATTTCTTAATCCCTACTCTCAAATTCTTAATACTAAATCCCTAAATCTAAATCCCTAATTACAAACTCCCAAATCTCAAATCCCTAATCACAAATCCCTAAACCTTAATCTATCCATCTCGAATCTTAAATTTTTACTCTTCGATACCTTATCTCTAATCCATCATTCCTTAGTCCCTAATCCTTAACTTTTTATCCTTAATCCCTAACCCATCTCTTCTGACTCTTATTTTCTTCTTCTTCTTTTCTTGTTCATTTTATTGCTCTACTTCTTCCTTTTCTTCTTCTTCTTCTTCTTCTTCTTCTCCTTCTCCTTCTACTTCTTCCTCTCCTTCTACTACTCTTAGTCTTTCTCCTTCTCCTTCACCTTCTACTTCTCCTTCTCCATCTCCTTCTCCTTCTCTTCTCCTTCTCCTTCTCCTTCTCCTTCTCCCCCTCCTCCGTCTCTAACTTCTACTTTTTCTTCTTCTTCTTCATCATCATCTTCTTTCTTTCTTTCTTTCTTTCTTCTTTCTTCTTTTTTCTTCCTTCTTCCTTCTTCCTTCCTTCATCTTCCATCTTCTTTATTCTTCCTCTTCTTCTTCCTCTTCCTCTTCTTCTTCTTCTTCTTCTTCTTCCTCCTCCTCCTCTTCTTCTTTCTTTCTTCTTTCTTCTTTTTTCCTTCTTCATTCCTCCATCTCCCTAGTCCCTAATCCTTAATCCCTAATCCTTAATCTTTAATCACTAATCCATCCTTAATCTTTAACCACTAAACACTTATCCTTGATCTCTAATCTTTAAATGGTAATCCAAAATACCTAATCCCTAATTCCTAATTTATAATCCATAATCCCTAATCTCAATCTTAAACCACTAATGGCTAATCCTTAATCCATAATCCTTAATCTCTATTACTAATCCTAATCCCTAATCTATAATCCCTAACTTTAATCTCTAATTTAGAATCTTGCATCACTAATCTCTAATCTTTAATCTTTAATCCCTAATCCCTATTCTCTAGTCCTTAATCCCTAACCCTAAAACTCTAATCTCTAATTCCTAATCCTTAATAATTATTCTCTTAATTCTAAATGCCTAATTTCTAATCCCTAACCATTAATCCCTTAATCATTAGTCTTTAAACTCTAATCAGTAATGCTTAATCCCTAATCCCTAACCTCTAATCTCTACTACTTATTCCCTAATCCTTACTCACTAATCCTTAATCCCTTTTGTCTAACTCTCGAATTCTTAATCCTTAATAGCCAATCTTTAATCCTGAATCTCGCCCTCTTAAATTCTTAATCCATATTCCCATAAACCTAATCCCCAATCCTTCATTCCTTAATCCCTAATCCCGAATCCCTAACCTCTAATCTCTAATCCATCTCTTCTACCACTTCTTTATCAATGCCTTGTTTTCTTCTTTTTTCTCATCTTTCTCTACTTTTTGTTCCTCTTCTTCCTCAACTTTCGCTTCTTCATCTTCTTCTTCATCTTCCTCTTTTTCTTCTTCTTCTTCTTCTTCCTCCTCTTCTTCTACTTCTTCATCTTCTTCCTCTTCTTCTTCTTCTACTATTACTACTACTACTACTATGACTTCTTCTTCATCATCTTTGTTTTCCACTTCCTCTTCTTCTACTTCTTTTCTCCTTGTTCTTCTTCTTATTTTTCTTCTTCTTCTTCTTCCTCTTATTCTTCCTCTACTTGTTTTTTTTCTTCCTTTTCTTCCTCTTCTTTCCCTTTTTTTTCTTTTTCTTCTTCTCCTTCTCCTTCTTCTTCTTCTTCTTCCTCTTTTATTTCTTCTTCTTATTCTTCTTCTTCTTCTTCTTCTTCTTCTAGTCCTTCTTTTCCTTGTTCTCCTTTTACTACTACTTTTTCATCTACTACTTATTATTCTTTCTTTTCTTCTTCTTCTTCTACTTCTACTTCTAGTTCTTCTTCTTTTGGTGCTTCTTTTTGTTCTTATTGTTCTTCTTATTCTTCTACTTCTACTACTTCTTCCTCTACTTCTACTTCTTCCTCTTCTTCCTCTCCTTTTATTACTTGTTCTTCTTCTTCTTCTTCATCTTCTTCCTCTTCTTCCTCTTCTTCTTCTCCTTCTTCCTCTCCTGCTCCTCCATCTCCTTCTCCTTATCTATCTCCATTACCTTCTCCTACCCCTCCATCTCCTTCTCCTTCTCCTTCTCCTCCATCTCCTCCTCCTTCTCCTTCTCCTTCTTTTTCTTCATCTTACTTGGATATTTCTTCTTTCTTATTTCTTTTTCCTTCCTCCTTCTTCCTTCTTTCTTCTTTTTTCCTCCCTTCTTCTTCCATTTTCCTTCTTTTTTCTTTCTTGCTTCTTCTTTCTTCCTTCTTCCTTCTTCCTTATTCTTTCTTCTTTCTTCTTTCTTCTTTCTTCTTTCTTCTTCTTTCTTGTTCTTTTCTTTTTCTTCTTTCTTTCTTCTTCTTCATCCTTTTCTTCCTACTTCTTCTTCTTCGTTCTTCTTCATCTTTTTCTTTCTTCTTCTTCTTCTTCTTCTTCTTCTCCTCTTCTTTGTCTTGTTCTTCCACTTCTTTTTTCTTTTCTGTCTTTCTTCCTTCTTCTTTCTTCCTTCTTCTTCTTCTTCCTTCTCCCTTTTCCTTAATCCGTAATCCCTAATCCCTAATTTATCATTAATCCTTAATCTCTAATTCCAAATCCTTAATCCCTAATCTCTATTCTCTAATCTCTAATCTCGAAACCATAATCCCAATACTTAATTTCTAATCCTTAACTTTTTCGTTTATAATCTATAATACCTAATCCTTAATTTGTAATCCATAATACAAAATCTCTAATCTCTAATCTTTAATCCTAATCCTAATCCTGATTGCTTAATCTCTAATCTCTAATTTCTAACCCTAAATCCCAAATCCCTAATTGCTAATCTCTAATCCTTAATCCTTAACCCCAAATCCCTAATTCCTAGTCTTTAATCTTTAATTTAAAATGCCTAACATTTAATCTGTCCCTCTTGAGTCACTAATACCTAATCTTGAATCCCAATCCCTCCCTCCCTAATCTTTAATCTGCATTCCTAAATCCCTAATCCCTATTTCTTAATCCGTAATGATAATTATAATCGCTTAATCTCGAATCCCTAATTTCTAATTCCTAATCCCCAATGATAAATCCAATTTCCCTAATCACTAATCTCTAATCCCTAATCCTTAATTAATAATCTCTTCAACTCCAATCATTAATCCATAATCCCAATTACTGATTCCTTAATTCCAACTCTCCAATCCCTAATTCTTAATCTCTAGACCCTAATCTCTCATTACCAATCCATAATACCTAATCTCTAATCTCTAAACTCTAATCCCTAATCTTTAATCTCTGACACTTACTCTATAATCCCTCCCTCTTTAATACTAAATTCTTAGCCCTTAATCCCTAATCTATCTCTTCTTCCACTTCCTCTTCTTTTCTTCCTCTTCTTCTTCCTCTTCTTCTTCTTCTTCTTCTTCCTCCTCCTCCTCTTCTTCTTCTTCTTCCTAATCATCTTCTTCTTTTTTCTCCTCTTCCTCCTCAACTTCCACTTCTTCTTCTTCTTCTTCCACTTCTTCTTCTTCTTCTTCTCCTTCTTCTACATTGTTTTCTACTTTTCTTGTTCTTCTTCTTCCTCTCCTTCTTCCTCTTCTTCTTCATCTTCTTAATCTTCTTCTTCATCCACTTTCTCTTCTTCTTGTTCTTGTTCTTGTTCTTGTTCTTCTTCTCCTTCTCCTTCTTCTTCTCCTCCTTAAACATCTCTTTGTCATTCTCCTTCTCCTTCTCATTCTTCCTTCCCTTCTCCATCTTCTTCTTGTTCTCCTTCTCCTCCTTCTCCATGTCCTCCTCTTTCTCCTTCTTCTTCTTCTTCTTCTTTATCTTCTTCTTCTTCCTCTTCTTCTTCTTTCTTCTTTCTTCTTTCCTTTTCTTCTTTGTTCTTTGTTCTTCCTTCTTCCTTCTTCTTTCATTCTTCCACCTTCCTTCTTCCTTCATGCTTCTTTCTTCCTTCTTCTTTCTTCTTCCTCTTCTTTGTCTTCTTCTTCTTCTTCTTCTTCTTCTTCTTCTTTCTATTCGTCTTCTTCCTTATTTCTTCTTCCTTCTTTCTTCTTCTTTTTTCCTTCTCCTTCCTTCTTCCTTCTTCTTTTTTCCTTCTTCTTCCTTCTTCCTTCATCCTTCTAGCTTTTCCTTAATCCCTAATCTATATTCCTTAATCCTTTATCCTAAATCCTTAATCCATTCTTAATTCCTAAGCCTAAATCCTTAATACCTAATCTCTATTTCCTAATTTCCAAACTCTAAACTCTAATACCTAACACCTAATTCATACTCCCTAATCCTTAATCTATAATCCATAATATGTAATCCCTAATTTCTAATCCATAATCTCTAACTTTAATCACTAATAATTAATCACCAATCCCTAATCCTAATCCCTTAATCTCTAATCCCTAATCCTTAATCCTAAATATCTAATACTAATCCTGAATCTTAAATCCCTAATCCTAAATCACTAATCTTTAATAATTAATCCCTTAATTTTTAATCTTTAATCCTTAATCATTAATCACTTCATCACTAATCCTTAATCCCTATTACTTATTCCCTAATCTCTTCTCCTTAGTCCATAATCCTTAATCTCTTAACCCTAATCCTTAATTGCTAAACCATAAACATTAATCCATAAAACCTAATCCTTAATTATTAATCCCTTCATACCTAATCCCTAATCCTTAATCCTTAATCCATAATCCCTATTACTTATTCCTTAATCTTTACTCTCTTATCTGTAATCCTTAATCTCTAAACCTGAATCCTTAATTACTAATGTCTAATCCCTAATCCCTAATCATTAATTTTTTCATCCTTAAACCTACTCCCTAATCTATAATACTTAATCCCTAAACCTTAATCGTTAATTGTTAATCCATAATTTCAAATCTATAGTCTCTTCCTTAATCCTTAATGCCTAATACTTAATCTCTGCCTCCCTAATCCCTAATCTCAAATACCTAACCTTGAATCCATAATCCACAATCCCTCTCCCCCTAATTTGTAATCTGTATTACCAAATCTTTAATCCATTGTCATTCATCTCTAATCCCTAATCCTAATTATAATAACATAATCTCTAATCCCTAATCCCCAATCTCTAATTTGTAATCCTTAATCTTGAATCCTTAATCACAAATCTCTAATCCTTTATCTCTAATCCTTATTTCCTAATCCATAATCCCTAATCTTAAATACCTTATCTGCAATCCTTAGTAATTAATCATATAAACTTTAGTTTCTAATCCCTAATCATTAATCCCATTAATTAAGTTCTTAATCCCTAATCCTAATTACTTACTCCATAATTCATACTTTATAATCCTTAATCCTTAATCTCTAATCCCTAATCCTTAATTACTAATCAATAATCCCTAATCCCTAAACCCTAATCCCTAATCCTTAATCCCTAACACCTAATCCATAATCAATCCATCCTTAATCCTTAACCCATAACCCCAAATCCATAATCTCTAATCCATCTCTTCTTCCTCTTCTTCTTCTTCTTCTTCTTCCTTTCGTTGTTCCTCTTCTTCTTCATCTTCTTGTTCCTCTTCTTCTTCTTTTTCTTCTTCTTCCTCATCTTCTTCTTCTTCTTCTTCCTCTTCTTTCTCGAATTCCTCTCCTTCTTAGTCTTCTTCTTCCTCCTCCTCTTCATCTTCTTCTCTTATTACTTCTTCTTCTCTTCTTCTTCCACCTTTTCTTCTTCTTTTTCTCCTTCTACCCCTTCCTCTACTTCTCCTGCTCTTTCTTCAAGTCCTACCCCTTCTCCTTCACCTTCTTCTTCTTGTTCTTCTTCTTTCTTCTTTCTTCTTTCTTCCTTTCACCTTCCTTCTTCCTTCTTTTTTCTTCTTTCGTTCTTCTTCTTTCTTCTTTTGTCTTTCTTTTTTCTTCCTTCTTCTTTCTTCATTATTCTTCCTCTTCGTCTTCCTTTTCTTCTTCATCTTCGTCTTCTTTCAGTTCTTCTTCTTTTTCCTTCCTTCTTTCTTCTTCTTTCTGCCTTCTTCTTCTTCCTTCCTCCTTTTCTCTTTTTTGTAATCCTTAATTCTTAATTTCTAATCCTTAATCCTTAATCACTAATCCATCTATAATCTTTGAACTCTAAACCTCAATCTCAAATACCTAAATCATAATCCTTAATTTCTAACCCCTAATCTCTTATTTACAATCAATAATCCTGAATCCCTAAACTCTAATCCTTAACCACTAATTCTTAATCCTAAATCACTAATCCCAAATCCTTAATCCTTAATATCTAATCCCTTTTTCTAATCTTAATCCCTCAATCTCTAATCCCTAAGCTCTAAAATCTAACCATAAATCCTAAATCCTTAATAACTAATCTCTAATCCCTAATCCATAGTTCTTATTCTCTTATCTATAATATCCAATCCTAATCTACAATTTTTAATAAATAATCCCTAATCCTTAATCTCTAATAATTATTCCCTTCAACCATATTTCTTAATCCTTAATTATTAATCCCTAATGCATATTATTTATTTTGTAATTTCTACTCACTAATTTTTAATCTTTAATCACTAAATCTTAATCCTTAATTGCTAATCCATAATCTGTAATCCCTACTCCTTAATCCCTACTCCCTAATGCATAATATCTAATCTTTCCCTCCCTAATCAATAATCCCTAATCCTTGATACCTAATCTCAAATCACCAAAAACTCCCTTCCTAATTAGTAATCTGTATTCCTAAATCATTAATCCCTCCCTCAATCGCAAATCTATACTCCTTAACCTCTAATACTTAATCCTTAATCTCTAATCCATAATCCTACTTCCCAAATCCCTAATCAATAATCTCTAATCCTTAATCTCTTATCCTTATTCTCTAATCCATAATCTCTAATCCTAAATCCCTAATCTACAATCTTTAGTAATTAATCTCTTAATCCTTAATTTTTAACCTTTAATCCCTAATCATTATGCCATTAATCCCTAATCCCTAATTCTTAATCCTTAATCCTTAATCTCTAATCCTTATTACTTGTTCCATAATCTTAACTCCATAATCCACAATTCTCGATCCATAAACCCTAATCTTTAATTACCGATCCATAATTCTTAATCCTTTATCACTAATCTCTAATCCTTAATCCGTAACACCTAATCCTTAATTCTTCTCTACTTAAACCTTAATTTCTAACCTCTAATTCCTAATCCTTAATCCATCTCTTCTTCTTCTTCTACTTCATCTTCTTCTTCTTTCTCCTCTTCTTCTTCTGCTTTTTTCTTCATCTTCTTCCTCATCTTCTTTTTCTTCATCAGCTTATTCCTTATCATCCTCTTCTTCTTCTTATTGTTCTTCTTCTTCTTCTTCTTCTTCTTCTTCTTCTACTTCTTCATCCTCTTCTTCTTCTTCCACTTCTTCTTCTTATCCTCCTTCTTCTTCTTTTCTACTTCTTCTTCTTCCTTTTCTTCTTCTTCTTCTTCTTCTTCTTCTTCTTTTATTTCTTTATTTTCTTCTTCTCCACCTTCTTCTTCTACTCCTCCTTCTTTTTCTCGTTCTCCTTATCCTTGTCTTTCTCATTCTCCTTCTCCTTGTCCAACTCCTCCTTCTCCTCCTTCTACTTCTCCCTCTCCTTCTCCATCTCCTCTTCCTTTTCCCTCCCCTTCTCCTTCTCCTTCTCCTCCACCTCCACCATGTCCTCCTGTTTTTCCTTCAACTTCTTCTTCTTCTTCTTCTTCTTTTTCTTCTTCTTCTTTCTTTCGTTCTCATTCTTCTTTCTTCTTTCTTCTTTCTTCTTTCTTCTTTCTTCTTCCTTCTTCCTTCAACCTTCCACCTTCCCTCTTCCTTCTTCCTTCTTCCTTCTTATTTCTTCCTTCTATCTTCTTTCTTGTTTCTTCTTTATTCTTAATCTTTTTCCTCTTCCTCTTCATACTCATCTTCTTCTTCCTTCTTCATTCTACCTACTTCCTTTTTCCCTCTTATTTCTTCCTTCTTCTTTTTTCTTCCTTCTTCCTTCTTCCTTCTCTGATTTCCTTAATCAATAATCCCTAATCCTTAATCCTTAATCTTTAATCCAACCTTAATCCCCAATTTCTAATCTTTAATTCTTAATCTCTAATCTCTAAACCTTAATTCTTAATACCTAATTCTTAATCCTTAATCTCTAATCTATAATCCATAATACCTAATCTCTAATATCTAATTCTTAATCTCTAATCCCAATTTATTACTCTCTAATCACTAATCCTAATAGTATTCTTTTAATCTCTAATCCCTAATCTCTAGTCTCTAATACCTAATCTTGAATCCCAAATCTCTAATCACTAATCTCTAATCCCTCATTCCTAATGTATATTTCTTAATCTGTAATCCGTAATCCTAACTCCTAATCTTTGATAATTAACCTCGTAATCATTTATCCATAATCCCAAATCCTTAATCATTAATCCTTTCATCCCTAGTCTCTAGTCCGTAATCCTTAATCACAACTCCATATTACTTATTTCTTAATCCCTACTCCCTAATCCACAATCCTTAATCCTTAAACCCTAATCCCTAGTTACTAATCAATAATACTTAATCTTTATTCCCTAATCATTAATCACTAACTATTAATACCTAATACTTAATCCCTCCTTTCTTATTCCCTATTCCCTAATACCTAATCTCAAATCCCCAAACCCTACCTTCCTAACCCATAATCTGTATTCTAAAATCCATAATCTCTCCCACCTCAATGTCAAATCCCAAATCCCCAGTCCCCAATCTGAATCATAATTGTTTAATCTTTAAACTTGAATCTCAAATCACTTATTAATAATCTCAGACCCTTAATCCCTAATCCTTAATTAATAATTCATAGTCCTAAATCACTAATCTACAACCCTTAATAATTAATCCGTTAATCCTTCATCCTTAATCCTTTATCCATAATCATTAATCCCTTCATCACTAATCTTTAATTCTTAATCCTTAATCCATAATCCCTATTACTTATTCCATAATCCCCTGCACCCAAATCCATAATCCTTAATTCCTAAACCTAATCCCTAATTATTAGTCTATAAGCTCTAATCTCTAAAACTTAATCCTTAATCCCTAACACCTAATACCTAATCCCTCTCTCCTTAATCCCTAATTCCTAAACCCAAATCCATAACCCCTAATCCTTAATCCTTTGTCAATCTCTCCTTCTTCTTCTTCTTCATCTTCTTCCCCTTCTTCTTCTTTTTCCCCATCTTCCTCTTCTTCTTTTTCTAGTTCATCATTTTCTTCTTCTTCTTTTGCTTCATCCTCATCTTCCTCTTCATCTTCTTCTTCTTCTTCTTCCTCCTCTTCTTCTTCTTCTTCAACGTTTTCTCCTTCTTTTCTTGTTCTTCTTCTTCCTTTTATTCTTCCCCTTCTTCTTCTTCCTCTTCTTCTTCTTCTTCTTCTTCTTCTTCTTCTCCTTCTCCTACTTCTTCTTCTTCTATTTCTTCTTCATCATCATCATCATCTTTTTCTTCTTCTTCTTCTTTTTCTTCATCTTCTTCTTTTTCTCCTTCTCCTTCTTCTTCTCCTTCTCCTTGTCCTTTTCTTTCTCTACCCCCTTCTCTATCTCCTTCTCTTACTCCTTCTCCATCTCCTTCTCCATCCCCTTCTCTTGCTCGTTCTCCCTATCCTCCTCCTTCTCCTTCTGCTTCTCCTCCTTAATCTTCTTTCTTCATTCTTCATTCCTCTTCCTTCTTTCTTCATCCTTCTCCCTTCTTCCTTCCACATTCCTTCTTCCTTCTTCCTTCTTCTTTCTTTCCTCTTTCTTCTTTCTTGTTTCTTCTTTCTTCTTTATTCTTCCACTTCTTCTTCCTTTTCTTCTTCTTCTTCTTCTTCCTTTTCTTCTTTCTCTTGTTCTTCTTCTTCATTCTTTCTTCTTCCTTCTTCTTCTTTATTCTTTCTTCTTCTCCCTTCTTCCTTCTTTCTTCTCTTTATTCCCTAATCTCTAATCCCTAATCTTTAATCCTTAATCCTTAGTTCATTCTTAATCCTTAATACCAAATTCTTAATCTGTAAAGTCTATTCTTTAAACTCTAATCTTTAATCCCTAATCCTTAACACTTAATTCGTAATCCTTACTCCCTAATCTATAATCTATAATCCCTAATCTTTAATCCTTAATCTCTAATCTTTAATCCTTAACCACTAATCTCTAATCCATAATCCCTAGTCTTTAATCCATAACCCTAATCTTAATCCCTTAATCTTTAATCCCTAATCTCTAATCTCTAATATCTAATCCTAAATCACGAATCCCTATTCATTAATCTCTAATCCTTAATCCCTAATCCATATTCTTGAATCCATATTCCCTAATTCTCAATCCTTAATCTTTAATAATCAATTCTTAATCCCTAATCATTAATCCTATCATCTCTAATCCCTTATCCCTAATCCTTAATCCATAATCCTTAATCCTTATTACTTATTCCCTAATGCTTATTACTTAATCAGTAATCCTTAATTCCTAAACCCTAATCTCTAGTTGCTTATCCACAATCCTTAATCCCTAATGCCAAATACCTAATCCATCCCTCCATAATCATTAATCCATAATCCCTAATACCTAATCTCTATTCCTCAATCCCTCACTTCCTAATTCGTAATTCGTATTCCCTAATCTCTAATCCCTATGCCCTAATCTTTAATCCTTCATTCTTAATTCTTAATTCTTAATCCTTAATATCTAATCCATCTTTAATCCTTAATCCCTAATCTCTATTTTTTAATATCTATTCTCTAAAACTTAATCCTTAATACCTTATTCCTAAAACCTAATCTACAATCCATAATACCTAATCCCTAATATGTAATCCTTAACCATTAATCCCTAATCCTTAATTACTAGTCCTTAATCTTAAATCCTTATTCTCTAATCCTTAATTCTCATCCTAATCAGTAATCTCTAATATCTAATCCTAAATCCCAAATCATTAATAACTAATCTCTAATCCCTAATCCCTAGTCCTTATTCCCTAATCCATAATCCTCAATCTTAAATCCCTAATCTTTAATAAATAATCTATCTATCTTTAATCCATAATCCCTAATTATTTACCCAGCATCACTAATCCCTAACCCTTATCCTTAATCCCTAATCCTTATTACTTATTTTATAATCCCCACTTCCTAATCTATAATCTTTAATCCTTAAACTTTAATCCCTAATTGGTAATCCATAATCTCTAATCTCTAATCTGTAATCCTTAATCTATAACTATAACCCCTAATCCCTAATACTTAATAACAAATCCCTAATACCTAATACCTAATCCCCAACACCTAATCTCAAATATCCAATCCCTCTCTCCCTAATCTGTAATCTATATTCCCAAATCCTTAATCCCCCTCCTTAATCTCGAATCCCTAATTCCTAGTCCTTAATCTTAATTATAATTGCTTAATCTTTAATCGTTAATCCTTAATCTTTAATTCTTAAACCTACAACTGAAATCCCTAATCAATAATCTCTAATCCTAAACCCCTTATCCCTATTCTTTAATTTG
>JAIUJO010000206.1:225000-232500 GCA_023846275.1 Vanilla planifolia
TCTTTCTCCTTTTCCTTCTACTTTTCCTTCTCTTACTACTTCTACATCCCTTTCTCCTTCTCCATCTCCTTCACCTTCTCCTTCTCCTCTCCTTCTCCTTCTTGTTCTCCTCATCTTCCTTCTCTTTCTACTTCTCCTTCTTCTTCTTCTTCTTCTTCTTCTTCTTCTTCTTTCTTTATTCTCCTTTCTTCTTTCCACTTTCTACATTCTTCTTTCTCCTTTCATTCTTTCTTTCTTCTTGCTTCCTCTTTCCTTCTTCCTTCTTCCTTTTTCCTTCTTCCTTCTTTCTTCTTTATTCTTCCTCTTCTTCTTCCTCTTCTTCTTCAACTTCTTCTTTTTCTTCTTCTTCCTCCTCTCCTTTTTCTTCTTTCTTTCTTCTTCCTTCTTCCTTTTGCCATCTTCTTTCTTCCTTTCTCTCCCTTCTTCCTTCTCTCAAATGCCTAATCCTTAATCTCTAATCCTTAATCCGTAATCCATTCTTAATGTCTAATCCCTAATCTTTAATCTTTAACCTCTAATCTCTAATCCCTAAACTCAAATCCTTAATACCTAATCCCTACTCCTTAATCCTTATTCTATAATTTATTATCCTTAATCCTTAATATCTAATCTCTAACCCTTGATCATTAATCGCTAATCCTTAAACCCTAATCCCCAAACAATAGTCCTAATCTTAATCATTTAATCTCTAATCTTTAATCTTGCATCCCTAATCTCTAATTTAAAATCCTTAATTCCAAATCTTTATTTCCTAATTCTTAAACCTTAGCCTTAAGTCCTTAGTTTCTATTCCTTAATTCTTAATAATTAATATTTTAATTCTTAATTCCTAATCTCTAATCCCTAATAATTTATCCCTTTATGTCTAATCTCTAATCCTTAATACATAATCTTTATTCACTAATCCCTAATCCCAATTACTTACATCCTAATCTCTAATCCCTAATCCATAACACCTAAACCCTAATCCCTAATTGCTAACTCCCAAGTCCATAATCCCTAATCCCTAATGCCTAAACCCTAATCCTTTAAGCCCATCTCCCTAACATTTAACCCATAGTCTTGGAACCCTAATCCTTCTTTCCTAAATCTCTAACCCCTAATCCCTAATCCATAATTCATCTCCTCTTCCTATTCTTTTTCTACATCTTCTTCGACTTGTTTCTCCTCTTCTTCTTCCACTTATACTTCTTCATCTTCTTCATATTTTTCTGTCTCTTCTTCCTTATTTCATTATTATTATTCTTCTTCTTCTTCCTCCTCTTCTTCTTAAACTTCTTCTTCTTCCTCTTCCTCTTTTTCTTCTTCTTCTTCGTCCTCTTCTTCATCACCTTGCTCATGTTCCTCTTCTTCTTATTCTTCTTCTTCCTCCTCCTCTTCTTCTTATTCTAATTCTACTTCTTCTTTTTCTTCTTCTTCTTCCTCTTCTTCTTCTTCTTTTCTAGTTCTACCTCTTCTTCTTCTTTTTCTTCTTCTTCTTCTCTTTCTCCTTCCTCTTCTTCTCCTTCCCCTTCTTCTTCAGCATCTTCTTCTTCTATTCTTCTTCTTCTTCTTATTCTTCTTCTTCTTCTTTGTCTTCATCTTTTTCTTTTCCTTTTCCTCTTGTTCTTCTTCTTCTTCTTCTTCCTCCTCCTCTTCTTCCTTTTCCTATTCTTTTCCTCTTCTTCATCCTCTTCCTCTTCTTCTTCTTCTTCTACTTCCTCAGCTTCTTCTTCTTCTTAAACTTCTTCTTTATACACTTCTCCTTCTTCTTCTTCTTCTTCTTCTTCTGCTTCTTCTTGTTCTTCTTCTTCTTCTTTCACTTCTTTTTTTTCTTCTTTTTTCTTCTTCTTCTTCTTCTTCTACTTCTACTTCTACTTCTTCTTCTTCTACTACTTCTACTTCTTCTTCTTCTTCTTTTTCATTCGTTTTCTTCTTCTTCCTCTTCTTCTTTTTCTTTTCCTTCTTCTTCTTCTTCTTCGTCTGTCTCTTCTTCTTTTTCTTCCTCTTCTTTTTCTTCTTCTTCTTCTACAACGACTACTAGCACTACTACTACTACTAATTCTTCTTCTTCTTCTTCTTGTAGTTTTTCTTCCTCTTCTTCTTCTTGTTCATCTTCTTCTTCTTGTAGTTTTTCTTCCTCTTCTCCTCTCCATCTTCTTCTACTTGTTCTTCTCCCTCTTCTTTTTTCACTTCGTCTTCTTCTTCTTCTTTATCTTCTTCATCTTCTTCTTCCCCTTCTTCTTCTTCTCCTTCCCCTTCTTCTTCTTCTTTTTCTTCTTCTCCTTTTTCTTCTTCTTCTACTTCCTCCACTTCTTCTTCTTTTTCTTCTTCTTGTTGTTTTTCTTATTCTTCTTCCTCTTCTTCAACTTCTTTTCATCCACTTCTTCTTCTTCTTCATGATCTTATTTTTCTTCTTCCTTTTCTTCTTCTTCTTCTTCTTCATCTTCGTCTTCTTCTTCATCTTCGTCTTCTTCTTCTTCCTTTTATTCCCTTCTTCTCCTTTCTCATCTTCTTCTTTCTCCTCTTCTTATTATTCTTGTTCTTCTCTATCTTCCTTTTTTGCTTCTTCTTCTTCTTCTTCTTCTTCCTCTTCATGTTCTTCATTTTCTACTTTATATTGTTCTTCTTCTTCTTCTCTTCATCATATTGTACTTCTTCTTCTTTTTCTTCTTTTTTTTCCTCTTCTTTTTCTTCTTCTTCTACTTCTATGCCTTCTTCTTCCCCTTATTTCTCTTGTTCCTCTTCTTCTTCTCCTTATTTGTCTTCTTCTCCTTCCTTTCCCTCTTCCATTTCTTATACTCTTTCTTATTCATCTTGTACTTCTTCTTCTTCTTCCTATTCTTCTTCCTCTTCCTCTTTTTCTTGATTTTCTTCTTCTACTTGTTCTAATTATTGTTCTTCCTTTTCTTCTTCATCCTCTACTTCTTTTTCTTCTTTTATTCTTCTTCTTCTTCTTCTTCTTCCACTTCTTCTTCTTCGTCTTTCTCTGTTCTTCTTCCTCTTCTTATTCCTACAGTTATTCATCTTCTTCTCCTTCTTCTTCCATATCTTCATCTTCTTTTTCTTCTTCCTCTTCCTTTTATTCTTCCTCGTCTTCTTCTTCTTGTTCTTCCTCTTCTTCCTTATCCTCCTCTCGTTCTTCTTCTTCTACTTCTTCGACTTTCTCTTTTTCTTCTTCTTCGTCTTCTTTATCTGCTTCTGTTTCTTCTTCCTTTTCATATTCTTCTATTTCTTCTTCTTCTTCTTTGACTTCTTCTTCATCATCTTCTTCTTCTACTACATAACCTTCTTCTTCTTCTTTCTCTTCATCCTCTTCCTCCTCCTCCTCTTCTTCTTCTTCTTCTTTTGCTTCTTCTCCTCCTCCTTTTTCTTCGTCTTCTTCTTCTCCATCTTCTTCTTCTTCTTCTTCATCATCTTTTTCTTCTTCTTCCTCTTCTAGATCTTAATCTTTTTCTTCTTCTTCTTCTTCCTGTTCTTCTTCTTCTTCCTCTTCTTCTTCTTCTTTTACTTCTTCTCTTTCTTCTTCCTTATCTTCATATTCCAATTCTTCTTCCTCTTCTTCTTCTTCTCCTTCTTCTTCCTCTTCTTTTTCTACTTCTTCTTCTACTACTACTTCTTCTTCTTCTTCCTTTTGTTCTTCTTCTTCTTCTTCCTTTTGTTCTTCTTCTTCCACTTTTTCTTCTTCTCCTTCCTCTTTCTCTCTTCCTCTTCTTCTTCTTCTACTCCTTCCTCTACTTCTTCTACCTATTCTCCTTATTCAACTTATTATTCTTCTTCTTCCATTGCTTCTTCTTCATTTTCTTCTTCTTATAATGGTTCAACATCTTCCTCTTCTTCTTAATCTTTTACTTCTTCTTCTTCTTCTTTATCTTCTTTTTTTTCTACCTCTTATTCTTCTTTTCCTTCTTTTTCTTCATCTTCTTCCCATTCTTTTACTTCATCTTCCTCTTCTTCGTTTTCCTCTTTTTTATTCTTCTTCCCCTTCTTCTCCTTCTTGTACATCCTTTTCTTCCTCTTCTTTCTTTTCCACTTCTTTTTCTTCTTCTTCCCCTGCTTCTTCTTCCTGTACATCTTCTTCTTCCTCTTCTTCTTCTACAACTTCTTCTAATACCACTTCTTCTTCACCTTCCTCCTCATCATTTTCATCTTCATTTTCTATTCTTCCTTATCTTATCCTTATTCTTCTTCTTCTTCTTCTTCCTTTTCATCCTCTTCTTCTTCTTCTTCTTCTTCTTGTCCATCCTCTTCCTCTTCTTCTTTTTCTTCTTCTTCGTCTTTTACTTAATCATCTTCTTCTTCTTCTTCCTCATCTTCCTTTTCCTCTTCTTTTTTTTCTTCTTCCCCTTTTTCTTCTTCTTGTACTTCTTTTTCTTTCTCTTGTTCTTCCACTTGTTCTTCTTCTTCTTCTTCTTCTTCTTCTTCTTCTGCTTCCTCTTCTTCTTCTTCTCCTTCCTCATTTTCTTCTTCTTTTCCTCTTCTTCCTCATCTTATCCTTCTTCTTCTTCTTCTTTATCTTCCTCTTCTCCTTATTCTTCCTCATCTTCCTCTTCTTCTTCTTCTTCCTGATCCTATTCTTCCTCTTCTTCTTCTCCTGCTTCTTCCTCTCATTCTTCATCTTTTTGCTTTTCTTCTTTTTCTTCTTCTTCTTCTTCTTCTTCTTCTTCTTCTTCTCCTTCTTCTTCTTCCGCTTTTTCTTCTATTTCTTCTTCTTCATAATCATCATCACTTATTATTATTATTATGAATATTATTATTATTATTATTATTATTATTATTATTATTATTATTATTATTCTACCACTTTTATTGCTTCTTCTTTGTCTTTATCTTCTTCTTTTTCTTTTCTCCATCATCTTTGTCTTCTTCCCTTCTTTTTCTTCTTCTTCTTCTTCCCTTCTTTTTCTTCTTCTTCTTCTTCTTCTTCTTTCCTTCTTCTTCGTCATCTTCTTCTTCTTCTTCTTCTTCTTATTCACCTTCTTCTTCTTCCTCTTCTTCTTGTTCACCTTCTTCTTATTCTTCTTCTTCTTACTCTTCCTCTTCTTTTTCTTCTTCTTCTTCTTCTTCTTCTTCTTCTTCATGCTCTTCTTCTTCTAATTCTTCCTCATCTTCTTCCTCCTCTTCTTCTTCTTCTTCCTCCTTATCCTCTTCTTCTTCATCTTCTTCTTCTTCTTCCACTTCTTCCTCTTCTCCCCCTTCTTCTTCTTCTGCTTCTTCTTCCTCTTCTTTTACTTCTTCTTCTACTTGTTTTGTTCCTCTTCTTCTTCTTCCTCTTCTTTTCCTTCATCTTCTTCTTCTTCTTCTTCTTTATCTCCTTCTTCTTCTTCTTCTTCTTCTTCTCTTCTTCCTCCTCCTCCTCCTCCTCCTCCTTTTCTTCTTCTTCTTCTTCTTCTTATACTTCTCTTCTTCCTCTCCTTTTACTTCTCCTTCTTCTTCTTCTTCTCCTCTTCTTGTTGTTGTTCTTGTTCTTCTTCTTCATCTTCTTCTTTTTCTTCTTCTTCTTCTTTTTCACCTTCTTCTTCTACTACTCTATCTTCTTCTTCTTTTACATCTCCTTCTTCTTCATCATCTTCTTTTCATTCTTCTTCTTGTACTTCTTCTTCTTCTTCAACTACTGCAACTACTACTTCTTCATCATCTTCATCTTCTTATGGTTATTCTACCTTTTCTTTTTCTTCTTCTCTAGTACCTAATCCCAAATCCCTAATTCTTAATTCATTATCCCTAATTCTTAAACCATAATCCCTAATCCTTAATCTATAATCCCTATTCTTTAAGATCTAATCACTTAAGGTTTAATCCCTAATCCCTAATCTTTAACTTTAATCCCTCATCTTAAATGCATAATCTCTAATCTCTAATCCCAAATTCATAATCCTTAATCTCGAATCGCTAATTCCTAATCCTTAAAATCATAATCCCTTGATCTATAATCCAAAATCTCTAATCCTTAATCCCTATAATTTAATCCTTTAATCCCTAATCCTTAATTCCTAATCCTTAATCCATAAATGATATTCATTAATAGATATTACCTAATCCCTAATCACTAATGCTTAAACCTTAAGGTTAGTCACTAATCCTTAATTCATAATCCTTAATTCCTAATCTATAACGAGTAAACCTAAACACTAATCCCTTATCTCTAATTTCTAATTCTTTGTTCTTAATCCCAGATCCATGTGTCCCTAATCCCTAATCCATAATCCATCTTCTTCTTCCTCTTCTTATTCTTCATTTTCTTCTTCTTCTCCTTCTACATCTTCTTTGTCTCCTTTTATTTTTACTTCTTTTTCTTCTACTTCTTCATCTTCTTCTTCTTCCTCTTCTTCATATTTATCCTCTTCTTCTTCTTCTTCTCGTTCATCTTCTTCTTCCTCTCCTTCTTTCTCTTCTTCTTCTTCTTCTTCATCTTCCTCTTCTGTTTCTTCTTCTTCTAATTATTCTTCTTCTATCACTTCTTTTGCTTCAACTTCTTCTTCTTCTCCTTCTTCTTCTTCTCCTTCTTCCACTTTCTCCACTTCCTCATCTTCTTCTTCCTCTTCTTCTTTTCCTCTTCTTCTTTCTCTTCTTCTTCTTCTTCTTATTCCTCTTCTTTGTCTTCTTCCTTTTCTTAATCCTCTTCTTCCTCTTCTTTTTCTTCCTGTTTTTCTTCTTCTTCTTCCTCCTCATCTTCTTCATCTTCTTCATCCTCCACTCCTCATCCATCTACTCTTCTTCTTCTTCTTCTTCCTCTTCTTCTTTCTCCTTATCTTCTTATTCCTCCTCTTTTTCTTCTTCTTCGTCTTCGTCTTCTTCTTTTCACATCTTTTCTTACTCCTCTTCTTCTCCTCCTTCATCTTCTTCTTCTTCTTCTTCTTCTTCTTCTTCTTCTTCTACTTGTTCTTCCACTTCTTCTTCATCTTCTTCCACATGTTTCACTTCTTCTTGCTCCTCTTCTTTTCCTTCGTCTACTTCTTCTTCTTCATCCTCTTCGTCTTCCTCATCTTCCCCGTCATCTTCATCTTCTTCTTATTGCTCTTCTTCTTGTTCTTCCTATTCTTCTTCTTTTACTCTTCTTCTTCCTCTTCTTCTTCTACTTTTCTTCCTCTTCTTCTTCTTTCGTTTCTTTTTCTTGTTCTTCTTCTTCTTTTTCTTCTTCTACTCCTTCTCCTTCTTCTTTTTCTTCATTTTTTCTTTCTCTTTTTCTTCTTTTTCTTCTTTTTCTTCTTCTTCTTCTTCTTTTTGATCTTCTTCTTCTTCTTCTTCTTCTTCTTCTCCTCCTTCTTCTCCTTCTTCTTCTTCTTCAACTTCCTCTTCTTCTTCCACTTCTTCTTCTTCTTCTTCTTCTTCTTCTCTTCTTCTTCTTCTTCTTCTTCTTCTTCCTCTTCTTCTTCTTCTTCTTCATCTTCTTCATCTTGTCCTCCCTCTTCTACTTCTTTTATTTCTTCTTCTTCTTCTTCATCTTCTTCTTCTTATCCTCCTTCTTCTTCTTCTTCTTCTTCTTTATGTACTTCTTCTTCTTCTTCTTCTATTACTAGT
>JAIUJO010000206.1:240000-247500 GCA_023846275.1 Vanilla planifolia
TCTCCTCCTTTTTCTTCTACTACTTCTTCTTCTCTTTCTCCTACTTCTTCTTCTTCTTCTTCTTCTTTTGCTTTTTCCTCTTGTTCTTCTTCTTCTTCTCCATCTTGTTCTTCTTTTTTTTCATCTAATTCTTCCTCTTTTACCTCTTCTTATTCTTCTTTTTTTTCTTCTTCCTTTTCTTCCTCTTGTTCCCCTTCTTCTTCCTCTTCCTCTTCATCCTCTTCTTCTTCTACTTCTTCTTCTTCTTCTTCTTCTACTTCTTCTTTTCCTTCATCATCTTCCTCTTCTTTTTCTTGGCATTCTTCTCATTTTCCTTCACTTTTTCTTCTTTTTCTTCTTATTCGTATTCTTCATCTTCTTCTTCTCCTCCTTCTTCTTCTTCTTTTTCTTCCTCCTCTTCTTCTTCTTCTTCTTCTTCTTCTTCTCCTCCTCCTTCTCCTCTTCCTCCTCCTTCATCTTCTCCCTCACCTTCTCCTTCTTCTTCTTCTTCATCTTCTTCTTCTTCTTCTTCTTCTCCTTCTTCTTCTTCGTCTTCTTCTCCTTCTCCATCTTCTTCTTCTCCTTCTTCATCTTCTCCTTCTTCTTCTTCTCCTTCTTCTTCTTCTCCTTCTTATTCTTCTCCTTCTTCTTCTCCTTCTTTTTCTCCTTCTTCTTCTTCTTCTTCTCCTTCTTCTTCTTCTCCTTCTTCTTATTCTTCTTCTACTTCTTCTCCTTTTTCTCCTTCTTCTTCTTCTTCTTCTTCTTCCTCTTCTGCTTCGTCTTCTTCTTCTTCTTCTTCTCCTACTTCTTCTTCTTTTTCTTTTTCTCCTTCTACTTTTCCTTCTTCTCCTTCTTCTTCTCCTTCTTCTACTTCTCCTGCTTCTTCTTCTCCTTCTTCTACTTCTTCTCCTTCTTCTTTTCTTCTTCTTCTTCTTCTTCTTCTTCTTCTTCTTCTTCATCTCCTTCTTCATCTTCTTCTCCTACTTCTTCTTCATCTTCTTCTTCTTCTGCTACTTTTTCCTCTTTTTCTATTTCTTGTTCATTTTCTTCTTCTTGTCCTTGCTCTACTTCTTTTTCTTCTCCTTCATCTTCTTCTCCTTCCTCCTATTCTTCTTCTTCTTCTTCTTCTTGTTCTTCTTATTCTTATTCTTGTTGATCTTCTTCTTCTCGTTCTTCTTTTTCTTGTTCTACATCATTTTCCTTTACTTCTTTTTTCTTTTTTTCTACTCCTTCGTCTTCTTCCACATCTCTTACTTTTTCCATACTTCATCTTCTTCTTCTTCTAAATTTCTTCTTCTTTTTCTTCTCCTTCCTATTCTTCACCTCCTCCTTCTTCTTCATCATCTTCCTCGTCTTATTCTTCCTCTTCTATTACTACTTCTTCGCCATCTTGTTCTTCTTCTTCTTCTTCCTCTCATTCTTCTACTTCCTCTTTAAATAATTGTTCTTCTTCTTCTTCTTCCTTTTCTTGTTCTTCTTCTTTTTAGTTCTTTTTCTTCTTTTTCTTCTTCTTATTCTTCTTTTTCTTCTTCTTCTTCTTCTTCTACCTCCTTGCCCTCTTTTTCCTTTTCTTCTTCCTCTACTTCCCTTCTTCATCTTCCTCTTCTTCATCTTCTTCCCCTTCTTCTTCCACTTCTTCTTTTTCTTCTTCTTCTTCTTCCTCTTCTTCCACTTCTTTTTCTTCCTTATCTTCTTCTTTTTCTTGTTACTCTTCTTCCTCATCTTCCTCTTATTCTTCTTCTTCTTCTTCTTCTTCCTCTTATTCTTCTTCTTCTTCTTCTTCTTCTTCTTCTCCCTCTTCTTCTTCTTATTCTTCTT
This sequence comes from Vanilla planifolia, assembly GCA_023846275.1. NCBI lineage: Eukaryota > Viridiplantae > Streptophyta > Magnoliopsida > Asparagales > Orchidaceae > Vanilla > Vanilla planifolia. The sequence goes on from JAIUJO010000206.1 coordinate 241,798, forward strand.
TTTCTTTTTGTCTTCTTCTTGCAGTTCTTCTTCTTCTTACTCTTCTTCCTCTTCTTCTTCTTCTTCTTCTTCTTCTTCTTTTTTTCCTTCCTCTTCTTCGTCTTCTTCTTCTTCTTCTTCTTCTTCTCTTTTCTTCCTCTTCCTCTAGTTCTTATTCTTCTTCTTCTTTTCCTGCTTCTTCTTCTTGTTCTACTTCCTTTTCTTCTTTTTCTTCTTCTTCTCCCCCTTCCTGTTATGGTTGTTCTTCTTCTTCTTTTTCTTAGCCTCCACCTCCTTCTTTGAGTTCTTCTTCTTCTCCTTCATTTCCTTCTTCTTCTTCTTCAACTTCTTCAACTCCTCCTGCTCCTCCTCCCTCTTCTACTTCTTTCTCTCCTTCTTCTACTTCCTCTTCTTTTCATTTTCTTCTTCTCCATCTTCTTCTTCTTCTTCCTCTTCCTCTCATTCTTCTTCTTCTTCTTCTCCTTCTTCTTCGACTTCTACTCTCATTCTTCTTCTCCGTTTTCTTCTTCTAGTTCTTCTTCTTCTTTTTCTTCTTCTACTACTACTACTACTTCATCTTCTTCATGTTGTTGTTCAACTTGCACTTCTCCTTCTTCTTCTTCTACTTCTTCTTCTTCTTCTTCATTTTCTTCTTCTTTCTCTTCTTCTTCTTCTTCTTCTTCGCCTTCTTCTTCTTCTTCTACTTCTTTTTCTTTCTTTACCTCTTTTCGTTTTCTTCCTCTTCTTCTTGTTCTTGTTCTTCTTTTTCTAATTCATCATCATCTTCCTCTTGTTCATCCTATTCATCTTCTTTTTCTTTTTCCTCTTCTTCTTCCTTTTCTTCTTCTTCTTCTTCTTCCTCTTCCTGTTCTTCTTCTTCGTCTTCTTCTTCTTCTTTGTCTTCTTCTCCTACTTCTTCATCTTGCTCTTCTCCTTCTTCTTCTTCTTGTTCTTCTACCTCTTCTTCTTCATCTTCCTCTTATTGTTCTTCTCCCTCTTCTTCATCTTCTCCTTCCTCTTCTTTTTCTTCTTCATCTTTTTATCCTTCCTCTTCTTCTTCTACTTCTTGTCCTTCTTCTTATTCTTTTTCTTCTTCTACTTCTTTCACTTCTTCGCCTTCTTCTCCTTCAAAATTTTCTTCTTCTTCTTCTTCCTCATCTTCTTCTTCTTTTTCCTTTTCTTCTACTTCTTTTTATTCTTCTTCCTCTACTTCTTTTTTCTCTTCCTCTTCTTCTTCTTCTTATTCCTCTTCTTCTTCCCCCTCTTCTTCATTGTCCTCTTTTTCTTCTTCTTCTTCGTCTTCCTCTTCTTCTTCTTCTTCTCCTTCTTCCACATCTTCTTCAACCTCTAATTGCTCTTCTTCCTCATCTTCCTATTGTTTTCTTCTTCTTCTCCTACCTCTACTTCTTCTTCTTCCACATCTTCTTCCACTTTTTGTTCTGCTTGTACTACTTCCTCTTCATCTTTCTCTTCATTTCTTGTTTTTCTTCTTCATCTTTTAATTGTTCCTCTTCTTCTTCTTCTTCTTTCACTTCTTCTTCTTCTTCTTTTTCTTCTTCGTCTTCTTCTTGGTCGTCTTCTTCATATTCTTCTTCTTCCTCATCTTCTTGTTCTTCCTCTTCTTCTTCTTCTTCCTCTACTTCTTTTTCCTCCTCCTCTTCTACTTGTTATTCTTCTTCTTCATCTTCTTCGTCTTCTTCCTCCTCTTCTTTGGCTTTTTCTTCTTCTTCTTCCTCTTCCTCTTCACCTTCTCCTACATCTTCTTCATCCTCTTCTATCTCTTTTTCCTCACCTTCCTCTAGTTCTTCTTCTTTTTCTTCTTTCTCTACTCCTTCTTGCGCTTCTTATTCTTCTTCCTCTTCTTCCTCTTTCTTTACTTCTTATTATTCTTCTTCTTCTTAGTCGTCATCTTCTTCTTCTTCTACTTTTCCACTTCTTCTTCTTCCTCTGTTTGCTCCTCCTCTTCTTCTTCTTCTTCTTCATCATCCTCTTCTTTTTGTTCTTCTTCTTCTTCTTCTTCAAATTGTTGTTCTTCTTCTTCTTATTCCTCTTCTTCTTCTTCTTCTTCTTCTCCTTTTTATTCTTCTTCTCCTTCTTCTTCTTCTTCTTCCTCATCTTCTTCTTCTTATTATTCTTTTTCTTTGTCCTATTCTTGTTCCTATTCTTCCTATGCCTCTTGCACTTCTTCTTCTTCCTCTTTTTTATTTTCTTCTTGTTCGTCTTTTTCATCTTCTTCCTCTTCTTCCCCCACTTCTTCTTCTTCTTCTTCTTCTTCTTCCTCCTCCTCCTCTTCTCCTCCTTCTAAATCTTCTTCTACTTCTTCTTCCTCATCTTCCACTTGATGTTGTTCTTCTTCTGCTTCCTCTTTGGCTTCTTCTTGTTCTTCTTCCTTATCTTCTTCTTCCTCTTCTTTTTCTTCTTCATTATCTTCTTCATTTTTCTCTTCTTCTTCTTCTTCTACATCTTGTTCTTCTTTTTGCTCTTCTTCTTCTTCCTTTCTTTCTTCTTCTTCTTCTTCTTCGTTGTTTTCTTCTTCCTCTTCTTCTCCATCTTCTTCAACTTCTTCTTCTCCCTCTTCTTGTTCTTCTTCTTCTTCCTCCTCTTCTTCTTCTTCTACTTTTTTTTCTTCTCCTTCTTCTTCATCATCTTCTTCTTCTTCTTCTTCTTCTTGTTCTTCCTTTTAATATTCATCTCCATCTTCTTTCTCTTCTTCTCGTTTCACTTCTTCTTCCTCTTCTTCTTCTCCTTCTTCCTCGACTTCTTCTTCTTCTTCTTCTTCTTTTCTACTTCTTCTTCTACTTCTTCTTTCTCTTGTTCTTCATTTCCCTCTTCTTCTTTTTCTAATTGTTCTTCTTCTTCTTCTTCTTCTTTTTCTCTTTCTTCTTCTTCTTCTTCTTCTTCTTCTTCTCCTTCTTCTTCTCATCTTCTTCCTCTTCTTCTTCTTCCTCTTCTTGTTGTTCCTCTTCTTCTCCTTCTTCTACTTCTTCCTCTTCCTTTTCTTCTTCCTCTTCTTCCTCTTCTTCTTCTTCAACTTCTTCTTCTTCTTCTTCTTCCTCTTCTTCTACTTCTTCCTCAACTTCTTCTTCTTCTTCCTTCTCTTCTTCTACATCTTCTTTTTCTTCTTTTGCTTCTTCTTCTTCTTTCTCTTCTCCTTCCTTTTCTTTCTCCTCCTCTTCTTCTTCTTCTTCTTCTTCTTCTTCTCACTCTTCTTCTTTTTATTCTTCTTCTTCATCTTCTTCATCAACTTTTTCATCTTCTTCCTGTTCTTCTTTTTCTTCATCTTCTTCTTCTTCTTCTTTTCCTTCATCTTCTTCTTCTTCTTCTTTCCATTTCTTCTTCTTCTTCTCCTCCTCCTCCTTCTTCATCCTCTTCTTCGTCTTCTTTTTCTTCTTCTTCCTCTTCTCCCTGTTGATCTTCTAGTTCTTTTTCTTCTTCTTCTTGTTCTTGTTCTTCTTCTTCTTCTTTTTCACCATCATCATCGTCTTTTCTTCTCATTCTCCTTCTTCTTATTCTTCTCTACTTCTTCTTCTAGTTCTTTATCTTCTCTTCTTCTTCTTCATTTTTTCCTCATCTCCTTCTTTCTCCTCTACTTCTACTTCCACTTCTTCTTCTTCATTTTCTTCTTCTTCTTCTCCTTCTATTATTCTTCTTCTTCTTATTCATATCCTTCTTCTTATTCTTCATCTTCCCCTTCTCCTCCTCTTCTGCTTCTTCTTCTTCTTCTTTTTCTTCTTCTTGTTCTGCTCGTTCTCCTACTTCTTCTTCTTCTTATTCATGCTCTCCTTCTCCTCATTCTGCTACCTCTTCTTGCTCTTTGACTTCTTCTTCTTCCTTTTCTTCTTCTTCCTCTTCTTCCCCTTCTTCTTCTATTCTTCTTCTTCTTCTTCTTCCTCTTCTTCTTCCTCTTCTTCTTCATCTTCTTCTTCTTCCTCTAAATCTTCTTGTTCTTCTTCATCCTCTTCTTCCTCTTCTTCCTCATCTTCCTCTTCTTCATTTTCTTCCTTTTCTTCTACTTTTTCTTCCTCTTCTTCTTCTTTATCATCTTCTTCTTCATCATCATCTTCTTCTTCTTCTTCTTCCCTTTCTTCTTCTTCTTCTTCTTCTTCTTCTTCTTCTTCTTCTTCTTTTTCTTCTTCTACTTCTTCTTCATTGTCTTCAACATCATCAACTTCTTTTTCTTCTTCTTTTTTATCTTCTTCAGCATCATCATCATTTTCTTTCTTCCTCTTATTATTATTTTATTATTATTTTATCATTATTATTATTATTATTATTATTATTATTAATATTATTATTCTCCTTCTTTTTCTTCTTCTTCTTCTTCGACTTCTTCCTCTTCTTCTTCTTCTTCTTCTTCCTCTTCTTCTTCTACTACTATGACTACTATTTCCTCTTCTTCCTTTCTACTTCTTCTTCTTCTATTTCTTCTTCTTCTTCTTCTTCCTCTACTTTTTTCGTAATCTGTAATCCCTAATCTTTAATCTTTAATCGCTAATCTCTAATCCCTAATACTGAATCCCCAATCTTTATGACATATTCTCATAATCCTTAATCTCTAATCTCTAATATTTTATCTATTATCCTTAATCTTTAATCCCTAATCTTTAATCCCAAATAACTTATCCATAATTCTTAATGCTTCTTCTTCTTCTTCTTTTTCTTCTTTTTGTTCTTCATCCTCTTCTACTTTTTCTACCTCTTCTTCTTATTCTTCCTCTTCTTCTCCATCTTTTTTTTCTTTTTTTTCTTCTTTTTCCTCTTGTACTACTACTTCTTCTTCTTCTTCTTCCACCTTTCATTCCTCTTCTTCTTCTTGTTCCTCCTCTTCATCTTCTTCCTCTTCTTCTTCTTCTTCCTATTCTTCTTCTTCTTCTTCCTCTTCTTCTTCTTCTCCTTCTCCTTCTTCAACATCATCCTCTTTTTCTTCTTCCACTTTTTCGTCATCTTTCGCTTCGACTTCTTCCTCTCTTCTTGTCCTTCTTCCTCTTCTTCTTCTTCCTCTTCTTCAACTTCTTCTTCTTCCTTCTCCACCTCTTCTTCTTCTTCCCCTTCTCCTTCTACTACTTCATCTTTTTCTTCTTCTACATCTTCTTCTTCTTCTTCTTCTTCTTCTTCTTCCTTGTCTACTTCTTCTTTTACTTCTTCTTGTTCGTCTTCTACTTCTTCTTGTTATTTTTGTTCCTCTTCATTTTCTTCCTTTTCTTCTTCTTCTTCCTTCTCTTCGTTTTCTTCTTCTTCTTCCTTCTCTTCGTTTTCTTTTTCTTTGCCTTCTTCTACTTCCTCTACTTCTTCTTTTTCTTCTTCTTCCTCTTTATCTTGTTCTTTTATCTTCTCCTTCTTCCTCTTCTTCTTGCTCTTCTTAGTCTTCTACTTCTCCCTCTTATTCTTCCTCTTCTTCCCCTTCTTCTTCTTCTTCCTCTTCTTCTTCCTATTATTTTTTTGCTTCTTCTTCTTCCCCTTCTTCTTCTTTCTCATCTTCTTCTTTCTCTTCTTTATTTTTTCTTCCCCTTCTCCTTCAACTACTTCATGTTTTTCTTCTTCTTCATCATCATCATCTTCTTCTTCTTCTTCTTTTATTTCTTCTTTTTCTTATTTGTCATCTACTTCTTCTTGTTATTCTTGTTCCTCATTATTTTGTTCTTTTTATTCTTCTTCTTCTTCTTTGACTTCTTCTTCTTCTTCTTCTTCTTCTTCTTCTTCTTCCTCCTCTTATTCCACTTCTTC
>JAIUJO010000206.1:252500-255000 GCA_023846275.1 Vanilla planifolia
TTGCTTCTTCCTTCTTGCTTCTTTCTTTTTCCTTTTTCCTTCTTCCTTCTTCTTTCATTTTTCTTTTTTCTTCTTTCTCCTTTCTTTTTTCTTCTTACTACTTTCATCTTTCTTTCTTTCCTCTTTCTTTCTTTCTTTCTTTCTTTTGCTTCTTTCTTCATCACCATCATCTTCTCCTCCATTATCTTCTTCTTCTTCTTCAACTTTTTAATCTTTATTCCAAAACCATAATCCCTAATCCTGCACTCCTTAATCTATAATCCCTAATCTATAGTCCGTAATCCCTCTCTCCCTCTTCTCCAATCCTTAATCTATAATTCATAATCCTTAATCTCTATTTGCTAATCCCCATTGTCAAATTCTTAATCCCTAATAACCAATCCCTAACATTTAATATTTAATCCATTCAAAATTCTTAATCCCTAATCCCTCAACCTTAAACCCTAATCCTAAATCTTTAATCACTAATGCCTAATCCTTAATCCCTAATCTTTAATACCTAATCCCGAATCCCTATAGTATTTAATCCTTAATCCTTAATCCCTTGTCTCAAATCCTTGTTTTGAATTCCTAATTCTAAATCTCTAATCTCTAATTCCTAATTCATAATCTCTAACTCCCAATCCTTAATCTCTAAATGCAAATCGTTAATCCCTAATGCTTACTAAAAAATTCCTTTATCAATAACTTCTAATCTGTAATCCTTAATCTAATCCCTAATCCCTAATTCTTAATCCCAATTCCCAAATCCATGTTCCATAATCCCTAATCCCTAATCCTTAACTCCTCATTATTAATTCTAAAAACCTATCGCTTAAACCCTAATATCTAATCCTTAATCCATAATCTATAATCCTGAATCCCACCCTCCCTAACGCTTAATCCCCAATCCCTAAAACCTAATTCTTAATCCCTAAGTCGTCACACACTAATACATAATATGTATTCTTCCACTTCTTCTTTCTTTTCTTCTTCCTTTTCTTCATTGTCTTCTTCTTTTTCTTCTTAATATTCTTCCTCTTCCTCTTTTTCTTCTTCTTCTTTTTCTTCATTTTCTTCTTCCTTCTCCTCTTTCAATTCTTATTCTTCTTCTTCTTTCTCCTCCTCCTCTTCTTCCACTTCTTCTTCTTCTTCCCCTTCTTCTTCTTCTTCTTCTACTTCTCCTTCTTGTGCTTCTTCCTTCTCTTCTTCATCTTCTTCTTCAACTTCTTCTTCTTCTTCCTCTTCTTCTTCTTGTTCTTCTTCTTCTCCTTCCTATTCTTCTTCTTCCTTTTCTTCTTCTTCTTCTTCTTCTTCTACTACTACTTCTCTTTCGTCTTGTTCTTCTTCTTCTTCTATTTCCTCACATTCTTCTTCCTCTTCTTCTCCTTCTTCTTCTTCTTCTACTTCTTCTTCCTCTTCATCATCATCTTCTTCTTCTTCTTCTTATTCTTCTTCATCATCTTCTTCTTCAACTTCTGCTTCTTCTACTATTTCATCTTCTTCTATGACTTCTTCTTCTTCTTCTTCCCTTAAAAAATCTTGTTCTTTTTCCTCTTTTCCTTCTTTTTCCTCTTCTGCTTCTTTTTTTACTTTTTCTTCTTCCTCCTCTTATTCCTCATCTTTCTCTTCTTCTTTTTCCTCTTCTTCTTCTTACTCTTATTCTTCTGCCTTTTCTTCTTCTTCTCCTTCTTTCTCATCTTCCTTTTGTTCTTCTTCCTCTTGTTCCCCAACTTCTTCTTCTTCTTCTTCCTCTTCTACTTCGTCTTTCTCATCTTTATCTTCTTCTTCTTCCTCTTCTTCTTCTGCTTCATCTTCCCCTTCTTCTTCTTCTTCTTCTTATTCTCCTTCCACTTCCTATTCTTATTCTTTCTCATCATCTTCTTCTTCTTCTTCTTTTTCTTCTTCTTCTTCTACTACTACTTCTTATTCTATTATTCTTCTTCTTCATTTTCTACTTTTTCTTGTTCTCCTTCTTATTATTCTTCTTCCACTCCATCTTTCTCTTCTTTTTCTTCTCCTTCTCCTTCTCCTTGTCCATAACCTTCTCCTACACCTCCTTCTCATTCTCCTCCTTTTCTTTCTCCTTCTCTTTCTCCTTCTTCTTCTTCATCTTCTTCTTCAACTTCTTCTTCTTTGTTCTTTGTTCTTTCTTCTTTATTCTTTTTTCTTTCTTCTTTCTTATTTTTCTTCCTTCCTTCTACCTTCTTCCTTATTTCTTCAACCTTCCTTCATCCTTCGTCCTTCTTCAATCTTACTTCTTCCTTCTTCCTTCTTGCTTATCTTTTCTTCCTTCTTCTTATTTCTTCTTTCCTTTTTCTTCTTTATTCTTTCATTCTTCTTCTTTGTTTTGCCTTCTTCTTTCCTCTTTTTTCTTATCATTCCTTCTCATTTATTCTTCTTACTTTCTTCTTCTTTCTTTCTTTATTCTTCTTCTTTTTCTTCTTCTTTCTTCATCATCTTCTTCGTCTTCTACTTCTTCTACTACTATTACTTCTTCTTCATCATCTTCTTCATTTTC
>JAIUJO010000206.1:257500-298430 GCA_023846275.1 Vanilla planifolia
TTCTTCTTCTTCTTTCCTTACCCTTCTTCTTCTTCTTCTTAATTTTATTCTTGTTCTTCTTCTTCTTCTTCTCATTCTTCTTCCCCCATCCTCTGCTCCTTCTTCTTCTTGTTGTTCTTGTTGTTCTTCTTCTTCTCTTGTTCTTCTTCTTCTCTTCTTCTTCTTCTTCCTTTTCTTATTCCTCATCTTCTTCTTCTTGTGCTTCTTCTTCTTCTTTTTCTTCTTCTTATTCATCATCTTCCACTTCTTCCTCCTATTTTTCTTCTTCTTTTCCTTCATCCTCTTCTTCGTATTCTCTTTCATCTTCTTCTTCGTCTTTCTCTTCTTCTTCTTCTTCTACTTCTACTTCTTCATGTACTTCTTCTTCTTCTTCTTCTTGTTCTACTTCCTCTTCTTCTTCGACCTCTTCGTTTTCCTTCTTCTTCTTCTTCCTCTTCTTCCTCCATGTCTTCTTCTTCTTCCTCCCTTCTTTCCTCTTCTTTTTCTACTTCTTCTTCTCCTTCTTTGTCTTCTTCTTCCTCCCCTTCTCTTCTTCTTCTTCTTCTTCTTCCTTTTCTTCTCTTCTCTTCTTCTTCTTCTTCTTCTTCCTCATCTTCTTTTTCCACTTCTTCTTCTTCTTCTCCTTCTTCTTCTTCTTCTTCTTCTTCTTCTTCTTCTTCTCTTTCTTCTACTTCTTCTTCCTCATCTTCTTCTTCTTCTTCTTTTTCTTCTTCTTCTTTGTCTTCTTCATTTCTTCTACCTCTTCTCCCTCTTCTTCCTCTTCCTTTTTGTCTTCTACTACCTCTCCCTCTCCTTCTTCCTCTTTCTTTCCTCTTCCTTTTCTTCTTCTTCTTCATTTTTCTTCCTTCTTCCATCTTCCTTATTCCTTCTTCCATCTTATTCTTCCTGTTTCCTTCTTCTTTCTCTTCCTTTCTCCTTCTCCTTCTTCCTTCTTCCTTCTTCCTTCTTCCTCTTTCTTCTTCTTCTTCTTCTTTCTACATCTTCTTGTTTTTTCTTCTTCCTCCTCATCTTCCTCTTCTTCTTTTTCTTCCTCTTCCACTTCCTCATCTTCTTCTTCTTCTTCCTCTTCTTCTTCTTCTTCTTCTTCCTCTTGTTTTTTCTCTTCTTCTTCTTCTTCTTCCTATTGTTATTATTCTTCTATGTCTTCATCTTTCTCTTCTTTTTTTTCCTTTTCTTCTTCTAGTTCTTCTTTTTTTCTTCTTCTTCGTCTTCTTGTTCTTCTTCTTCAAGTTCTTCTTCCTCTACTTGTTTTTCTTCTTTTTCTTTTTTCTTCTTCTTCTATTTCTTTTCTTCTTCTTCTTCTCCATCTCCTTCTTTTCAATCTTCTTCTTCTTCTTCTTTTTCTTCTATTTCTTCTTCTTCCCATCATCTTCTTCTTCTTCTTCTTCTTCTTCTTCTTTTTCCTTTTCTTCCACTTGTTCTTCTTTTTCTTCTTCTTCTTCATCTTCTTCTTCTTCTTCTTCTTCTTCTTCTTCCTGTTCTTCTCTTCTTCCTTTACTTGTTTTTCTTATTTTTCTTCTTCTACTTCTTTTTCTCTTACTTGTTCTTTTTCTTCTTCTTCTATTTCTTTTCTTCTTCTTCTTCTTGTTGTTCTCCTTCTTTTGAATCTTCTTCTTCCTCTTCTTCTTCTTCTTCTATTTCTTCTTCTTCTTCTTCTTATTCCTCTTCTTATTCCTCTTTTCTTCTTTTCTTCTTCTTTTTCTTCTTCTTCTTCTTCTTTGTTATCTTTATCTTCTAGTTCTTCTTCTTCTTCTTCTTCTTCTTCGCCTTCTTCTCCTTCTTCTTCTTCTTCTTTGTCTTCTTGTTATTATTCTTCTTCTTCTTCTTCTTCTTTTCCTTCTTCTTCTTCGTCTTCTTCTTCCCCTTGTCCTTCTTCTTCTTCCCCTTCTTCTTCTACTTCTTCTTCTTTTTCTTCTTCTTCCACTTCTTCTTCTTCTTCTTCTTCTTTTACCTCTTTTTATTCTTCTTCTTCTTCTTCATTTACATCTTTTTCTTCTTCCGCATCTTCCTCTTATTCTTCTTTCTCTATTTCTTTCTCTTCTCCTTCTTCTTCTTATCGTTCTCCTACACCTCCTTCTCGTTCTCCTCTTCCTCCTTTTCCTTCACCTTCTTCTTCTTCTTCTTCTAATTCTTTCTTCTTTCTTTCTTCTTTTTTTCTTTCTTCTTTCTTATATATTCTTCCGTCTTTCTTTCTTCTTCCTTCTTGCTTCCTTCTTCCTTTATCTTTGTTTTTTCTTCCTTCTAGCTTCTTGTTCTTCCTTCTTGCTTCTCGCTTCTTTCTTCTTCCTTCTTCCTTTTTCTTTCTTTCTTTTTTCTTTTTTTCTCTATCTTTTTTCTTCTTTCTTCTTTCTTCTTTCTTCTTTCTTCTTCTTCTTTTTCTTCTTCCTTATTTCTTCTTCTTTCTTTCTCCTTCTTTCTTTCTTTTTCTTCTTCTATCATAATCGTCTTCTTCTTCTTCTTCTTCTTCTTCTCCATCTTCTTCTTCTTCTTCTTCTTCTTTATCACGAAATCACAATCCCTAATCACGTATAGGCTTATCAATAAAACCTAATCAATAATCCCAAATCCTCTAATTGCTAATCCCCATTGTCAAATCCTTAATCCCTATTAACTAATCCTTAATATTTAATCTTTAATCCATCCCTTATCCGTAATCCTTAATCCCTAATCCCTAATCCCTAAACACTAAACCAAAATCCTTAATCCTTAATGCCTAATCCTTAAACCTTAATCCTAATACCTAATTCTTAATCTCTAATTCCTAATTCTTAATCCCTACACCCTAATCCTTAATCCGTAATCCCTAATCCTTAATCCCTAACATTTAATCCTTATCCTTCAATCAATAACTCCTAATTTGTGATCACTAGTCTAATCCTTAATCCCTAAATCTTAATCCTAATTCCCAAATACTTCTTACCTAATCCTTAATCTATAAACCTTGACCTGAATCACTAATCCTTAATCCTTGATGCCTTCTTCTTCCTCTTCTCCTTCTTATTCCTCTTCTTCCTCTTCTTCTTCTCTTACTACTTCTTCTTTTCAATCTTATTCTTCATCTTCTTCTTCTTATTCCTCTTCTGCTTCTCTTTCTTCTTCTACTTCTTCTTCTTCCTCTTCTTCTTCTTCTTCTTTCTCTTCTTCTACTTCTTCTTATTCACTAATCTGATCCCCATTACCATATTTTAAATCTTTATTCCCAAATCCCTATTAAATAATCCTTAACCCCTATACCCTAACCATAATTACTAATTCTTAATCCCAAATCTTTAATCCATAAACCCTAATCTCTAATCCTTAATCCCTTATCCATAAATCTAAATCCCTCCCTCCCTAACACATAATCCCTAATTCTTAATATCTAATACTTAATCTTTAAGCCATCCCCCAAAACTCTATAATCTATCTTCTTCTTCTTCTTCTTTCTCTTCTCCTTCATTCTCTTCTTCCTTTCCTTCTTCCTTGAGCTCTTCTTCTTCATCTTCCTCTTCTTCTTCTTCTACTTTCTCTTCTTCTTCTCTCTATACCTCTTTCTCTTCTTATTCTTCTTCGTTCTCCTCTTTTTCCTCCTCTTCTTCTTCTTCCTCTTCTTCTTCCTCTTCTTCTTCTTCTTCTACCAGTCCTTCTTATTCTTCCTCCTCCACAACGTCTTCTTCTTCTTGCCTTCTCCTTCTTCTTCTTCTTCCTCTTCTTCTTCTTGTTCTTCTTCCCCTTCATCTTCTACTTCTTCTCCTTACTATTCTTCATCTTACACTTCTTCTTCTTCTTCTTTTTCTTCTTCTTCTTCTTCTTCTTGTTCTTCTTCTTCTTCCTCCTCCTCAATCTCTACTACTTCTTCTTCTTCTTCTTTTTCTTCTTCTTCTTTTTCTTCTTCTTCTACTACTTCTACTACTTGTTCTTCTTCTTCTTCCACTTCTTCTTCTTCTTCTCTTCTTCTACATCTTTTATTTCTTCTTCTTATGTTTCCTCTTCATCATAATCTTCTTCCTCTTCATCATCTTCTTTGTCATCTTCTTCTTCTTCTTCTTCTTCTTCTTCTCTTCTTCTTCTTCTTCTTCTTTTTCCTCTTCCTCCACCTCTTCTTCTTCCACTTCTTCTTTTTCTTCTTCTTCTTCTTATTCCTCTTCTTCTTCTTTGTCTTCTTCTTCTTCTTCTTCATTTTGTTCTTCTTCTTCTTCATCTTCTTCTTCTACTTCATCGTCTTCATCCTCTTCTTCTTCTTCTTCCCCCTTCATCTTATCTTCTTCTAACTCCTTTCCACTTCCTCTCCTTCTTCTTCCTCTTCTTCTACCTCATCATCTTCTTCCTTCTTCCTTCTTCCTTCTTCCATTTTCTCTCTTCCTTCATTTTTTTTTCTCTTTCTTCTTCTTTCTTTTTCTTCTTCTTCTTCTTCTTTTTCTTTCCCTTCCTCTTCCTCTTGCTGTTCCTCTTCTTCATTTTCTTCTTCTTCTTTTTCTTCATCTCCTTTTTCTTCATCACCTTCTCCTTCTTCTTTTCTTCTTCTTCTTCTACTTGCTTTTCCCATTCTTCTTCTTCTTCTTCTACTACTACTACTACTACTACTTCTTCCATTTTTTTCTTCTTCTTCCTCTTCTTATTTTTCTTTTTCTTCTTCTGATTCTTCTTCTTCTTCTTCTTCATCTTCTCTTCCTCTTATTCTTCCTTTTCTTATTCATCTTCTTCTTCTTCATCATCTTTTTCTTCCTCCTTCTTTTCTTGTTCCTCTTCTTTTATTTCTTTCTATTCTTCTTTTTCTTATTCTTCTTCTTCTACTACTTTTTCTTCTTCTTCTTCATCTTCTTCTTGTTCTTCTTCCTCACTTCTTCTACTTCATCTTCTTCTTGTTCTTGTTCTTCTTCTTCTTCTTCTTCTCCTCCTCCTCTTCTTCTTTTTTTTTTCTTCTTCTTCTTTGATTTCTTCTTTTGCCTCTTGTTCTTCTTGTTCTTCTTCTTCTTCTTTGCCTTCTTCTACTTCCCCTTCTTTTCTTCTTCTTCTTCTTCTTCTTATTCTTCTTGGTCTTCTATTTCCACTTCTTCTTCTTCTTCATCATCAACTTCTTCTCATTCCTCTTCTACTTCTTCTTCTTCTATTTCTTTTTCTTCTTCGTATTCTTCTTGTTCTTCTTCTCAACATCTTCTTCTTCTTCATCTTCCTCTTCTTCCTCCTCTCCTTCTTCTTCTTCTTCCTTTTCTCCTTCTTCTTCCCTTTCCTCTTCGTCTTCTCCTACCTCTTCCTCTTTCTCTTCCCCATCCTTTTCCTCTTCCTCTTCTTGTTCTTCTTGCTCTTCTTTTTCTTCGTCATCTTCTTCCTTCTTCTATCTTCCATCTTCCTTATTCCTTCTTCCTTAATTCTTCCTTCTTCCTTCTTCCTTTTCCTTCTTCCTTCTTCCTTCTTCTTTCTTCCTTTGTCGATCTTCTTTCTGACTTCTTCTCACTTCTTTCATCTTTCTTCTTTCTTCGCCTTTCTACTTCTTCTTTTTCTTCTTCTTCCTCATCTTCATCTTATTCTTCTTCTTCATTTTTTACTTCCTCATCTTCTTCTTCTTCTTCCTCTTCTTTTTCTTCTTCTAGTTCTTCTTCTTCTTCTTTTTCCTCTTATTATAATTTTTTTTACTATTATTATTCTATGTCTTCGTCTTCTTCCTCTTCTTCTTTTTCCTCTTCTTCTTATTCTTCCTCTTCTTCTTTTTCTTCTTTGTGTACTTCTTCTTCTTCTTCTTCTACTTCTTCTACTTCTTTTTCCTCTTTGTCTTCCCCTTCTTCTTCCTCTTCTTCTTCTACTACTACAACTTCACCTACTTTTTCTTTGTCTTCTTCTTGTTCTTATCCTTCTCCTTCTTCTTTCTCCCTAATACTTAACCCTTAATTCCTAATGCTTAATCTTTAATTCTTAATCCCTAATCTCAAATTCCTAATCCCTAATCCTTAATCTATAATCCCTACTCTTTGTTCTCAATCCTTTCTTAAATTCTGAATCCAAAATCTATAACCTCTAATAAGTAATCCCAAAACCTTAATCCTTAATTCCTAATGCTTAATTCTAAATCCTTAAACTTTTAATCCCTAATTTCCAATCCCTAATCCATAATTTAATCCAAAATACCTAATTCCTAATTTTTTTCCCCAAATCCCTATCACCTAATGCCTAATCTAAACCCTAAGACTTATTCCTAATTCTTTATCCCCGAATCCTTAATCCCTAAACCCTAATCCTTTATCCTTAATCCCTAATCGATAAATTCAAACCCTCCCTCCCTAACGCATTATCCCCAATTCTAATACCTAATTCCTAATCTATAGGATGTTGCCCATTACTCTATAATTTCTTTTTTACTTCTTCTTATTCTTTCTCTTCTTCTTCTTTCTCTTTTCGTTTTTCTTCTGCCTTGTCCTCTTCTTGTTGTTCTTCCTATTCTTCCTCATCTTTCTCTTCTTCTTCTTCTTCTTCTTCCTCGTCCTCTTCCTCCTCCGCTTCCTCTTCTTATTATTTGTCTTCTTTTTCTTCTTTCTCCTCCTCTTCTTCCCCTTCCTCTTCTTCTTCTTCTTCTTCTTCTTCATTTTATTCTTCATTATCATCATCATCATCATCTTCTTCTTCTTCTTCTTCTTCTTCATCGTCTTCATCCTCTTCTTCTTCTTCTTCCCCTTCTCCTTATCTTCTTCTACCTCCTCTTCCTCTCCTTCATCATCTTCTTCTTCTACTTCTTCATCCTCTTCCTTCTTCCTTCTTCTTTCTTCTTTCTTCTATCGTCTCTCTTCCTTCTTTTTCTTTCTTCTTTCTTCTTCTTTCTTATTCTTCTTCTTTTTCTTTTTCTTCTTCTTCTTCATCTTCTTTCCAATCTTCATCTTGTTCTTCCTCTTGTTGTTCCTCTTCTTCATTTTCTTCTTCTTCTTTTGCTTCATCTTGTTCTTCTTCTTCATCTTCTCCTTCTTCTCTTCTTTTTCTTTTTTTTTCTTCTTCTTCTACTTCCTCTTCCCATTCTTCTTCTTCTTCTTGTACTACTATTAATACTACTACTATTTCTTCTTCTTCTTCCTCTTCTTCTTGTTCTTCTTCCTCTTCTTATTCTTCTTCATCATCTTCTTCTACTTCTTCTTCTTCATCTTCCCCTTCTTCTTCTTTTCTTCTTATTTTTCCTTTTCTTTTTCTTCTTCTTCTTCTTCTTCTTCTTCTTCTTCCTCCTCTTTTTCTTCTTCTTCTTGTTGTATTTCTTCCTCTTCTTCTTATTCTCATTCTTTTTCTTTTACTTCTTCTTCTTCTTCTTCTTCCTCACTTTTTCTACTTCATCTTCTTCTTCTTCATCTTATTCTTCCTTCAACTCTTCTTCTTCTTCTTCTTCTTCTTCTTCAGTTTCCTCTTCTTCCTCTACTTCCTCTTCTTCTTCTTCTTTGTCTTCTTCTACTTCCTCTTCTCTTCTTCTTCTTCTTTTTCTTCTTCCTTGTCTTCTTTTTCCACTTCATCTTCTTCTTCTTAATCAATTCCTTCTCATTCCTCTTATACTTCTTCTTCCTTTTCTTTTACTTTTTCTTTTTCTTCTTCATTTTCTTCTTGCACTTCTTTCTCATCATCATCATCTTCTTCTTCTTCCTCTTCTTCCTCTTCTTCTTTTTCTTCTTCTTCTTCTTCTTCTTCCCCTTCCTCTTCGTCTTCCCCTACCTCTTCCTCATTCTCTTCCTCTTCCTTTTCCTCTTCCTCTTCTTCTTCTTCTTCTTCTTCTTCTTTTTCTTCTTCTTCTTCATCTTCTTACTTCTTCTATCTTCCATCTTCCTTATTCCTTTTTCCTCATTTCTTTCTTCTTCCTTCTTCCTTTTCCTTCTTCCTTCTTCTTTCTTCATTCACCCATCTTCTTTCTTTCTTCTTCTTACTTCTTTCATCTTTCTTCCTTCTTCTTCATTCTACTTCTTCTTTTTCTTCTCCTTTCTCATCTTCATCTTTATTCTTCTTCTTCTTCAAGATCTTCTTCTTCTTCTTTTTCCTCTTATTATTATTATTATTCTTCGACGTCTTCATCTTCTTTCTCTTCTTCTTTTTTCTCTTCTTCTTCTTCTTCTTCTGTCTTCTTCTTTTTTTCGTTCTTCTTCTTCTTCTACTTGTTTTTCTTCTTTTTCGTCTTCTTCTTCTACATCTTCTTCTTCACCTTCTTGTTCTTATTCTTCTTCCTCTTTTATTTCTTTTTCTTCAATTTCTTGTTCTTCTTCTCCATCTTCTCCTTCTTCTTCTTTTTTTTTTTTTCTTCTTCTTCTTCTTCTTCTTCTCCTTCTTTTTATTATTATTATTCTTCTTCTTTTTCTACTTCTCATTTCCTTCTTCATCATCATCATCATCATCATCTTCTTCTTCTTCTTCTACTTCTTTTTCCTCTTCATCTTCCCCTTCTTCTTCTTCCTCTTCTTCTTCTACTACTACTACTTTACCTTCTTTCTCTTCGTCTTCTACTTGCTCTTATCCTTCTCCTTCTTCTTTCTCCCTAATCATTAATTCGTAATCCCTAATCGTTAATACGTAATCCCTAATCTCAAATTCTTGATCCCTAATCCTTGATCCATAATCCCTAATCTCTAATCCCTAATCCTTGTCTTGAATTCCTAATCCAAAATCTCTAATCTCTAATCCCTAATAGATAATCCCAAAAATCCAATCCTTAATCCCTAATACTTAACACTAAATCCTTAATCTTTTAATACCTTATTTCTAATCCTTAATCCAGGATCTAATCCCTAATATCTAATTCTTAATTTTTTTTCCAAATCACTAATACCTAATCCCTAATCTCTAAACCCTAAGACTTATTCCTAATTCTTAATCCCAAATCCCTAATACCCCTGATCCTTTATCCATAAACCCTAATCGATAAATCTGAATCCCTCCCTCCCTAACGCGTTATTCCCAATCTCTAACACCTAATTCCTAATCATTAGGACATCGCCCAATACTCTATGATCTGTCTTCTTCTTCTTCTTTGTCTTCTTCTTTCTCTTCTTGTTCTTTCCCTTTTCCTTTTTCTACTACCTTGTCCTCTTCTTGTTCTTCTTCCTATTCTTTCTCATCTTCCTCTTCTTCTTCTTCTTCTTCTTCTTCTTCTTCCTCCTCCTCCTCTTCCTCTTCTTATTCTTTGTCTTCTTTTTCTTCTTCCTCTTTTTATTTTTCTTCCTCTTCTTCTTCTTCTTCGTTTCCTTCTTATTCATCTTCCTCTTATTCTTCTTCTTCTTCTTCTTCCTCTTCTTCCTCTTCTTCGTTCTTTTTTCCTTCTACTTCTTCTCCTTCCTGTTCTTCTTACTATTCATCTTCTTCTTCTTCTTCTTCCACTACTTCATTTTCATGTTGTTCTTTTTCTTCTTCTTCTTCTTCTTCTTCTTTTCCTTATTTTGTTTCTTCTTCTTGTACTTGTTCTTCTTCATATACTTTTTTTTTCTTCTTCTTCTTCATCTCTTCTTCTACTTCTTTGACTTCTTCTTCTACTTCTTCGATTTCCTCTTCATCTTCTTCTTCTTCTTCTTCTTCTTCTTCTTCTTTGTCTTCTTCTTCTTCTTCTTTTTTGTCTTGTACTTCTTCTTCTCTACTTTTTCTTCTTCATCTCCTTCTTCTTTCTCCTCCTCCTCCTCCTCCTCTTCTTCTTCTTCTTCTTTTCCTTCTCCTTCTTCTTCTTATTCCTCTTCTTCCTTTTCATCTTCTTCTTTTTCTTCTTCGTCATCTTTTTCTTCTTCTTCTTCTTCTTTTGCTTCTTCATCGTCTTCTTCTTCTTCTTCTTCTGCTTCTTCTTTATCTTCTTCATCTTCTTCTCCTTCATCATCATTTTCCTCTTCTTCTTCTTCTTTCCCTTGGCTTCATCTTCTTCTACCTTCTTCTCTTCCTCTCTGTCTTCCTTTTCCACTTCTTCGTCTTCCTTTTCTTCTTCTTCTTTTTCATCTCATCTTCTTCTTATGTCCTTCCTACTTCTTTATTCCATCTTCTCTCTACCTACTTTTTTTTAGTTCCTCTTTCTTCTTCTTTCTTATTCTGCTTCTTCATCTTCCCCTTCCATTTGTTGTTCTACTTCTTCTCTTCTTCTTGTTCTTCCTTTTCTTCTTCTTCTTCTTCTACCACTAGTTCTCCTTCTTCTTTTTATTCTTCTTCTTTCTCTTTTGCTACTTCTTCTTCTACTACTTTTTTTTTGTCTTCTTCTTCTTCCTCTCTTCTTCTACTTCTTCATCTTCTTCCTCTACTTCTTCTTCTTCTTCCTCTTCTTCATCTTCTTCTTCTTCTATTTCCTCTCCTTCCTTGACTTTTTCTTCTTCTTTGTCTTCTTCTACCTCCTCTTCTCTTTTTCTTCTTCTTCTTCTTCCATGTCTTCTTTTTCCACTTCTTCTTCATAATCTTCATCAACTTCTTATTCCTGTCCTACTTCTTGTTCTTCTTTTTCTTTTCTTCTTCTTCTTCTTCTTGTTCTTCTTTCCCATCTTCTTCTTCTTTTGTTCTTCTTCCTCATCTTCTTCTACTTCTTCTTCTTTCCTTTCTCCTTCTTCTTCCCTTCCTCTTCGTCTTCTTCTACCTCTTCCTCTTTCTCTTTCTCTTCCTTTTCCTCTTCCACCTTTTCTTCTTCTTCTTTTTCTTCTTCTTCCTTCTTCTATCTTCCATCTTCCTTATTCCTTCCTTCTTGTCTCTTCCTTCATCCTTCTTCTTTTTCCTTCTTCCTTCTTCGTTGTCTTTCCTCCTTCCCCCATCTACTTGCTTCCTTCTTCTTTCTTCTTTCATCTTTCTTGTTTCTTCTTCTTTCTAGTTTTTTTCTTCTATTTCTTCTTTCTCCTCTCTTCCACTTCTTCAATTTCTTCCTCTTCAACTTCCTCATCTTCTTCTTCTTCTTTCTCTTCTTATTCTTCTTCTTCTTCTTCTTCTTCTTCTTTCGCTTCTTCTTCTTATTATTATTATGATGGTTATAAAATTATTCTACTTCTTCTTCTTCGCCTTCTTCTTTTTTCTCTTCCTCTTCTTCTTCTTTTTGTTCTTCTTCATCGTCTTCTTCTTCTTCTTCTTCTTCGTTTTCTTCTTCCTCTTCTTCTTCTACTTTATTTTTCTTCTTTTACTTCTTCTTCTTCTTCTTCTTCTTCTCACTCTTGTTCTTATTATTCTTCCTCTTCTATTTCTTTTTCTTCTATTTTCTCTTCTTATCCTCCTTCTTCTCCTTCTTCTTTTATTTCTTCTTCTTCTACTTCTTCTTCTCCTCCTTCTTTCTCTTATTCTTCTTCTTCTTCATCTTCTTCTTATACTACTTCTTCTTCTCTTCTTTTTGTTCTTCTTCTTCTTCTTCATCTTCTTCTTTTTCTTCTTCTTCTTCTTCCTCTTCATCGTCCCTTTCCTCTTCCTCTTCTTCTTCTTCTTCTACTACTACTATTCCTTCTTTTTCTTCTTTTTACTCATGTCCTTCTTCTTCTTTCTCCCTAGTCCTTAATCCATAATTACTAATTCCTAATCTTTAATACCTAAATCCTAATCTCTAATCCATATTCCTTGATCCATAATTCTTAATCTCTAATCTCTCATCTTTGTCTTTAATTTCTAATCCTAAATGTCTGACCTCTAATCCCTAATTTATAATCTCAAAATCTTAATCCTTAATCCCTTATTTCGATTCTCTAATCGTGAATCCTTAATCTAATCCCTAATACCTATTCCTATTCCTTTTTCCCAAAGCTTTATTATCTAATCCATATCCCTAAACCCTAACCCTAATTCCTAATTCTTATTTCTAAATCCCTAATCCCTAAACCCTAATTCCTAATCCATAATCCCCAATCAATAAATCAAAATCCTTCCATTCCTAACGTTTAATACCCAATCCCTAATTTCTAATCTTTTAGCTGTCGTCTACTACTCTATAATCTGTCTTCTTCTTCTTCTTCTTCTTCTTCCCCTGCTCCTTCTTATTGTTCTCCTTTTCCTTCTTCCTTGTCTTCTTCTTGTTCTTCATCATATTCTTTGCCATCTTCCTCTTCTTTTTCTTCATCTTTTTCTTGTTGTTGTTCTTCTTCTTACTCTTCCTCTTACTCCTCTTCTTCTTTTGCTTCTTCTTTTTTTCTTCTACCTCTTCTTCTTCTTGTTCTTCTTCTTTTTCCTTATCCTCTTCTTCTAGTTCTTCTCTTTCTTCTTCTTCTTCTTCTTCTACTACTACTACTACTTCTACATCTTCTTCATCTTCATCATCATCATCATCTTCTTCTTCTTCTTCTTCTTCTTCATCTTCTCCTTCTCCTCCTTCTTCATCTTCTTCTTCTTCTTCTTCCTCCTCCACTTCTTATTTTTTCTTCTTCTACCTCTTCTTCTTCTTGTTCTTCTTCTTTTTCCTCATCTTCTTCTTCCTTTTTTCTCTTTCTTCTTGTTCTTCTACTTCTACTTCTTCTTCATCTTCATCTTCATCATCATCTTCTTCTTCTTCTTCTTCATCATCTTCTCCTTCTCCTTCTTCTTCTTCTTCTTCTTCTTATTCTTCTTCTTCTTCTTCTTCTTTCTTCTTTCTTCTTTCTTCTTTTTTCTTTTCTTCTCTTTCTATATCTTCTTCCTTCTTCCTTCTTTCTTCATCCTTCTTCTTTCTTTCTTCTTGCTTCAGCCTTCTTCCTTCTTGCTTCTCACTTCTTTCTTCTTCCTTCTTCCTTCTGCCTTCTTTCTTCCACTTTTCTTTTTTCTTTTTTCTTTTTTCTTCTTTCTTCTTTCTTCTTCTTTCTTCTACTTTCTTCCTTCTTCCTTCTCATTTCTTTCTTCTTCTTCCTTCTTTCTTCCTTTCTTTTTCTGCTTCTTTCATCATCGACCTCTTCTTTTTCTTCTTCTTCTTCTTCTTCTTCTCAATCTTCTTCTTCTTCTCTATCTTCTTCTTCTTCTTATATTTCTTCTTCTTTATCCCAAAACCATAATCCCTAATCTTGCACTCCTTCATCATTAATCCATAATCTATAATCCCTAATCCCTCTCTCTAATCCCTAATCCCTAATCCCTAATCTCTAATCCCCAATGTCAAATCCCTAATCACGAATAACTAATCCTTAATATTTAATCTTTAAACCATCCATAATCCTTAATAACTAATCCCTTATCCTTAAACCCTAATTCCAAATCTTTAATCCCTAATATCTAATCTTTAATGCCTAATCTTTCATGCCTTATCTGTAATCTCCAATTCCTAATCCTTAATCTCTAATCCCTAATCTCTTGTCCTTGTTCTGAATTACTAATCCTAAATCTCTAATCTCTAAATCCTAATTCATAAACCCTAAACCCCAATCTTTAACCCTTATACCTAATCCTTAATCCTTAATACGTAATCCTTAATCCATTAATCAATAACTCCAAATATGTAATCCCTAATCTAATCTGGAATCTCTAATTCTTAATCCTAGTTTCTAACCCCTAATCCCTAAACCCTAACCCTAATCACTAATCCATAATCCCTAATTCTTAATTCTTAATCTTAAATCCATATTCGCTAAACCCTAATCTTTAATCCTTTTTCCCTAATCAATAATCTTGAATCCCCTCCTCCTTAATGCCTAATCCCAAAACCTTAATACCTCCTAATTCTTAATCCCTAATTTGTCACACACTAGTCCATAATCTGTCTTCTTCTTCTTCTTCTTCCTCTTCTTCTTCCACTTCTTCTTTCTATTCTTCTTCTTCTTCTTCCTTGTCTTCTTCTTGTTCTTCTTGATATTCTTCTTCATCTTTCTCTTTTTTTCTTCTTCTTCTTCTTCCTCCTCCTCTTTCTCTAATTCTTCTACTTCTTCTTCTTCCTCTTCCTCTCCTTGCTCTTCTACTTCTTCATTCCCTTCTTCCTCTTCTTCTTCTTCTCCTTCTTGTTCTTCTTCCTCTTGTCCTTTTTCTGTCTTCTTCTTCATCTCCTTCTTATTCTTCTTCTTCTTCCTCCTCTTCTTCTTCTTCCTCTCCTCTTTCTTCTTCTTCTTCTTCTTCTTCTTCTTCTTTTCCTCATCTTCTTCTTTTGCTTCTTCACCTTCTTCTTCTTCTTCTCCTACTTCTTCTTCCTCTTCTTCTTCTTCTTCTTCTTCTTCTCTTCTTCTTCTTCTTCTTCTTTTTCTTCTTCATCTTCATCATCATCATCATCATCATCTTCTTCTTCTTCTACCTTTTTCTTCTTCTTCCTCTTCTTCTTCCTCCAATCCTTTTTCTTGTGATTTTTCCTCTTTTCCTTCTTTATCCTCCTTTCTTTCCTCTTTTTGTACTTCTTTTTCTTCCTCCTCCTCTAATGCCTTATCTTGCTATTCTTCTTCTTCCTCCTCTTCTTGTTCTTCTTTCTCTTCTTCCTTATCTTCCTCTCCTTTTTCTTCTTCTTCTTCCTCTTCAATTTTTTCTTCCTCATGTTTCTCTTCTTCTTCTTATTCTCTTCTTCCTCTCCTCCTTCTTCTTGTTCTCATTTTTCCTTTTCTTCATCTTCTTCTTCTGCTTCTTTTCTTCTTCGTCTTCTTCTTCTTCTTCTTCTACCTCTCCTTATTCTTCTTATTCTTGTTCTTCTTCTCTACTTCATCTTCTCCTTCTTGTTCTTCTTTCTCTTCTTCCATATTCCTTCCTCCTTCCATCTTCCTTCTTCCTTCTTCAGTCTTGCTTCTTCCATCTTCCTTCTTACTTCTTGCTTCTTCCTTTTTCCTTCTTCCATCTTCTTTCTTCTTTCACTTCCCTTCTTTCTTCTTTCTTCTTTCTTTTTTCTTCTTTCTTCTTTCTTCTTCTTTCTTAATCTTTCTTCTTTCTTCATCTTTCTTAATCTTTCTTCTTATTCCTTCTAATTTCCTCTTTCTTTCTTTTTCCTTCTTCTATCTTCATAGTATTCTCCTTTTGCTACTACTACTTCTCCTTCTTCTTCACTTCTACTTCTTCATCTTCTATTTGTTCTTCTTTGTTGTCTTCTTCTTCATCATCTTTTCTTCTTCTTCTTTGACTTCTTCCTTTTCTTCTTCTTTGGTTCCCTCTTTTCTCCTTCTTCTTCTTCTTCTTCTTCTTCTTCTTCTCTTTCTCTTCTTCTTCTACATCTTCTTTTTCTTCTTCCTCTTCATTTTCTTCTTCTTCTTCTTCACCTTATTCATCTCCATCTTCTTCTTCTTCTTCTTCTTCTTCTTCTTCTTCTTATTTATCGTCTTCTTCTTTTCTTCTTCTTCTTATCCATTTTAGTGCTCTTCTACCACCTTCTCGTCCTCTTCCTCTTCCTCTTCTTCGTCTTCTTCTGCTTCCTCTTCTTCTTCTTCTTCTTCTTCTTCTTCATCTTCTTCCTTCTTCCTTTTTCCTTCTTCCTTCTTCCTTCTACCTCGTTCTTTCTTCCATCTCTCAATTACTTCTTTTTTGTTTCCTTACTCTTCTGCTTTCTTTTTTTTCTTCTTCTTCTTCTTCTTCCACTTCCTCTTCTTCTTCTTCAACTTCTTCTTCTTCTTCTTCTTTCTCTTTTTCATCATCTTCTTCATGCTCTTCTTCTTCTTCCTTTTCTTCTTCTTCTTTTTCTACTTCTTCTTCTTCTTCTTCATCTTTTCCTTCTTTTATTTTTTTCTTCTTTTCTTCTTCTTTTTGTTCTTCTACTTCTACTTCTTCTTCTTCTTCTTCTTCTTCTTCTTCCTCTACCTATTCTTCTTCTACTTCTTCTTCTTCTTCTTCCTCTTCTTCTTCTTCTTCTTCTTCTTCTTCTTCTCTTCCTCATGTTCTTCATTTTCTTACTCTTCTGCTACTTTTACTTCTTCTTCTTCTTCTTGTACTTCTTCTTCTTCATCATGTTCTTCTTCCACCTCTATTTCTTCTTCTTCTACTACTACTTATTTTTTGTATTCTCCTTTTTCTTCTTCTTCTTCTTCCACTTCATCTTCTTCTTCTTTTTCTTCTTCTTCTTCTTCTTCTTTTTCTTCTACTTCCTCTTCATCATCAACTTCTTCATCTTCTTCTTCTTCTTCTTCCACTCATCTTCTACTTCTTCATCTACTTCTTCTTCGTCCTCTTCTTGTTCTTCGTGTTCTTCTTCTATTCTTCTTCTACGTCTATGTCTTCTTCTTCTTCTTCTTCTTCTTCCTTAACTGCTTATTTCTATTGTCTTCTTCTTCTTCTTCTTCTTCCTCGTCCTCTTTTTCCACTTCTTCTTCATCCTCTTCATCTACTCCTTATTCCTTTTCTACTTCTTCCTCTTCTTTTTTTCTTTTTTCTTCTTCTTCTTCTTCTTCGTCTTCCTTATTATCAACATCATCATCATCATCATCTTCTTCTTTTTCATGTTCTTCTTCTTCTCCTCCTTCATCTTCTTCATCTTCTTCTTCCTCTTCTCCTTCTTCTTCCAGTTCCTCTTCGTTTTCCTCTACCTCTTCCTCTTCCTCTTCCTGTTCCTTTTCCTCTTCCTTTTCTTCTTCTTCTTTTTCTTCTTCTTCCTTCATCTATCTTCCACGTTCCTTATTCCTTCTTCCTTCATATTTCTTCCTTGTTCCTTCTTCCTTCTTCCTCTTCCTTCTTCCTTCTTCCTTCTTCTTTCTTCCTTTGCTAATCTTCTTTGTTCCTTCTTGTTTCTCCTTTCTTCTTTTTTCTTCTTCTTCTTCTTCTTCTTCCTCATCCTCTTCCTCTTCTTCTTCTTCTTCTTCTTCTTTTTCTTATTTTTATTATTATTATTATTATTATTATTGTTGTTGTTCTTGTTGTTGTTGTTTTATGCCTTCTTCTTCTTCCTCTTCTTCTTTTTCACCTTCTTCTTCTTCTTCTTCTTCTTTTACTTCTTCTTCTTGGTCCTCTTGTTCTTCTTCTTCTTCATTTTTTTCTTCTTGTTCTTCTTCCTATTCTCCTACATCTACTTGTTTTTCTTCTTCTTCTTCTTCTCCTCCTCCTCCACCACCTCCTCCTCCTTCTTATTCTTGTTCTTATTCCTCTTCTAATTTTTTTCCTTTATTTCGTCTTCTTCCTCTCCTCCTCTTTTTTCTTTTTCTTTTTTTCTTCTTCTTCTGTTTCTACATGGACTTATTCTTCTTCTTCTTCTTCTCCTCCCTCATCTTCTTCTTATTCTTCTTCTTCTTCTTCTTCTTCACTTCTAACATTCTTCTTCTTCATCATCATCATCTTCTTCTTCTTCTTCTTCTTCCTCTTAATCTTTTTATTCTTCTTTCTCTTCTTCTTCTTCTTCTACTTTTTCACCTTATATTTCTTCTTGTTCTTCTTACTCTTGTCCTTCTCCTTCATCTTTCTCTCTAATCCTTAACCCCTAATCTATAATCCTTAATATTTAATACCTAATACCAAATCTCTAATTCTTAATCCTTAATCCTTAATCCTTAATCCATAGTTTCTAATCCTTAGTTTCTAATCTTGAATCTTTATCCTTAATTCCTAATCCTAATATCTAATCTGTTATCCCTAATTCATAGTCCATAACCCTAATCCATAATCCCTAGTTTTTTCTTGTTCTTGTTCTTCTTCTTCTTCCACTCCTTCTTCTAGTTCTTTTTCCTCTTTTCCTTCTTTTTCCTCATCTCCTTCTTCTTTTTGTACTTGTTCTACTTCTAGTTCCTCCTCTTATTCCTCTTCTTGCTCTTCTTCTTTTTCCTCTTCTTCTTCTTTTTCTTCCTGATCTCCTTCTTATTCTTCTTCCACTTTTTCCTCATCTTCCTCTCCTTCTTCTTCATCTTCTTCCTCTTCTTCTTTTTCTTCCTCATCTTTCTCTTCTTCTTCTTCTTTTACTACTACTACTTCCTCTTCTTCTTTTTCTTCTTCTTCTTTTTCTTCTTCTTCTTCTACTTCTTCCCCTTCTTCTTCTTCTTCTTCTTCTTGCCCTTTTTCTTCTTCCTATTCTTATTTTTCCCCATCTTCTTGTTGTTGTTGTTCTTATTCTTATTCTTATTCTTCTTCCTCTTCTTCTTCTTTTTTTACTTCTTATTCTTCTTCTTCTTCCTCTTCTTCTTCATCTTCTACTACTACTTCTTCTTCTTCTTCCTCTTGTTCTTCTTCACCTCCTTCTTTCTCATCATCTTCTTCTTCTTCACTATCTTTTTCTCCTTCTCCTACACCTCCTTCTCTTCTTCTCTTCCATATTTTTCTTCTGCTTCTTCTTCTATTTCTTCTTCTTCTTCTTTCTTCTTTCTTCTTTCTTCTTTCTTAATTTTTTCTTGTTCATTCTTCTTTTTTCTTTCTTCATCTATCTTATTCTACCTCTTCGTCTTCTTCCTCCTCCTCTAATTCTTCTTCTTCTTATTCCTCTCATGCTTCTTCATCATCTTCTTCTTCATCTTTATCCTTTTCTTCTTATGTTTTTCTTCTTCTACTTCTTCCACTTTCGCTTCTTCTTCTTCCTATTCCTCTTCTTCTTCATGTTCATCTTCATCATCATCATCATCATCATCTTCTTCTTCTTCTTCCTCTTTCACTTCTTCTTCTTCTTATTCTTCTCCTTCTTCATGTTCATCTTCATCATCATCATCTTCTTCTTCTTCTTCTTCTTCCACTTCTTATTCTTGTTCTTGTTGTTCTTCTTCTTCTACTTCTACATCCTCTTCTTCATCTTCTTCTTATTATTATTATTCTTCCTCTACTCTTCTTCTTGTACTTCCTCTTCTTATTCTTCTTCTCCCTCTTCTGCATCTTCTTCTTCCTCTCCTTCTTCTTCTTCTTCCTCCTTTTCTTTTTCTTCTTCTTCTTCTTCTTCTTCTTCTTCTTCTACTACTTTTTCCGTTTCTTCTTATTCTCCTTGTTCTTCTTCTTCTTCTTTTTCGTCTTCTTCTTCATCTTCTTCTTCTTCTTCTACTACTTCTTCTTCTCCGTGTTCTTCTTCTTCTCCGTGTTCTTCTTCTTTTTTCTTGTTCTTCATCTTCTTCTTTGACTTCCTCTTTTTCTTCTACTTCTTCTTCTTCATCTTCTTCTTCTTCTTCCTCTCTTGTTCAACTTCTTCATCTTGTTCTTATTCTTCCTCTTCTTCTTCGTCCACTTCTTATTCTTCTCCTTCTGTTCTTTTCTCTTCTTCTTCTTCTTCTTCTTCTTCCTCTTCTCTTGTTCTTCTTTTCCTTTTTCTTCCTCGTCTTCTTTTTCCACTTCTTCAACTTCTTCTTCTTATTCTTATTCCTCTTCTTCTTCTTCTCTTTTCTTATTATTTCTAATCTTTAATCGCTATCCCTAATCCTTATTCTCTAATCTCTAATCCTTAATCTTAAATTCCTAATCTTTAATCCCAAATCCTTAACAATTAATCCCTTAATTCTTAATCCCTAATCATCAAGCCTTTAATTTTTAATGTCTAATCCCTAATCTATCAAACCTTAATCTCTAATCCCTAATCCTAATCTCCTAATCCCTAATTTGTCTCTTCTTCCTTTTCCTCTTTTACTTCTTCTTCTTCTTCTTCTCCTTCTTCCTTTTTCTCTTTTCTTCTTCTTCTTTTTGTTCTTCTTGTTCTTCCTCATCTTTGTCTTCTACTTCTTCCTCTTCATCTTCATTTTCCCCTTCTTCTTTTTCTTCTTCTACTTATTCCTCTTCTTCTTCTTCTTCTTTTTCTTCTTCTTTGTCTTTTCTTCTTCTTCTTTTTCTTCTTCTTCTTCTTCATCATCTTCTACTTCATCTTCTTCTTGCTCTTCTTTTTTTTGACTTTTTCTTCTTCTTCTTCTCCTCTTTTACGTGTTTTTCTTCTTTTTCTTCTTCTCCTTCTTCTTATCCTTCTTCTTCTTTTCTTCTTCCACTTTTACTTCTTCTTCTTCTTCTTTTTCTTCTTGTTCTTCTTCTTGTTCTTCTTCATCGTCTTCTTCCTCCTCTTTTTCTTCTTCTTCCTCTTCTCCTTCTTTTTATTCTTCTTATTCTTCTTCCTCTTCTTCTCCTTCTTCTTCTTCTTCTTCGTCTTCTACATCTACTTGTATTTCTTCTTCTTTTGCATCATCTTCATCTTCTTCTTCTTCTACTTCTTCTGCTTCTTCTTCTCCTTCTTCTTCTCCTTCCAAATCATTTTCTTCTTCTCTTCTTCTTGTTCTTCTTTTTCTTCTTCATCTTCCTACACCTTCTTCTCCTACTCCTCTTCCTCCTTTTCCTTCTTTTTCTCCTTCTGCTTCTTCTTCTTCTTTCTTCTTTTTTCTTTTTTCTTTCTTTTTCCTCATTTCTTGTTCCTTCTTTCTTCTTTCTTCTTTCTTCTTTCTTCTTCCTTCTTCCTTCTTGCTTCTTCCTTCTTCCTTCCCTTTTGCTTCTTTCTTCTTCCTTTTTCCATCTTTCTTCTTCTTTCTTTTTTCTTTTTTTCTTCTTTCTTCTTTCTTTTTTCTTCTTACTTTGTTCTTCTTTCTTTTTCTGCTTCTTTTTTCATCATCATCATCTTCTGCTTCTCCATTATCTTCTTCTTCTTCTACTATTTAATCTTTATCCCGAAACCATAATTCCTAATCCTTAATCTCTGTTTGCTAATCCCTATTGTCAAAATCCTTAATCCCTAATAACCAATCCCTAATATTTAATATTTAATCAATTCTGAATTCTTAATCCCTAATCCCTCAACCTTAAACCCTAATCGTAAATCTTTAATCACTAATGCCTAATCCTTAATCCCTAATCTTTAATTCCTAATCCCTAATCTATAAAGTATTTAATGCTTAATCCTTAACCTTTAATCCCTAATCTCCAATCCCTTTTTTGAATTCATAATCCTAAATCTCTAATCTCTAATTCCTAATTCATAATCTCTAAATCTTAATCCCTAATCTCTAAATGCAAATCGTTAAACCCTAATGCTTAATCCAAAATCCCTTTATCAATAACTTCTAATCTGTAATCATTAATCTAATTCCTAACCGTAATCCCTAATCCCTAACTCCTCATTCTTAATCATAAACACTTATTCCTTAAACCCTAATATCTAATCCTTAATCCCTAATCTATAATCCTGACTCCCTCCCTCCCTAACGCCTAAGCCCCAATCACTAAAACCTAATTTTTAATCCCTAAGTCGTCACACACTAATCCATAATATGTATTCTTCTTCTTCTTCTTCTTTCTCTTCTTCTTCTTTTTCTTCATTGTCTTCTTCTTTTTCTTCTTAATGTTCTTCCTCATCTTCCTCTTCTTCTTCTTCTTCTTCTTTATCCTCTTTCACTTCTTATTCTTCTTCTTCTTCTTCTTCTTCTTCCTCCTCCTCCTCTTCTTCCCCTTGTTCTTCTTCTTCCCCTTCTTCTTCTTCTTCTTCTACTTCTCCTTCTTGTTCTTCTTCTTTCTCTTCTTCTTCATCATCATCATCTTCTTCTTCTTCTTCTTCTTCCTCTTCTTCTTCTTCTTCCTTTTCTTCTTCATCTTCTTCTTCTTCTTCTTCTTCTCCTTCCTGTTCTTCTTCTTCCTCTTCTTCTTCTTCTTCTTCTTCTTCACTTTTGTCTTCTTATTCTTCTTCTTCTTCTTCTTCCTCTTTTTTTCTTCTTTTACTTCTTCTTCTTCTTCTTCTTTTTCCTCACATTCTTCTTCCTCTTCTTCTCCTTCTTCTTCTTCTTCTTCTTCTTCTTCTTCTTCTTCTTCTACTCCTTCTTCCTCTTCATCATCATCTTCTTCTAATTCTTCTTCATCATCATCTTCATCCTCCTCATCATCTTCTTCTTCTTCTTCTTCTACTACTACTTTTTCTTTTTCCTCTTTGACTTCTTCTTCTTCTTCTTCCCTTAATCTTGTTTTTTTTCCTCTTCTCCTTCTTTTTTTACTTCTTCTTCTTCTTCCTCCTCCTCTTATTCCTTATCTTGCTCTTCTTCTTTTTCCTCTTCTTCTTCTTACTCTTATTCTTCTACCTCTTCTTCTTGTTCTCCTTCTTCCTCATCCTCCTCTTGTTCTTCTTCCTCAAGTTCTTCTTCTTCTTCTTCTTCTTCTTCTTCTTCTTCTTACTCTTCTACTTCTTCCTCTTCTACTTGTTCTTTCTCATCTTTATCTTCTTCTTCTTCTTCTTCTTCCGCTTCTTCTTCTGCTTCATCTTCCCCTTCTTCTCCTTCTCTTTCTTTTCCTTCCACTTCCTATCCTTATTCTTTCTCATCATCTTCTTCTTCTTCTTCTTCATCTTCTACTTTTTCTTGTTCTCCTTCTTTCAATTATTCTTCTTCCTCTCCATCTTTCTCTTCTTCTTCTTCTCCTTCTCCTTCTTCATAACCTTCTCCTATACCTCCTTCTCATTCTCCTCCAGTTTTTCTTTCTCCTTCTCTTTCTCCTTCTTCTTCTTCATCTTCTTCTTCATCTTCTTCTTCTTTCTTCCTTCTTCTTTCTTCTTTAGTCTTTTTTTTTCTACTTTCTTATTTTTCTTCCTTCTTCCTTCTTCCATATTTCTTCAACCTTCCTTCTTCCTTCCTCCTTCAATCTTGCTTCTTCCATCTTCCTTCTTCCTTCTTGCTTATCTCTTCTTCCTTCTTCCTTCTTCATTTCTTCTTTCCATTTTCTTCTTTATTCTTTCATTCTTCTTCTTTGTTTTGTCTTCTTCTTTCTTCTTTTTTATCATTATTCCTTCTCATTTATTCTTCTTTCTTTCTTCTTCTTTCTTTCATTTTTCTTCTTCTTCTTCTTCTTTCTTCATCATCTTCCTCGTCTTCTACTTCTTCTACTACTATTACTTCATCATCATCATCTTCTTCTTCTTCTTAATCTTGATCTTCTTCATCTTCTTTTTCTTTTTTGTCTTATTCTTCTTCTTTTCGTCTGTTTCTTCAGCTTCTTCTTCTTCTCCTCTTTCTCCCATTTCCTCTTCTTCTTCTTCTTTTTTGTCCCCTTATTCTTCTTCTACTCCTCTTCTTCTTCTTCTTCTTCCTCCTCCTCTTCTTCTTCCACTTCATCTTCTTCTTCTTCTTCTTCCTCCTCTTCTTCCTCTTCTTCTTCTTCTTCTTCTTCTTCTTCCTCTTCCTCTTCGTCTTCTTCTTCTACTTCTTCATCATCTTCTTCTTCTTCTTCTTCTTCTTCCTCTTCCTTTTTTCTTCTTCCCATTCCCCTTATCTTCTTCTACTTCCTCTTCCACTTCCACTTCTTCGTCTTCTTCTTTTTCTTCTTCTTCTTCTTCTTCTACTTCTTCTCCTTCAACTTTTTCTTTTTTGTCGTCTTATACTTCTTCTTCTACTTCCCCTTTTCCTATACTTCTTCGACTTCTTCTTCTTCTCCTCCTCCTCCTTTGATTTCCTCTTCTTCTTCTTTTTTGTCTTCTTTTTCTTCTACTACTCTTCTTCTTCTTCTTCTTCTTGTTCCTCCTCCTCCTCTTCTTCTTCCACTTCTTCTTCTTCTTCATCTTCTACCTCATCTCTCTCTTCTTCTTCTTCTACCTCTACTTCTTCTTCTTCTTCTTCTTCTTCTTTATGTTCTTCTTTTTCTTCTTCTCCTTCCCCTTATCTTCTTCTACCTCCTCTTCCACTTCATCTTCCTCTTCTTCTTCTTCGTCGTCTTTTTCTTCTTCTTCTTCTTGTTCCTCATCTTCTTCCATCTTCCTTCTTCCATCTTCCTTCTTCCTTCTTCTATCTTCTTTCTTCTTTGTTTTTTCTTTTTTCTTTCTTCTTCTTTCTTTTCATCTTCTTCTTCAACATTTTATTCCCCTTCTTCTTCTTTCTTCTTCTTCTTACCCATCTTCTTCTTCTTCTTCTTCTTCTCCTTCCTCTTCTTTTTTCACTTCTTCTTCTTTTCTTTCTTCTTCTTCTTCTTCATCTTCTCCTTCTCTCCTTCTTCTTCTTCTTCTTCTTCTTCTCTTCTCGTTCTTCTTCTTCTTCTTCTTCTTCTTCTTCTTCTTCTTCTTATTCTTATTCTTCTTCTTCTTCTTCCTCTTTTTATTCTTCTTCTACTCCCTTTGCTTCTTCTTCTTCTTCTATTTCTTGTGCTTCTATTTCTTCTCTTCTTCTTCTTATTCATTTTCTTATTCCTCATCTTCTTCTTCTTATGCTACCTCTTCTTCTTTTTCTTCTTCTTCTTAATCTTTTTCTATTTCTTCCTCTTATTTTTCTTCTTCTTTTACTTCTTCCTCTTCTTCTTATTTTCCTTTATGTTCTTCTTCTTCATTCTTTTTCCTTTCTTCTTTCTTATTTCGTATTTCTTCTTCCTTCTTCCATCTTCTTTACTCCTTCCATCTTCCTTCTTCCTTCCTTCTTCCTTCTTCAATCTTGCTTCTTCCATCTTCCTTCTTCCTTCTTCCTTCTCTCAATCATCTTCTTTCTTTTGTCTTTTTCGTTCTTTGTCTCCTTCTTCAACTACTACTACATCTTCATCTTGTTCTTCTTCTTCTACCACTACTTCTTCTTCTTTTACGACTTATTCTTCTTCTTCTACTTCTTCTTTTCCTCTACTTCTTTGACTTCGTCTTCTTCTTCTTCTCCTTCTTCTCAGGTTTCCTCTTCTTGTTCTACTTTTTTGTCTTCTTATTCTTTTAGTCTTCTTCTTCTACTTCTTCTTCTTTTTCCTCCTCTTCTTCTTCCACTTCTTCTTCTTCTTCTTCTTCTTCTTCCTCTACTTCCTCTTCTGCTTCTTCTTCTTCTTCTACTACTTCTTCTTCTTCTTTTTCTTCTTCATCTTCATCTACTTCTTCTTCTTCTTCCTCTTCTTCTACTTCTTCTTCCTCTTCTTCCTCCTCTTCTACTTTTTCTTCTTTCCCTCCCCCTTATCTTCTTCTTCCCCTACTTCCACTTCCTCTTCCTCTTCCTTTTCTGTCTTCTTCTTCTTCTTCTTCTTCTTCTTCTTTCTCTTCTACATCTTCTCCCTTGGTTCCTTATTCTTCTTCTACTTCTTTGACTTCTTCTTCTTCTCCTTCTCCTTCTTCTTTAGTTTCCTCTTCTTCTTCTTCTTTTTAGTCTTCTTCTACTCTTCTTCTTCTTCTTCTTCTTCTTCCCCTTCCTCTTCCACATTTTCTTTGTTCTTGTTCTTCTTCTTCTTTTTCTTCTCCTTGTTCTGCATGTTCCTCTTCTTCTTCTTGTTCTTCTTCTTCTTCTTCTTCCTCTTCTTCTATCTACTTATTATATTATTACTATTATTATTATTATCATTATTATTATTCTTCATAATCTTCTTCCTCTTCTTCTTTCTCTTCTTCCCCTTCCCATTATCATCTTCTATCTCCTCTTCCACTTCATCTTCCTCTTCCTCTTCTTCGTCTTGTTCTTCATCTTGTTCTTCTTCTTCTTCTTCAACTTCTTTCATCTTCCTTCTTTCATCTTCCTTCTTGCTTCTTCCATCTTCTTTCTTCTTTTTTCTTTTTTCTTTCCTCTTTCTTCTTCTTTCTTCTCTTCTTCTTCTTCTTCTTCTTTTTCTTCTACTTTTTTCCCTTCTTCTTCTTTGTTTTCTTTTTCTTTCTCTCTTTCTTCTTCCTTTACTTCTTCTTCTTCTTCCTTTTTCTTCTTCTTCATCATCATCATCTTCTCCTTCTTTTCTTCTTCTTCTTCTTCTTCTTCTCTTCCCTCACCCTTCTTCTTCTTCTTCTTCTTATTCTTAATCTTATACTTATTCTTACTCTTCTTCTTCTAATTCTTCTTTTCCATCCCCTGCTCCTTCTTCTTCTTCTTGTTCTTGTTGTTCTTCTTCTTCTCTTCTTCTTCTGCTTCTTCCTTTTCTTATTCCTCATCTTCTTCTTCTTGTGCTTCCTCTTCTTCTTTTTCTTCTTCTTCATTGTCGTCTTCTACTTCTTCCTCCAACTTTTTCTTCTTCTTTTTCTTCCTCCTCTTCTTCTTATTCTCCATCATCTTCTTCTTCGTCTTCTTCTTCTTCTTCTTCATCATCTTCTTCTTCTTCTTCTACTTCTTCATGTACTTCTTCTTCTTCTTATTCTACTTCGTCTTCTTCTTCTGCCTCTTCGTTTCTTCTTCTTCTTCTTCCTCTTCTTCTTCTTCCTCTCTACTTTCCTCTTCCTCTTCTACTTCTTCTTCTCCTTCTTTGTCTTCTTCTTCCTCCTCTTCTCTTCTTTTTCTTCTTCTTCCTTTTCTTCCTCTTCTTCTTCTTCTTCTTCCTCATCTTCTTTTTCCACTTCTTCTTCTTGTTCTCCTTCTTCATCTTCTTCTTCTTCTTCTTCTTCTTCTTTTTCTTCTACTTCTTTCTACCTCATCTTCTTCTTCTTCTTCTTCTTCTTCTTCTTCTTTTTCTTATTCTTCTTTGTCTTCTTTATTTTTTCTACCTCTTCTCCCTCTTCTTCCCCTTCCTTTTTGTCTTCTACTGCCTCTTTCTCTTCTTCTTCCTCTTCCTTTTCTTCTTCTTCTTCTTCTTCTTCCTCTCCTTCCTTCTTCCATCTTCCTTATTCCTTTTTTCTTATTTCTTTCTTCTTCCTTTTCCTACTTCTATCTTCCTTTTTCTTTCTTCCTTCATCCATCCTCTTCCTTCCTTCTTCTTTCCTCAATCTTCTTTCTTCTTCTTTCTACTTCTTATTTTTCTTCTTCTTCCTCATCTTCCTCTTCTTCTTCTTCTTCCTCTTCTACTTCCTCGTCTTCTTCTTCTTCCTCTTCTTCTTCTTCTTCTTCTTCCCCTTTGTTTTTGCCCTTCTTCTTCTTCTTCTTCTTCTTCTTATTCTTCTATGTCTTCTTCTTCCTCTTCTCCTTTTTTCCTTTTCTTCTTCTTGTTCTTTTTTTTTTCTTGTTGATTTTTTTTTCTTGTTCTTTGTCTTCTTCTTCTTCTTCTTCCTGTTTTTCTTCCTCTTCTCCTTCCTCTGCTTCTTTTTTCTTCTTTTTCTTGTTGTTCTTCTTCTTCTACTTCTTGTTCTTTTTTCTTCTTCTTCTATTTATTTTCTTCTTCTTCTATTTATTATCTTCTTCTTCTTCTCCATCTCCTTCTTTTCAATCTTCTTCTTTATCTTCTTTTATTTCTTCTTCTTCCTTCTTCATCTTCTTCTTATTATTCTTATTCTTCTTCTTCTTCTTCTTCTTCTTCTTCCTTTTCTTCTACTTGTTCTTGTTTTTCTTCTTCTTCTTCTTCTTCTTGTTCTTCGTCCTCTTCTTCTTCCACTACTTGTTTTTCTTTTTTTTCTTCTTCTTCATCTTCTTCTTCTCCAACTTGTTCTTTTTCTTTTTTTCTTCTTCTTCTTATTCTCCTTCTTTTCAATCTTCTTCCTCTTCTTCTTCTTCTTCTATTTCTTCTTCTTCTTCTTTCTACTTCTTCTTCTTCTTCTTCTTCTTATTCTTCTTCTTTTTCCCCTTTTTCTTCTTCTTTTCTTCTTCTCTTCTTCTTCTTCTTCTTCCTCATCTTTATCTTCTTCATCTTCTTCTTATTCTTGTTCTTCATCTGCTTCTTCTTTCTTCTTTTTTCTTCTTCTTATTCTTCTTCTTCTTATCCTCTTTTTCTTCTTCTTCTTCTTCTTCTTCTTCCTCTTGTTCTTCTTTCTTCTTCCACTCCTTCTTCTACTTCTTCTTCTTCTTTTTTTTTCTTCTTCCACTTCTTCTTCTTTCTTCTTCTTCTTCTTCTTTTTCTACCTCTTTTTATTCTTTTTCTTCTTCTTCTTCTTCTTCTTCTTCATTTACTTCTTTTTCTTCTTCCTCATCTTCCTCTTATTCTTCTTTCTCTATTTCTTTCTCTTATTCTTCTTCTTATCCTACTCCTACACCTCCTTCTCGTTCTCCTCTTCCTCCTTTTCCTTCTCCTTCTTCTTCTTCTTCTTCTTCTTCTTCTTCTTCTTCTTTCTTCTTTCTTCTTTCTTTTGTCTTCCATCTTGCTTCCTTCTTCCTTCTGCTTTGTTCCTTCTACCTTCTAACTTCTTGTTCTTCCTTCTTCCTTCTTCCTCTTCCTTCTCGCTTCTTCCTTTTTCCTTCTTCTTCCTTCCTTCTTCCTTCTTCTTTCTTTCTCTGTTCTTCTTTTCTCTATTTTTTTTCTTCTTTCTTCTTTCTTCTTTCTTCTTCTTTCTTCTTTTTTTTTTCCTTCTTCCTTATTTCTTCTTCTTTCTTTCTCCTTCTTTCTTTCTTTTTCTTCTTCTTTCATAATCATCTTCTTCTTCTTCTTCTTGTTCTTCTACTTCCTGCCCATCTTCTCCTTCTTCTCCTTCTTTATCTCGAAACGACAACCCTAATCCCGTATACCCTTATCCATAAAACCTAATCTATAATCCCAAATCCCTCTCTTCTTAATCTTTTATCCAAAATCCCTAATCCCTAATCTCTAATTGCTAATCCCCATTGTCAAATCCTTAACCATTATTAACTAATCCTTAAAATTTAATCTTTAATACATCTCTTATCCATAATCCATAATCCCTAATCCCTAATCCTTAAACCCTAATAAAAAATCTTTAATCCCTAATGCCTAATCCTTAAACCTTAATCTTCACTACTTAATTCTTAATCTCTAATTCCTAATTCTTAATCCCTAAACCCCAATCTTTAATCTGTAATCCCTAATCCTTAATCCTTAATATGTAATCCTTAATCTCTTAATCAATAACTCCTAATTTGCGATCGCTAATCTAATCCCTAATACCTAAATCTTAGTCGTAATTCCCAAATACTTATTACCTAATCCCTAATCTATTAAACTTTACCCAAATTACTAATCCTTAATCCCTAATTCCTTCTTTTTTTTCTTCTCCTTCCTATTCCTCTTCTTTCACTTCTTCTTCTCTTGTTACTTCTTCTTTTCAATCTTCTTCTTCATCTTCTTCTTCTTATTACTCTTCTACTTCTCATTCTTCTTCTACTTCTTCTTCTTCTTCTTCTTCTTCTTCTTCTTCTGCTTCTTCTTCTTCTTCTTCTTCTATTTCCTCATCTTTTGCTTCCTCTTCTTCTCCTTCTTCTACATTTTCTTCTTCTTCTTATTCTGCTTCTTCTTTTGCTTCATCATCATCATCTTCTTCTTCTTAGTCTATTATTTCTTTCTTCTTCTTCTTCTACCCTTCCTTTTGCTTGAGCTTTTTCCTCTTTTCCTTCATTATACTCTTCTTTTTCTTCTTTTTGCACTTCTTCTTCTACTTCCTCCTCTTCTTCTTCCTTATCTTGCTCTTTGTCTTCTTCCTCCCCTTCTTCTTCTTCTTACTCTTCTTCTTCTTACTCTTCTTCTCTTACTCTTCTTCTTCGTGATCTTCTTTTTGTTCTTCTTCCTCTTCTTCCTCATCTTCCTCTTCTTCTTCTTCTTCTTCTTCCTCTTTTACTAGTTCTTCCTTATCTTTCTCATCATCATCTTCTTCTTCTTCTTCTTCTTCTTCTTCTTCCCCTTCTTCGTCTTCTTCTCCTTCATCTTCTTCCTATTTTTATTCTTCCTCTACTTCTTCTTTTCCGTCTTCTTCTTCTTCCTTATCTTCTTCTTCATCATCATCTTCTTCTTCTTCTACTTGTTCATATTCTTCTTCTTCTTCCTTTTCTTCTTCTTCTTCTTCTTCATCTTCTACTTCTTCTCCTTCTTCCTTTTATTTTTCTTCCTCTCCTTTTTTTTAGTCTTCTTCTTCTTCACCTCCTCCTTCTCTATCTTCTTCTTCTTCACCTTGTCCTTCACCTTATTCTACACCTCCATCTCATTCTCCTCTTCTTCCTTTTCTTTCTCCTTCTCCCTCTCCTTCATCTTCTTCTTCTTCTTCTTCTTCTTCTTCTTCTTCTTTCTTCGTTCTTCTTTCTTCTTTATTCTTTCTTCTTTCTTACTTCTTCTTCCGTCTTCCCTCTTCCATATTCTTTCCTCCTTCCTTCTTCCTTCTTCCTTCTTTAATCTTGCGTCTTCCATCTTCCTTCTCTAATCTTGCTTCTTTCTTCTTCCTTCTTCCTTCTACCTTCTTCTTTCTTTTTTCTTCTTTCTTGTTCCTCTTTTGTTCTTTCTTCTTTCTTCTTTCTTTTTTCCTCTTCTTTCTTCTTATTCCTTCTCATTTCTTCTTTCTTACATTTTTCTTCTACTTTCTTCATCGTCTTCTACTTCTTCTTCTTGATCTGCTACAACTACTACTGCTTCTTCCTATTCTTCTTGTTATTCTTCTCTTCTGCTTCTTCTTTTACTACTTGTTCTACTTCTTCTTCTTCTTCACCTATTCTTCTACTTCTTTGAATTCTACTTCTTCTTCTTCTTCTTTTTCTTCTTTGGTTTTCTCTTCATCATCATAATCATCTTCTTCTTCTTCTTCTTTGTCTTTTTTTCGTCTTCTTCTCTTCCACTTCTTCTTCTTCTTCTTCTTCTTCTTCTTCCTCCTCATCTTCTTCCACTTCTCCTTCATCTTCCTCTTATTCCTCTTCTTTCTCTTCTTCTTCTACTTTTTCTTCTTCTTATTCATCATTATCTTCTTCTTCTTCTTCATCATCATGATGATCAAGATCTTCTTCTTCTTCTTCTTCTTCTTCTTCTTTGTCATCTTCTTCTTCTTTGTCATCTTCTTCCTCTTCTTCTTTTTACCCTTCCTCTTTGTCTTCTTCTGCCATCTTCTCTTCCTCTTCCTCTTCTTTGTCTTCATCTTCTTCTCCATCTTCTTCTTCATCTTCTTCCTTCTTCCTTCTCACTTCTTCCATTTTCCTTCTTCCATCTTCTATCATTCTTCTTCTTTTTTCTTTCATCTTTCTTCTTCCATCTTTTTCTTCTTCTTCTTCTTCTTCTTCCTTTTCTTCTTTTTCTTTTTCTTCTTCTTCTTATTTCCCTTCTCTTCTTCTTCTTCTTACTCCTCTTCTTACATTTCTTCATCTTCCTTTCTTTCATGTTCTACTACTTCTTCATCTTCCCCTTCTTCTCTTCTTCTTCTTTATTCTTCTTCTTCTTCCTCTTTCTTTTCTTCTTCTTCTTCCTCTTCTACTTCTTCTTCTAGTACTTGTTCTTCTTCATCATCTTCCCCTTCTTATTCTTCTTTTTCCTCTTCTTTTCCTTCATTTCCTTCTTCTTCTTCTTCTCCTTCTTCTTCTTCTTCTTCTTCTACTTCTTCTTCTTCTTCTTCTTCTTCTTCTTCCTTTTCTTATTCTTCTTCTTCTTCTGCTTCTTCTTCTTTTTCTTCTTCTTCTTCTACATCTTCTTCTTCCTCCTCTTTTCTTCTTCTTCTTCTTCTTCTTCTTCTATTTTTTTCAGTTCTTCTTATTCTCCTTCTTCTTCTTCTTCTTTTTCTTCCTCTTTGTCTTCTTCTTCCTCTTTTTCTAGTTCCTCTCCTTCTTCTACTTATTTTTCTTCTTCATCTTCTTCTTCTTCTTCCTCTTTTCTTCCACTTCTTCACCTTCATCTTCTTCTGGTTCTTCTTCTTGTTCTTCTTCTTCAATTTCAACGACTTCCTCTTCTTCTTCTACTACTTCTTCTTCTTCTTTATCGTCTTCCACTTCTTCTCCTCTTCCTCTTCTTCTTCTTCTTCTGTTTCCTCTTCTTTCTCTTCTTCTTCTTTTTCTTCTTCTTCTTCTTCTTCTTTGTCTTCTTTTGCTTCCTCTTTCTCTTCTTGTTCTTGTTCTTCTTCTTCCTTGACTCTTTTCCCACCTCTTCTTCTTCTTCTTCATCAACTTCTTCTTAATTTTCTTCCACTTCTTCTTGTTCTTTTTCTTTTTCTTCTTCTTCTTCTTCTTCTTCTTGTACTTCTTCCTCATCTTCTTCTTCTTCTTCTTGTGCTTCTTCATAATTTTCTTCTTCTTCT
This sequence comes from Vanilla planifolia, assembly GCA_023846275.1. Lineage (NCBI taxonomy): Eukaryota > Viridiplantae > Streptophyta > Magnoliopsida > Asparagales > Orchidaceae > Vanilla > Vanilla planifolia. Next base: position 288,912 of record JAIUJO010000206.1, read on the forward strand.
TGTTCTTTTTCCTCTTCTTCTTCTTCTTCTTCTTCTTCTTCTTCTTCTTCCCTTTCTTATTTTTCTTCCCCTTCCTCTTCATCTACTTCTACCTCTTCCTCTTTATCTTCATCTTCCTTTTCCTCTTCCTCTCCTTCTTCCTCTTCTTGTTCTTCTTCATCTTATTACTTCTTCTATCTTCCAACTTCCTCATTACTTCTTCCTTCTTATTTCTTCCTTCTTCCATCATCCTTTTCCCTCTTCCTTCTTCCTTCTTTCTTTTTTTGCCTGTCTTCTTTCTTCCTTCTTCTTTCTTCTTCCTTCTTTCTTCTTTCTTCTTCTTTTTTACTTTTTCTTCTATTGTCCTTCTTCCTCATCTTCCTCTTCTTCTTCTTGTTCCTCTTCTACTTCCTCAGCTTCTTCTTCTTCCTCTTCTTCTTCTTCTTGTTCTTCTTATCATCATTATTATTATTATTATTATTATTCTACATCTTCTTCTTGTTCCTCCTCTTCTTTTTCCTCTTCTTCTTCTTCTTCTTCTTCCTATTCTTCTTCCTCTACTTTTTTTTCTTTTTTCTTCTTCTTCTTTTTCTTCACCTTCTTGTTCTTATTATTCTTCTTCTTCTATTTCTTTTTCTTCTACTTCATCTTCTTCATCTCCTTCTTCTACTTCTTCTTCTTCTTCTTCTTTTTCTTCTTTCCTTCTACTTCTTCTTCTTCTTTTTCTTCTTCTTTTCTTCTTCTCTTCTTCCCATTCTTCTTCTTCATCATCATTTTCTCCTTCTTCTTCTTCTACTTCTTCTTTTTCCTCTTCATCTTCCCCTTCTTCATCCTCTTCTTCATCTTCTTCTTTCTTCCTAATACTTAATCCTTAATTCCTATCCTTTAATCTTTAATAGCTAATTTGTAATCCCTAATTCCAAATTCCTAATCCTTCGTTCATAATCCCTAATCTCTAATCTCTACACCTTGTCTTGAATTCCTTAACTTAAATCTCTAATCTCCCATCCCTAATTCATAATCCCAAAACCTTAATCCTTTATCCCTAATACTTAGTACTTAATCCTTAATCCCTTAATTCCAATCCCTAATCACTAATCTAATCCCTATTATAGTATTTGAAATCCTTATTTCCAAATCCTTATTACCTAATCCCTAATCCCTAAACCTTAACCTTAATTACTAATTCTTAATCCCAAATATTTCATCCATAAACCCTAATCTCTAATCCTTAATCCCTTATCTATAAATCTAAATCCCTGCCTCCTTAACACATAATCCCCAATCCATAATATCTAATTTTTAATCTCTAAGCAATCTCCCACAACTCTACACTCAATCTTCTTCTTCTTCTTCTTCCTCTTCTCCTTCTTTCTCTTCTTCCTTGCCCTCTTCTTCCTCGTCTTCCTATTCTTCTTCATTTCCTCTTCTTCTTCTTCTACTTTCTCTTCTTCTTCTACCTGCTCCTCTTTCTTTTCTTATTCTTCTTCTTCTTTTCTTCTTCCTCCTCTTCTTCCTCCTCTTCTTCATCTTCCTCTTCTTCTTCTTCTTCTACCAGTCCTTCATATTCTTCATCATCCACTTCTTCTTCTTCTTCTTGCCTTCTCCTTCTTCTTCTTCTTCCTCTTCTTCTTCTTCTTCTTCTTCCCCTTCATCTTCTACTTCTTCTCCTCCTGTTCTTCATCTCACACTTCTTCTTCTTCTTCTTCTTCTTCTTCATCTTCCTCCTCCTCCATCTCTGTTTCTAATTCTTTTTCTTCTTCCTCTAGTACTTGTTGTTGTTCTTCTTCTTCTTCTTCTTCATCTCTTCTTCTACATCTTTGATTTCTTCTTATTTTTCTTCTATTTTGGTTTCCTCTTCATCATAATCTTCTTCTTCTTCATCATCTTCTTCTTCTTCTTCTTTTTCCACTTCCTCCTCCATCTCTTCTTCTTCCACTGCTTCTTCTTCTTATTCCATTTCTTCTACTTCCTCTTCATCTTCTTCTTCTACTTCTTCTTCTTCATTTTGTTCTTCTTCTTCTCCTTCTTCATCTTTTTCTTCTTCTTCTTCGTCTTCGTCCTCTTTTTCTTCCTCTTCTTCTTCCCCTTCCCCTTATCTTTTTCTAACTCCTCTTCCTCCTCCACTCCTTCTTCTTCTTCTTCTACTTCGTCATCTTCTTCCTTCTTCCTTCTTCCATCATCTCCCTTCCTTCCTTTTTCTTTCCTCTTTCTTCTTCTTTCTTTTTCTTCTTCTTCTTCTTCTTGTACTTCTACTTTTTCTTCTTCTTCTTTTCCTTCTTCTTGTACTTCTTCCTCATCTTCTTCTTCTTCTTGTTCTTCTTCATCATTTTCTTCTTCTTCTTGTTCTTTTTCCTCTTCTTCTTCTTCTTCTTCTTCCCTTTCTTCTTCTTCTTCCCCTACCTCTTCATCTACTTCTACCTCTTCCTCTTTATCTTCATCTTCCTTTTCCTCTTCTTCTTCTTCCTCTTCTTCTTCATCTTGTTACTTCTTCTATCTTCCAACTTCCTTATTACTTCTTCCTTATTATTTCTTATTTCTTCCATCTTCCTTTTCCCTCTTCCTTCTCCCTTCTTTCTTTCTTTGCCCATCTTCTTTTTTCCTTCTTCTTTCTTCTTCCTTCTTTCTTTCTTCTTCTTTTTTACTTGTTCTTCTTTTTGTTCTTCTTCCTCATCTTCCTCTTCTTCATCTTCTTTTTCTTCTTCTTCCTCTTATTATTATTATTATTATTATTATTATTCTACATCTTCTTCTTGTTCCTCTTCTTCTTTTTCCTCTTCTTCTTCTTCTTCTTCTTCTTCCTGTTCTTCTTCCTTCTCTTCTTCCTCTACTTTTTTTTCTTTTTTCTTCTTCTTTTTCTTCTTCTTTTCTTCTTCTACTTCTTCTTTTTCCTCTTCATCTTCCCCTTCTTCATTCTCTTCTTCATCTTCTTCTTTCTTCCTAATACTTAATCCTTAATTCCTACCCCTTAATCTTTAACAGCTAATCTGTAATCCTTAATTCAAAATTCCTAATCCTTTGTTCATAATCCCTAATCTCTAATCTCTACTCCTTGTCTTGAATTCCTTATCTTAAATCTCTAATCTCCCATCCCTAATTCATAATCCCAAAGCCTTAATCCATTATCCCTAATACTTAGTACTTAATCCTTAATCCCTAAATCACTTATTTCTAATCTCTAACACCTAATCACTAATTTGATCCATATTATAGTATTTCAAATCCTTATTTTCAAATCCCTTTTACCTAATCCCTAATCGCTAAACCCTAACCTTAATTACTAATTCTTAACCCCAAATATTTCATCCATAAACCCTAATCTCTAATCCTTAGTCCCTTATCTATAAATCTAAATCCCTGCCTCCCTAACATATAATCCCCAATCCATAATATCTAATTCTTAATCTATAAGCCATCGCCCACAACTCTATAATCTATCTTCTTCTTCTTCTTCTTCTTCTTCTTCCTCTTCTCCTTCTTTCTCTTCTTCGTTTTCTTCTTCCTTGCCCTCTTCTTCTTCGTCTTCCTATTCTTCTTCATATTCCTCTTCTTCTTCTACTTTCTCTTCTTCTTCTCCCTGCTCCTCTTTCTCTTCTTATTCTTCTTCTTCTTTTCTTCTTCCTCCTTGTCTTCTTCCTCCTCTTCTTCTTCTTCTACCAGTCCTTCTTATTCTTCATCCTCCACTTCTTCTTCATCTTGCCTTCTCCTTCTTCTTCTTCTTCCTCTTCTTCTTCTTCTTCTCCTTCCCCTTCATCTTCTACTTCTCCTCCTATTCTTCATCTCACACTTCTTCTTCTTCTTCCTCCTCCAACTCTACTTCTCCTTCTTTTTCAACTTCTTCTTTTTCTTCTTCTTCTACTACTTGTTGTTGTTCTTCTTCTTCTCCTTCATCTCTTCTTCTACATCTTTGATTTCTTCTTCTTTTTCTTTTTCTTTGGTTTCCTCTTCATCATAATCTTCTTCTTCTTCTCCTTTTTACACTTCCTCCACCTCTTCTTCTTCCACTTCTTCTTGTTCTTATTCCTTTTCTTCTTCTTCCACTTCATCTTCTTCTTCTTCTTCATTTTGTTCTTCTTCTTCATCATCATCGTCTTCTTCTTCTTATTCATCGTCTTCATCCTCTTTATCTTCTTCTTCTTCCCTTCCCCTTATCTTCTTCTAACTCCTCTTCCTCTTCCTCTCCTTCTTCTTCTTCTTCTACTTCATCATCTTCTTCCTTCTTCCTTCTTCCATCATCTCTCTTCCTTCTTTTTTCTTTCCTCTTTCTTCTTCTTTCTTTTTCTTCTTCTTCTTCTTCTTCTTCTTCTTCTTCTTCTTCTTCTTTCCCTTCCTCTTCTTCTTGCTGTTCCTCTTCTTCATTTTCTTCTTCTTTTTCTTCATCTTCTTTTTCAACATCACCTTCTCCTTCTTCTTTTCTTCATCTTTTTTTTCTTCTTCTTCTACTTTCTTTTCCCATTCTTTTTCTTCTTCTACTTCCTTTTCCCATTTCTTCTTCTAGTTCTTTTTCTTCTTCTTCTTCTTCTTCAACTACTACTTCCTTTTTTCTTCTGCTTCCTCTTCTTATTCTTCTTTTTCTTCTTCTGCTTCTTCTTCTTCTTCTTCTCCTTCTTCTTCTCTTCCTCTTATTCTTCCTTTTCTTTTTCTTCTTCTTCTTCTTCTTCTTCTTCATCTTTTTCTTCCTCCTCATTTTCTTGTTTTTCTTCTTTTATTTCTTTCTATTCTTCTTATTCTCATTCTTCTTCTACTACTTTTTCTTCTTCTGCTTCTTCTTCTTGTTCTTCTTGTTCTTCTTTCTCACTACTTCTACTTCATCTTCTTCTTCTTCTTCCTCTTCTTCTTCTTCTTCCTCCTCCTCCTCTTCTTCATCTTATTCTTCTTCTTCTTCTTCTTCAATTTCCTTTTCTTCCTCTTTTTCTTCTTCTTCTTCTTCTTTGACTTCTTCTACTTCCACTTTTCTTCTTCTTCTTCTTCTTTTTATTCTTCTTGGTCTTCTCTTTCCACGTCTTGTTCTTCTTCATCATCAACTTCTTCTCATTCCTCTTCTACTTCTTTATCTTTTTGTTCCTCGTCTTCTTCTTGTTCTTCTACCTCATCATCTTCTTCTTCTTCATCTTCCTCTTCTTCCTCCTCCTCTTCTTCTTCTTCTTCCTCTTCTCCTTCTTCTTCCCCTTCCTCTTCGTCTTCTCCTACACATCCTCTTTCTCTTCCCCTTCCTTTTCCTCTTCCTTTTCTCGTTCTTCTTGTTCTTCTTTTTCTTCATCATCTTCTTCCTTCTTCTATTTTTCATCTGCCTTATTCCTTCTTCCCTATTTCTTCCTTCTTCCTTCATCCTTTTCCTTCTTCCTTCTTCCTTCTTCTTTCTTCCTTCGTCGATCTTCTTTCTTACTTCTTCTCACTTCTTTCATCTTTCTTCTTTCTTTGCCTTTCTACTTCTTCTTTTTCTTCTTCTTCCTCATCTTCATTTATTCATCTTCTTCATTTTTTACTTCCTCATCTTCTTCTTCTTCCTCTTCTTCTTCTTCTTCTAGTTCTTCTTCTTCTTTTTCCTCTTATTATTATTTTTATTATTATTATTATTCTATGTGTTCATCTTCTTCCTCTTCTTCTTTTTTCTCTTTTTATTCTTCTTCTTCTTCTTCTTTTTCTTTTTTGTGTACTTCATCTTCTTCTTCTTCTTCTACTTCTTTTTCCTCTTCGTCTTCCCCTTCTTCTTCCTCTTCTTCTACTACTACTACTACTACTTCACCTTTATTTTCTTCGTCTTCTTCTTTCTCCCTAATACTTAACCCTTAATTCCTAATCCTTAATCTTTAATTCTTAATCCCTAATCTTAAATTCTTAATCCCTAATCCTTAATCCATAATCCCTAATCCCTAATCTCTAATCTCAAATCCTTGTCTTGAATTATGAATCCAAAATCTCTAATCTCCAAATCCCTAATAAATAATCCCAAAACCATAATCCTTAATCCCTTGTACTTAATACTAAATCCTTAACCTTTTTAATCCCTTATTTCCAACCCCTAATCCATAATCTAATCCTTAATACCTAATTCCTAATTTTTTCCCCCAAATCCATATTAGCTAATCCCGAATCACTAATCTAAACACTAAGCTTTATTCCTAATTCTTAATCACAAATCACTAATCCCTAAACCCTAATTCTTTAACCTTAATCCCTAATCAATAAACCTAAACCCTCCCTCCCTAATGTGTTATCCCTAATCCTAATAACTAATTCCTAATCTATAGGGCGTCACCCATTACTCTATAATCTGTCTTCTACTTCTTCTTCATCCTCTTCTTTCTCTTCTTGTTCTTTCTCTTTTCCTTTTTCTTTTGCCTTGTCCTCTTCTTGTTTTTCTTCCTATACTTCCTCATCTTCCTCTTCTTCTTCTTCTTCTTCTTCTTCTTCCTCCTCCTCTTCCACTTTCTCTTCTTATTCTTTGTCTTATTTTTCTTCTTCCTCCTCCTCTTCTTCCCCATTCTCTTCTTCAACTTCTTCTTCATTTTAGTCTTCTTCTTCATAATCATCATCTCTTCTTCTTCTTCTTCTTCTTATTCTTCTTCATAGTCTTCATCCTCTTCTTCTTCTTCCCCTTCTCTTTATCTTCTTCTACCTCCTCTTCCTCTTCCTCTCCTTCATCATCTTCTTCTTCTACTTCTTCAACTTCTTCCTTCTTCCCTCTTTCGTCTTTCTTCTATCTTCTCTATTCCTTCTTTTTCTTTCTTCTTTCTTCTTCTTTCTTTTTCTTCTTCTTTTTTTCCTACTTCTTTTTCTTGTTGTTCCTCTTTTTCATCTTCTTCTTCTTCTTTTTCTTCATCTTCTTCTTCTTCTTCTTCATCTTCTCCTTCTTCTATTCTTCTTTTCTACTTCTTCTTCAACTTCCTCTTCCCATTCTTCTTCTTCTTCTTCTTCTTCTTCTTTTTCTTCTTCTTGTACTACTACTACTACTTCTTCTTCTTCTTCCTATTCTTCTTCTCCTTTCTCTTATTCTTCTTCTTCTTCTCCTTCTTCTTCTGCTTCTTCTTCTTCTTCTTCTTCATCTTCTCCTTCTTCTTCTCTTCTTCTTATTTTTCTTTTTCTTATTCTTCTTCTTCTTCATCATCTTCATCTTCTTCTTCCTCTTTTTCTTCATCTTCTTCTTTTATTTCTTCCTCTTCTTCTTATTCTCATTCTTCTTCTTCTACTACTTTTCCTTCTTCTTCTTCTACTTTTCCTTCTTCTTCTTCTTCTTCTTCTTGTTCTTCTTCTTGTTCTTGTTCTTCTTCCTCACTTCTTCTACTTCTTCATCTTCTTCTTCTTCTTCTTCCTCTTCCTTCACCTCTTCTTCTTCTTCTTCTTCTTCTTCTTCTTCTTTTGTTTCCTCCTCTTCCCCTACTTCATCTTCTTCTTCTTCTTTATCTTCTTTTACTTCCTCTTCCCTTCTTCGTCTTCTTCTTCTTCTTCTTCTTCCTTGTCTTCTTTTTCCACTTTTTCTTCTTCTCTTCATCAACTTCTTCTCATTCCTCTTCCACTTCTTCTTTTTCTTTTTCTTTTTCTTTTTCTTTTTCTTCTTCATCTTCCTCTTGTACTTCTTCCTCTTCATCTCCTTCTTCTTCTTGCTCTTCTTCCTCTTCTTCTTCTTCTTCGTCCTTCTTTTCATCTCCTTCCTTTTCTTCTTACTACTCTTCTTCTTCTTCTTCTTCCTTTTCTTCTTCTTCTTCGTCCTTCTTTTCTTCTCCTTCCTTTTCTTCTTACTACTCTTCTTCTTCTTCCTCTTCTACTTCATTTTCATGTTGTTCTTTTTCTTCTTCTTCTTCTTCTTTTACTTCTTTTGTTTCTTCTTCTTCTACTACTTGTTCTTCTTCGTCTACTTTTTCTTCTTCATCACTTCTTCTACTTCTTTGACTTCTTCTTCTTCTTCTTCTTCTTCTTCGATTTCCTCTTCATCTTCTTCTTTTTCTTCTTCTTCCTCTTCTTCTTCATCTTCTTCTTCTTTGTCTTCAACTTCTTCTTTACTTCTTCTTCTTCACCTTCTTCTTTCTCCTCCTCCTCCTCCTCTTCTTCTTCTTCTTCTTTTCCTTCTCCTTCTTCTTCTTATCCCTCTTCTCCCTTTTCATCTTCTTCTTTTTCTTCTTCATCTTCGTTTTCTTCTTCTTCTTCTTCTTCTTCTTCGTCTTCTTCTTCATCTTCTTCTTCTTCTTCTTCTTCTACTTCTTCTCATCTTCTTCATCTTCTTCTTCTTCATCATCTTGTTCCTCTTCTTCTTCTTTCCCTTGCACTTCATCTTCTTTTACATTCTTCTCTTCCTCTCTATCTTCGTCTTCCACTTCTTTTTCTTTTTCTTCTTCTTCTTCTTCTTCTTCTTCTACTTTTTCATCTTCATCTTCTTCCTACGTCCTTCTTCCTTCTTCTTTCTTCAATTTTCTCTCTGCCTACTATTTTTTCTTTCCTCTTTTTCTTCTATATTTCTTATTCTACTTCTTCTTCTTCCTCTTCCTCTTGTTATTATTCTTGTTCTTCTCTTCTTCTTGTTCTTTCTTTTCTTCTTCTTCTCTACTACTACTATTACTTCTACTTCTTCTTCTTCCTCCTGTTTTTCTTCTTCTTCTTCTTCTACATCTACTCCTTCCTTTTCTTCTCATTCTCCTTCTTCTTCTTCTTCTTCTTCCTCTTATACAACTTCTTCTTCTTCTACTTCTTTTTTGTCTTCTTCTTCTTCCTCTCTTCTTCTACTTCTTCATCTTCTTCCTCCTCTTCTTCTTCTTCTTCCTCTTCTTCTTGTTCTTCTTCGTCTTCTATTTCCTCTCCTTCCTCATCTTCTTCTTCTTCTTTGCTTCTTCTACCTCCTCTTCTCTTTTTCTTCTTCTTCTTTTTCTTCCTCTTCTTCTTCTTCCATGTCATCTTTTTCCACTTCTACTTCTTCTTCGTCATCTTCATTAACTTCTTATTCCTATCCTAATTCTTCTTGTTCTTCTTTTTTTATCTTCTCCTTCTTCTTGTTGTTCTTCTTTCTCTTCTTTTTCTTCTTTTTGTTTTTCTTCCTCATCTTCTTCTACTTCTTCTTCTTCCCCTTCCTCTTCGTCTACTTCTACCTCTTCCTCTTTCTCTCCTCTTCCTTTTCCTCTTCAACTTTTCTTCTTCTTCTTCTTCCTTCCTCTATCTTCCATCTTCCTTATTCCTTCTTCCTTCTAGTTTCTTCCTTCTTCCTTCTTCTTTTTCCTTCTTCCTTCTTCATTGTCTTTCCGCATTTTCCCTTCTTCTTTCTTCCTTCTCCTTTCTTCCTTTATCTTTCTTGTTTCTTCTTCTTTCTACATTTTTCTTCTTCTTCCTCATCTTCCACTTCTTTGTTTTCTTCCTCTTCTTCTTCCTCATCTTCTTCTTCTTCCCCTTCTTCTTCTTCTTCTTCTTCTTCCTCTTCTTCTTCTTATTGTTATCACGATGGTTATAGTTATTCTACTTCTTCCTCGCCTTCTTCTTTTTCCTCTTCCCCTTCTTCTTTTTTTTGTTCTTCTTCATCATCTTCTTCTTCTTCCTATTCTTCTTGCTCTTGTTCTT
>JAIUJO010000206.1:324365-351865 GCA_023846275.1 Vanilla planifolia
TTCTTGTTTGTTCCTCCCATCTTCTTTCTTCCATCTTCCTTTCTCTTTCTTCTTTCTTCTACTTTCTACTTCTTCTTCTTCCTCTTTTTCCAATTCTTCTTCTTCTTCTTCCCATTCTTCTTCCCCTTTTTCTTCTTCTTCATCTACTTCTTCTTTGTCTTCTTATTCTACTTCTTGTTCTTTTCCTTCTCCTTCGTCATTTTCTTCATTTTCTTCTTCCTCTTCTTCTTTCTTCTTTCTACTTTCATGTTTCTACTTTCTTCTTTCTTCTTTCTTCTTCCTTCTTACTTTTTCCTTCTTCTAACCTCCTTCCTTCTTTTATTCTTCTTTATTCTCCTCTTCTTCTTCCTCTTCTTCTCCTTCTTTTTTCCTTCTTTCCTCTTCCTTCTTCTTTCTTCTTTCTTCTTCTTCTTACTACTTCCTTCTTCCTTCTTCCTTCTCCTTAATCCTTAATTCTTAAACACTAATACATCATGAGTCTCTAATCCCTATACTTTAAACCCTAACCTCTAATCCCTAATCTCTAACTTCTACTCTAGTTTCTAATACCTTATCTTTGATCCCTAATCCCTCATCATTAATCTCTAATATATAATCCATAATTCCTAATCTCTAATCCCTAAACCCTAATCCTTAATCACTAACTCTTAATCCTTAATCTCTAATCTTTAATGCTAATCTTTATCCCTTAACCACTAGTCCTTAATCTCTAATCTATAATTCTTAAATCTATTTCCTAATTCTCAATCTAAAATCCTTAATCCTTAGTAATAAATCACTTAATTCTTAATTCTCAATCTTTATTCTATAATTTTTAATCCCTTCATCTTAATCCCTAATCTCTAATACTTAATCCTTAATCCCAATTTCCTTTTACTTTCTCCCAAATCTCTACTCTCTAATACATAATCCCTAATCAATAAACACTAATCCCTAATTGCTAACTCCAAAATCCTTAATCCCTACTCCTTAATCTCTCCCTCCCCATTCTTTAATCATGATTTTTTATAAATAATCCCTAATCCATCATTCCTTAATCCTTAACCCTTTACCCCTGATTCCCAATTGCTTATCCATCCCTTCTTCCTCTTCTTCTTCTACTTCTTCTTTATCTTCTTCCTCTTCTTCTTCTTCTTCTTCCTCTTCTTCTTCCTCATCTTCACCTTCTTCTTCTTCTTCTTCCTCACCTTTTCTTCTTCTTCTTCTTCTTCTTCCTCTTCATCTTCTTCATCTTCTTCCTTTTCTTCTTCTTCTTCTTTTTCCCCTTCTTCTTCTTCTTCTTCTTCTTCTTCGTCTTCTTCTTCTTCTACGTCTTCTTCTTCTTCCTCTTCATGTTTTTCTTCTTCTTCTTCCTCTACTTGTTTTTCTTCTTTCTTCTTCTTCTTCTTCTTCTTCCTTCTTTTTCTTATTCTTCTTCATCTTATATTTCTTCTTCTTCTTCTTCTTTTTCTTCTTCTTCTTCTCCTTCTCCTTCTTTTTCTTCCACTTCTTCCTCTTCTTCACTTCTTCTCCTCCTTCTTCTTTTCTTGTTCTTCCTCTTCCTCTACTTCTTCTTCTTCTTCTTCTTTCTCTTTTCCTTCTTTTTCTCCTCCTTCTCCTTCTTCTACTTCTGCTCCTTCTCCTGGTCATTCTTCTTACCCTTCTCCTTCTCCTTCTCCTTCTCATTCTCCTACACCTTTTTCTCCTTCTACATCTCCGTCACCTTCTCCTTCCCCGCTCCTTCTCTTGCCCCTCGTCCTCCTTTTCCTTTTCTCTCTCCTGTTTATTCTTCTTCTACCTTCTTTCTTCTTTCTTCTTTCTACTTTCTTCTGTCTTCTTTCTTCTTCCTTCTTCCTTCTTCTAACCTCCTTCCTCTTTCCTTCTTGCATCTTTCTTCTTCTTTCTACTTTCTTCTTTATTCTTCCTCTTATTCTTCCTCTTCTTCTTCTTCTATCTTCGATCCTCCTTCTTCCATCTTCCTTCTTCCTTCTTCTTTCTTACTTTTTCTTCTTCTTATTTCTTCTTTCTTCTTCCTTCTTCCTATTCCCTATTCCTTAATCTCTAATCCAATAGTAATTAATAATCCTTAATCTTTAGTCCCTAACCTCTAATCCCTAATCTCTAATCCTTAAACTCTAATATCTAATGCCTAATCCTTAATCCCTAATCCCTAATCTAGAATCAATAATCCCTAATCTCTAATCCTTATCTCTGCTCCTTAATCCTTAATCACTAATCTTTAATCTCCAAACCCTAATCCCTAGTCTTTAATCTTAATCATAATCCTTTAATGTCTAATCCCTAATCTTTAATCTCTAATCCTAAAGTCTACATTCCTAATCTCAAATCCCTAAGCCTTAATGTCTATTTCTTAATCCCTAATCACTAATCTTAAATCCTTAATCTCTAATCCCTATTGTATAATAATTAATACCTTAATTCTTAATCATTAATCCTTAATCCTAAATCTCTTTTACTTATTCCCTAATCCCTACTCCCAAATCTCTAATCCTTAATCTCTAATCGCTAACCCATAAACCCTAATCTCTAATTACTAATTCTCAAATCAATTATTCCTAATCTCTAATCCATTCCTACCAAATCTTTAATCCATATTCCTTTATTTCCAATCTCTAACACTTCTTTTTTTAATCCAGAATCCTTCCTTCCGTAATCCTTAATCTTTAATCCCTAACCCATAATCCATAATCCTTAATCCAACTCTTCTATCTCTTCTTCCTATCTTCCTCTTCTTCTTCTTCTTTGTCTTCTTGTTATTATTCTTCTTCTCTATCTTCTTAGGAATCCTTAATCCCTCTTCCCTAATCCCTACTCCTTAAGCCCTCCCTCCCTAATCACTCATCCCAAAATCTATAATGCCTTATCCATTCCTCCAAAATCCTTAATCCCCATTCTTTAATCCTTAATTCCTAATCCTTAATCAATCCTTAATCCATAATCCCTAATATCTAATCTCTAATCCTTAATCTCTAATCCATAATCTATAAACCCTAATATGTAATCTATTACCCCTAAATTTTAATCCCTAATTCCTAATCCCTAATCCTTAATCCTTAATCCTTAATCCTTAATCCCTAACATCTAATCTTTAACCCATCCCTTCTTTATCCCTATTCCCTAAACCTTAGCCTCAAATCCCTAATCCAACTATTTGTTCTTTTCTTCTTCTTCTTCTTCTTTCATTTTTTCTTCCTTTTTTACTTTTTATTCCTTTTCTTTATCTTCTTTTTCTTCCTCATTTTCTTTATCTTATTCTTCTTCTTTCTCTTCTTCCTCATCTTTCTCTTCCTTTTCTTCATCTTCTCCTTCTTCTTCTTCCTCTTCTTCTACTTCTTCTTCTTCCTTTTCTTCTTTTTCTTCTTTTTCTTCCTCTTCTTCTTCTTCTTCCTCCTCCTCTTCTTCTTCTTCCTGTTCTTCTTCCTCTTCTTTTGTTGTTAATCTTCTTCCTTTTCTTATTCCTCTCCTTCTTCTTCTTCTTCTTTTATTTCTTCTTTCTTTTCTTCATCTTCTTTTTTTCTTTCTTCTTCTTCTTCTCCTCCTCCTTCTTTTTCTTTTCCTCTCTTTTTTCTTAACTTTCTCCTTAACATTCTCCTTCTCCTCCTCCTCCTCCGTCTCCTTCACTTTCTCCTTCTCCTCCTTCTTCTCCTCATCCTCCTTCTCCTTTTCCTTTTCCTTCTTCTTCTTGCTTCTTTATTCTTCCTTCTTCTATCTCCCTAATCCTTAATCTCTAATCCATCCCTAATTTATAATCCTTAATCCTTGATTCTTAATCTCTAATACCTAATTTATAATCCTTAAAATCTAATCTTTAATACCTAATCCCTAATGCCAATTCTTTAATCTCTGATCCCTAATAACTAATACCTAATCGCTAATCTCTAATCCCTATTCTTTAATCCTTAATCAATAATCCATAGTCTCCAAATCCAAATCCCTCGTCTCTAATCTTAATCCTAATCTCTTTATCATTAATCCCAAATCCCCAATCTCTAATCCTTAATCCTTAATATTTATTCCTTAATTCCTAACCTTTAATTCTAAATCCATAATCTCTAATCCTTAATCCTTAAAAATTTATCCCTTAATTCTTAATCTTTAATCTCTAATATCTAATAATTAATCCCTTCATCTCTAACTATTAATCCATAATCCTTAATCACTAATCCTTAACCCTAAACCCCTTTTACTTATTCATTTATCTCTACTCCCCAATCCTTAATCATTAATCTCTAACTGCTAATCCATAAACCCTAAATTCCTAATTACTAACTCTAAAATCTGTAATTACAAATCTCTAATACCTAATCACAAATCCTTCTCTCCCAGATCTTTTACCCATATTCCTTTATCTTTAATCCCTAATACTTCCTTCTTTAATCCTGAATCCTTCCATTCTTAATCTCTGATCCTTAATCCCTAACCCTTAATCTATAATCCTTAATCCATCTCTTCTTCTTCTTCATCATCATCTTCTTCTCTTTCTTAATCATCATCTTCTTCTTGTTCTCATTCTTTTTCTACATTTTCCTCTTCTTCTTCTTCTTCTTCTTCCTCTTCTCCTTGTTCTTCTACATATTCTTCATCTTCTTCTTCTTCTCCATCTTCTTCGTAATCCTTAATCCTTATTCCCTCATCCTTACCCCTTAATCCCTACCTTCCTCATCTTTTCTCCCAAAATCTATAATGTCTTATCCATCTATTCCAAATCCCTAATACCCAATCCATCATCCTTAATCCCTAATCCCTAATCCTTAATCCATAATCCTTAATTCCTAACACCTAATCTCAAATCTCTCCCTCCTTAATCCTTAATCCATAGTCCTTAACCCTTAATCCTTAATCAAATCTATTCATCCTCTTCTTCTTCTTCTTTCATTTCATCATCATCATTTGCTTCTTCTTCTTCTTCTTTTTATTCCTCTTCTTCATCCACTTTTCCTTCCTCATTTTCTTCGTCCTATTCTTCTTCTTCTTCCCATCTTTCTCTTTCTTTTCTTCTTGTTGTTCTTGTTCTTGTTCATCTTCTTCTTCTCCTTATTCTTATTCTTCTACTTCTTTTTCCTCTTCTTCTTCTTCTTCTTCTTCTTCTTCTCCCTCTTTATTTTTTGTTCTTGTTCTTTCTCTTCTTCTTCCTCCTCCTCCTCTTCTTCTTATTCTTCTTCTTCTTCTTCTTCTTCTTCTTTTATTTCTTCTACTTTTTCTTCTTCATCATCATCTTCTTCTTCTTCTTCTTTTCCTTATTCTTCTCCTCATTCTCCTTCTTCCTCTCCTTCTTCTCGTCTTTCTCCTTATCCTTCTCCTTCCCCTTCTTCTACTTGTTCTCCTTCTCCTCCTCCTTTGCCTTCTCCATCTCTTTCACTTTCTCCTTCCCTTCTCCTTCTCCACATCCACCTTCTCCTTTTCCTTCTTCTTCTTCTTCTTATTCTGGTTCTTCTTCTTTTTCTACCTTTTTTCTTCTTTCTTATTTCTTCTTTCTTCTTTCTACTTTCTTCTATCATCTTTCTTCTTTGTTCTTCATTCTTCATACCTCATTTCCCTCTTCTTCTTCTTCTTTCTTTATTCTTCCTCTTCTTCTTTCTCTTCTTCATCTTCTTTCTTCCATCTTTCTTCTTCTTTCATCTTTCTTCCTTCTTTCCTTTTTTTCTTTCATTTCCCTAATCCCTTATCCTTAATCTCTAATCCATTCCTAATCTACAATCCTTAAGCTTAAATCCCTAATCTCAAATCCCTTATCTCTAATCCTTAATCCTTAATAATTAATCCTTTAACTCTTAATTTTTAATCCTTAATCTCTAATAATTAATCCCTTCATCTCTAATCCCTAATCTATAATCCTTAATCACTAATCCTTAATCATAAATCCCTATTACTTACTCTAAAAGCCTTAAAGACCTAATATCAAATCTCAAATCTCTCCCTTCTTATTCCTTAATCCTTAATCCTTAATCCCTTAATCCTTAATTCTAAATCCCTTATCAATCCTTAATCCATAATCCCTTATCTTTAATCCCTAATCCCTAATCTTTAATCTCCATTCCATAATCTCTAATCTCTAATACGTAATCTTTTATCCCTAATTTTTAATCCCTAATGCTTAATCCCTAATCCCTAATCTCTAACCCCTATTCCATAAACCTTAATCCATGATTCTTAATCCCTGACACCTAATCTCTAATCCCTCTCTCCTTAATCCCTAATCCTTAATCATTTACCTCTAATCAATAATCCCTCTCTTCATCTTCTTCTTATCCTTCTTCTTTCATTTCTCCTTCTTCATCTTCTTCTTCTTCTTATTCCTCTACTTCTTCTCCTTCTTCTTATTCCTCTTCTTCCTCATCTTTCTCTTCCTTTTCTTCTTCTTCCTCCTCTTCTTCTTTTACTTCTTCTTCTTCTACTACTTCTTTCTTATCTTCTTCTTCATCATCTTCCTCTTCTTCTTCCTCTTCTTCTTATTATTCTTCTTCTTCTCCTTCTTCTTTTCTTATTCTTCTTCCTCCTCTTCTTCTTCCTCTTCTTCTTCTTCTTCTTTTATTTTTTCTTTTTCTTCTCTTTCTTCTTCTTCTTCTTCATTTCCTTCTTCTTCTAATTTTCCTTCTTCTTCTTCTTCTTTATCTCCTCCTAGTCTTTCTCCTCATCCTTCTCCTTTTCCTTCTCCTACTCGTTCTCCTTCTCCTTCTCTTACTCGTTCTCCTTCTCCTCATCATTCTCCTTATCTATCTCATTCAACTTTTACTTCACTTCTCCTTCTACTTCTCCACCTACTCCTCATCCTCCTTCTCTTTTTCCTTCTCCTTCTCCTTCTTCTTCTCCTTCTACCTTCTTTCTTCTTTCTCCTTTCTTCTTTCTACTTTCTTGTTTCTTGTTTCTTCTTCCTTCTTCGTTCTTCCTTCTTCCTTCTTCCTTCTTCCAACCACCTTCCTCCTTCCTTCTTTCATTTTCTTTCTTCTTTGTTCTTCCTCTTCTCCTTCCTCTTCTACTTCTTCTTTCTTTCATCTTCCTTCTTTCACCTTCCTTCTTCTTTCTTCTTTCTTCTTTCATCCCTCTTCTTCTTCTTCCTTCTTCCTTCTTCTTCCTTAATTCTTCCTTCTTCGTTCTCCCTAATTCCTAATCCCTAATCTCTAATCCATCCCTAATCTATCATCCTTAATCTTTAATCCCTAACCTCTAATCCTTAATCTCTAATCCCTAAATTATAATCTCTAACACCTAATCCTTAATCCCTAATTCCCAATCTATAATCCATAATTTCTAATCCCTAACATCTATTCCATAATCCTTAATCTCTAATCCCAAATACTTAAACCCTAATCCATTATCATAAATCCTAACCTTAATCTCTTAATTTCTAATCTATAATCGCTAGTCTCTAATCCTAAATCCTACATCCCAAATCTCTAATCTCTTATCCTTAATCACTAATATCTATTCTTAATCAAAGATCTCTAATCCTAACCCTAATCTCACCCTCCTAAATATTTAATTCATTTTCCTTTATCTATAATCCCTAATACTTCCTTCTTTTAATCCAAATCCTTCCTTCCTTAATCCTTGATCCTTAATCCCTAAGCCCTAATCTGTAAACCCTAATCCATTCCTTCTTCCTCTTCTTCTTCTTCTTCTTCCTCTTCTACTTCTTCTTCTTCTTCCTCTTCTTCTTCTTCCTCCTCTTCTTCTTTTTCTTCTTCTTCCTCACTTTCCTCTTCTTCTTCTTTTTGTTTTTCTTCTTTCTCTTCTTCTTCTTCCTCTTCTTCTTCTTCTTCTTCATGTTCTTCTGCTTCATCATCTTCTTCCTCTTCTTATTCCCTTTCTATTTCTTCTTCTTCCTCCTCCTCTTCTCATTCCTCTTCATCTTTTCTTCTTCTTTATTTTCTATTTCAATCT
Organism: Vanilla planifolia; assembly: GCA_023846275.1. Classification (NCBI taxonomy): domain Eukaryota; kingdom Viridiplantae; phylum Streptophyta; class Magnoliopsida; order Asparagales; family Orchidaceae; genus Vanilla; species Vanilla planifolia. The sequence goes on from JAIUJO010000206.1 coordinate 332,247, forward strand.
CTTGTTGTTGTTCTTCTTCTATTTCAATTTCTTGTTCTTCTTCTTCTACTCCTACATCTTCATCATATTTTGTTCTTCTCTTCTTCTTGTTCTTTTTGTTCTTCTTCTTCTACTTCAACTTTCACTTCTTCTTCTTCTTCTTTCTCTTCATTTATTCATCATCTTCTTCTTCTGATTCTTCTTTCTCTTCATTTCTTCATCATCATCATCTTCTGATTCTTCTTCTTCTTCTTCTGCTTTCTCTTAATTTCTTCTTCTTCTTCTTCTTCTTCTACTTCTACTTCTTCTTCTAGTTCATCACTTTCTTCTCATTCTTCTCATTCTTACTATTGCCCTTCTTCTTCTTCCTCCTCCTCTTCTTCATCATGTTATTCTACTTCTTCCTCTTGTTCTCCATCCTCTTCTTCTTCTTCAACGTCTACTTCTTCTTCTCCTTCTCCTTCTTACTCTTCTCCTTCTTCTTCTTCTTCTTCTTCTTCTTCTTCTTTTTCTTCCCCTTCATATTCTTCTTCTTCTTCCTCCTCTTCCTCTACTTCATCTTCTTCCTCTTCTTCTTCTTCTTCTTCTTCTTCGTCCTTTTCTTCCTCTTTTACCTCTTCTTCTTCTTCCGCTTCTCCTACTTCTTTCTCTTTTTCTTCTTCTTGTTTTCTTTCTTCTTCTTCTTTTTCTTCCTCCTCTTCTTCTTCTTCTTCTTCTTCTCCTACTTCTTTCACTTTTTCTTCTTCTTCTTCTTTTCTTTCTTCTTCTTCTTTTTCTTCCTCCTCTTCTTCTTCTTCGTCTTCTTCTTCTTCTTCTTCTTCTTCTTCTTCCTCCTCTTTTTCTTCTTTTTCTTCCCCTTCTTCTTGCTCTTCTTCTTCCTCTTCCTCTTTTTCATCTACTTCTTCATCTCCTTCTTCTTCATCATCTCTTCTTCTTCTTCTTCTTCTTCTTCCTCTTCTTCTTCTTTTTCTTTTTCCTCTTCTTTTTCCTCTACTTCCTCTTCGTCTTCTTCTTCTTCTTCTTCTCCTTCATCTTCCTCTTCGACTTCTTCTTCTTTTTCTTCTTCTTCGTCTTCTCCTTTTTCTTCTTCTTCCTCCTCTTCTTTTTGCTCTTCTTACTCTTTGTCTTCTTCTTCTTCTTCTTCTTCTTCTTCTTCTTCTTCTTCTTCTTCTTCTTCTTCATTTTCTTCTTCTTTTTTTTCGTCTTCTTCTTATTCTTCTTCTACTTCTTCTCCTTCTTGGTTGATCTCTAATCCATCCCAAATCTTCAATACTTAATCCTTAATCATTAATTCCTAAATTTTATCCCAATTACTTATTCCTTAATCTCTAGTCCGTAATCCCCTATCCTTAAACCCGAATGCCAAATTTCCAATCCATTATCCCTAATCCTAAATCCTTAATCTCCAATACTTAATCCTTAATCTTTCATCCCTAATGCCTAATCCCTAGTCCCTCCCCTCCTAATATCTTATCCCTAATCCTTGATCCTTCATCATTATTCCTTAATCCTTAAGTCCTAATACTAATTATAACCATTAAATCTCTAATCCTTAGTCCCGAGTCTCTAATCCTAAACCTTGAATCCAAAATCCATAATCACTAATCTCTAATCGTTAATCCCTACTCTCTTAATTGTAATCCTTAATCCTAAATCCCTAATCCATAAACCTTATAAATTGATCTTTTAATCTTAACTCTTTAATCCCTTATCATTAAACCCTTCATCCTTAATCCATAATTCCAAATCCTTAATCCATACACCCTTTACTTATTCCTTAATCCTAACTCTTTAATCTTTAATCCCTAAACTCCAATCCAAAATTACTAATCCATAATCCCTTGTCTCTAATCATTAATCCCTAATCCATAATCCCTAACACCTAATCCCTAACGCTTAACCCTAATCATTAATCCATTTCTTCATCCTCTTCTTTTACTTCTTCCACTTCTTCTTCCTCTTCTTCTCCTTCTTCTTCTACCCCTTCTTCTTCTTCTTTATTTTCTTCTTCTTCATCTTCTTTTGCTTCCTTGTTATCTTCCTTTTCATCTTCTTCTTCATTTTCTTCTTTCCTCTTCTTTTTCTTTACCTTCTTCTTCTTTTACTTCTTCTTCATCATCATCTTCTTCTACTTCTTTCTTATCTTCCTTTTCATCTTCTTTTTCTTTTTCTTTTTCATCATCTTCTTCTTCTTCTTCTTTATCTTCTTCTTCTTCTTTTTCTTCTTCTTCTTCTTCTTCTTCTTCTTCTGCTGTTGCTTCTTCTTCTTCCTTTTTTTCTTCTTCTTCTGCCTCTTCTTCTTTTCCTCGTATTCTTCTTCTCCTTCTATTTCCTCTTCTTCTTCTTCTTCTTCTTCTTCATATATTTCCTCTTCTTCTTCCTCTTCTTCTTCTATTTCTTCTTCTTCTTCTTCTTCTTCTTCTGCTTCTCCTTCTTCATCTCCTTGTTCATGTCTTTATCCGTCTCCTTCTCCTTCTCCTTCTCCTACTCCTTCTCCTTCTCCTTCTCCTTCTCCTTCACCTTCTCCTTCTCCTTCTCCTTCTCCTTCTCCTTCTCCTCCTCCTTCACCTTCTCCTTCTCCTTCTCCTTCTCTTTCTCTTTCTCCTTCTCCTTCTCCTCCTTCTCCTCATCCTCCTCCTTTTCCTTCACCTTCTTCTTTTTCTTCTTCTTCTTCCTTCTTTCTTCTTTCTTCATTTTTTTTCTACTTTCTTCTTTCTTCTTTCTTCTTCCTTCTTCCCTCTTCCTTCTTCTTACCTCTTACCTTCTTCTTCCTTCTTTGCTCTTCCTACTTTCTTCCTTATTCCTCAACTGCTTCTTCCACTTCCTTTTTTGTTCTTTTTTCTCTTCTTCTTCCTCCTCTTCTTCTTCATTCTTCCTTCTTCCTTCTTCTTTCTTCCTTCTTCTTAGTCTTCCTTCTTCCTTCTTCCTTCTTCTTTCTCCCTAATCCCTAATCCCTAATCTTTATTCCTTAATACATCTCTAAATTTTTAATCCCTACCATCTAATCCTTAATCTCTAGTCCATAAATTATAATATCTAATATCTAACATTTAATATCTAATATCTAATATCTAATACCTAATTCAGAATCGTTAATCTCTATTCCCTAATCCTTAATCTCAAATCCCTAATAACTAATCTCTAATCTCTAATCCCTATTCCCTAATTCGTAATCCCTAATGTTTAATATTAATCTCTTAATCCTTAATCTAAAATCCATAATCCTAAATCATTAATCCCTTTATCCCTAATCTAAAATCCTTAATCCCTAATTAAAATTACTTATTCCTTAATCTCTACTCCCTAATATGCAAACCTTTATCCCTTAACCATAATCCATAATCCCTGTTGCCTAATACTGAATCCATCCTTTTCTAACCCCAAATCCAGAATCTCTAATCAGTAATACCAAATCTTTAATCCCTACTCCATCCCTCTCAAATCCATAATCCTTATTCCAAATCCTTAATCCCTAATCTCTTTCTCCTTAATCCTTAACTCTTATCCATAATCAATCCCTTTTTCCTCTTCCTCTTCTTCTTCATCTTCTTGTTCTTCATCTTCTTCTTCCTTTGCTTCTTCTTCTTCCTTATTTTCTTCTTGTTTTTCTTCTTCCTCTTCTTCCTCATATTTCTCTTCTTCTACTTCTTCCTCTTCTTCTTCTTCTTCTTCAACTACTTTTTCTTCTTCTTCTTGTTCTTCCTTCTCTTCTTCTTTATCTTCCACTTCTTCTTCTTCTTCTTCTTCTACTTCTTCTTCCTCTTCAACTTCCTCTTCTTCTCCCTCTTCTCCTTTTCTTGTTCTTCTCACTCCTCTTCATCTTCTTCTTCTTCTTCTTCTTCATCTCGTCCTTCTTCTACTTCTTCTTCTTCTATTTCTTGTTCTTCTTCTTCTTCTTCTTCTTCTCCTTCTTCTTCTCCTTCGCCTTCTCTTTGTCTTTCCCCTTCTTCTTCTTCTCTTTCTCCTTCTCCTTCTCTTTCTCCTACTCCTATTCCTTCACCTACTCCTCCATCCCCTTCTCCTTCTCCTTCTCATCCTCTACTTCCATCTCCTCCTTCTGCTCATCCTTCATCTCCTTCTCCTTCTCCTTGCTCTTCTTCTACTTCTTCATCTTCTTCTTCTTCTTTCTTCTTTCTTCTTTCTTCTTTCATGTTTATTCTTTCTTCTTTCTTCTTCCTTCTTTTTGTCTTCTCTCTTCCTCTTTTCTTCTTCTATCTTCCTTCTTCCTTCCTACTTCCTTCTTCCTTCCTTCTTCCTTCTTCATTCTTCCTTCTTTTATATTCCTCCTCTTCTCCTTCCTCTACTTTTTTTTGCATCTTCTTCTTCTTCTTCTTTCCTTCTTCTTTCTTCCCTCTTCCTTCTCCCTTCTTCCTTCATCCTTCTTCCTTATCTGTAATCTTTAATCCTTCTTCCTTATCTGTAATCTTTAATCCCTAATCACTAATCCATCCTTAATCTCTGATCCTTAATCTTCAATTCTTAATCCCTAATCTTAAATCCTTAAACTTTAATCCCAAATACCTAATCCTTCATCTCTAATCTATAATCCGTAATCCCAAATCTCTAATCTAAAATCCCTAATCCTTAATAGCTAACTATTAAACACAAATCCATAATCCATAATATCTAATCTCTAAGATATAATCCAAAATCCTACATCCCTAATCACTAATCTCAAATGTTTAATCACAAATCCCTAATTTATTAATCTTCAATCCGTGATCACTAATATCTAATCTTAATTCTTTTGTCCCTAACCACTAATCTCTAATCCCTAATCCCTAATCTTAAATATTTAATCCTTCATGATTAATCCCTTAATTCTTAATTTCTAATCCCTATTCTGTAATCTCTAATCCCTAATCTTAATCTTTAATCTCTAATCATTAATCAATAATCTTTAATCACTATTTCTTAATATGTAATTATTAATCCTAAATTCTTAATTTTTAATGATTAATTCCTTAATCCTTAATCCCTAATCGATAACCCTTAATCATTAATCCCTTCATCCCTAATCCATAATCCTTAATCCTTAACTCCAAATTCCTATTGTTTATTTCCTAATCCATACTCCTTAATCAATAATCGTTAATACCTAAGCCCTAATCCCTAATTGCTAATCCATAATCCTTAACTCTTAATCTCTATTTCCTAATATCCAATACCTCCTACCCTAATCCCAAATCCCTAATCCCTCATATCTAATCTCTATTCCAAAATCCATCCCTCTTAGTTCGTAATACATATTTCCTAATCCCTAATCCCTCCCTCCTTAATCCCTAATCCCTAATCCCTAATCCCTAATTCCTAATCCCCAATCCATCTCTTCTTCCTCTTTGTCTTAATTTTCTTCTTATTCTTCTTCCTCGTCTTCTTCTTCCTCCTCATCATTCTCCTCTTCTTCTTTCTCTTCTTCTTCTTCTTCTTCTTCTTCTTCTTCTTCTTCCTCCACTTCTTCTTTCTATTCTTCTTCTCCTTCTTTTCTTGTTCTTCTTATTCCTTTTTGTCTTCCTCTTCTTCCTCTTCTTCTTCTTGTTCTTCTACTACTTCATCTGTTTTTTTCTTCTTTTTCTTCTTCTTCAGCTTCTTCTTCTTCTCCTTGTCCTTCTCTTTGTCTTTCTCCTTCTCCTTCTCCATCTCCTTTTGCAACTCCTCCTTCTCCTTCTCCTTCTCCATCTCCATCTCCTCTTTCTCCTACTCCTTCTCTTCCTCCTCCTTCCCTTCATCCTTCTTCTCCTTCTAGTTCTTCTTCTTCTTCTTCTTCTTCTTTCTTCTTTCTTCTTTCTTCTTTCTTCTTGCTCTTCCTTCTTCGTTCCTCCTTCCTTCTTCCATCTTGCTCGCCTTCCATCTTCCATCATCTTGTTTCCTTCCTCCTTCCTTCTTCCCTCCTTCTTCCTTCTTTATTATTTCTCTTTTTCTTCTTCTTCTTAATCTTCTTCTTCTTCTTCTTCCTCTTCTTTTTTCTTCACTTCTTCTTCATCTTTCTTTCTTCTTCTTTCTTTCTTCTTCCTTCTTCTTAATCCTTAGTCCTTAATACCTAATCCTTACTCCTTAATCCCTAATCTCAAATCAAACCCTAATCTCTAATCCTTGATCTTTAATCCCTAACCATTAATCCTTAATCTCTAATCCCTATACTCTAAACTTCAATATCTAATCCCTAATCTATAACCCATAATACTTAGTCTTTAATCTCTAATTAGTAATTCCTAAACATTAATCCCTAATCCCAAATCCTTAATCCTTAATCTCTATACTGTAATGCTAATTCTAATACCTTTATCTCTAATCTCTAATGTCTAATCTCTAACCTTTAATCTTGCATCCTTAATCTCAAATCTTTAATCCCTAAACTTTAATCCCTATTCCCTAAACCCTAACCCCTTATCACAAATCCTAAATCACTAATCTTTAATCCAAAATCCTTAAAAATTTATCTATTAATTATTAATCCTTAATATCTAATTCTAAATCATTAATCCCTTCATCTGTAATCCCTAATCCTTAATCCTCAATCCCAAATCCTTAATCCTTATTACTTATTCCCTAATCCCTACTCTCTAATACTTAATCCCTAATCCTTAAACCTTAAGCTCTAATTACTAACTCCCAAATCCCTAATTCCTTAATCCCTAATCTATAATCTATATTTCCTGACACCTAATTCCTAACCCTTCATTCCTTAATCCTTAATCCCTAATCTCTAACCATCTATCCTTAATCTGTCTCTTCTTTTTCTCTTCTTCTACTACTTCTTCTGTATCTAATTCTTTTTCTTCTACTTCTTCATCCCCTTCTTCTTTTGCATCCTTATCTTTGTCATTTTCTTCCTCTTCTTCCTCATCTTCCTCGTCTTCTTCTTCTTCCTCTTCCTCTTCCTCACCTTCTTCTAATTGTTCTTCTTCTTCTTCTGCTTCTTATATCATAAATCTCTAATCTCAAATCCCTAATCCTTAATAGCTAACCATTAACTACAAATCCATATTCCATAATATCTAATCTCTAAGATATAATCCTAAATACTTTATCCCTAATCACTAATCTCTAATCCCTATCGCTATTCTTAAATTTTTAATCCTTCATGATTAATCCATTAATTCCACTTATTTCTAATCTCTAATCTATAATCTCTAATCCCTATCTTTATCTCAAATCTCTAATCCTTAATCATTATTCGCTAATATGTAATCATTAATCTTAAATTCCTAATCTTTATTAAATAATCCCTTAATCCTTAATCCCTAATCAATAATCCTTAATCCCTAATCAATAATCCTTAATCATTAATCCCTTCATCCCTAATCCCTAATCCTTAACCCTTAATTCCAAATTCCTATTATTTATTCCCTAATCCCTACTCCTTAATCCATAATCCTTAATACCTAAGCCTTAATCCAATTACTAATCCATAATCCTTAATCCTTAATCCTTAATCTCTATTTCCTAATACCCAACCCCTCCCACCTTAATCCCAAATCCCAAACCACTCATACCTAATCTCTATTCCCCAATCCATCCCTCCTAGTCCATAATACATATTGATTAATCCCTAATCCCTCCCTTCTTAATCCCCAATCCATCTCTTCTTCCCCTTCCACTTCATTTTCTTCTAATTCTTCTTCCTTGTCTTCTTCTTCTTCCTCATCATTCTCTTCTTATTCTTTCTCTTCTTCTTCTTCTTTTTCTTCTTCCTCCTCTTCTTCTTCTTCTTCAACTTCTTCTTTTTCTTCTTCATTTTCCTCATCTCCTTCTTTTTCTGTCTTTGTCTTCTTCTTCTCCTTCGTCTTCTTCTTCCTTTGCTTCTTATTCCTCTTCTTCTTCTCCTTCTTTTCTTGTTCTTCTTATTCCTCTTCTTCTTCCTTTTTTTTGTCTTCTTCTTCTTCTTCTTTTTCTACTTCTTCATCTATGTCTTTTTCTTCTTCTTCTTCTCTTTCAGCTTCTCCTTCTTCTCCTTGTCCTTCTCTCTTTCTTTCTCCTTCTCCAACTCCTCCTTCTCCTTCTCTTTCTCCTTCTCAATATCCTTCTCCTTCTCCTACTCCTCTTCCTCCTCCTTCTCTTCATCCTTCTTGTCTTTCTCATTGTTCTTCTTCTTCTTCTTCTTTCTTTCTTCTTTCTTCTTTCTTCTTGCTTCTTCCTTCTTCGTTCATTCTTCCTCCTTCCTCCTTCCTTCTTTCGTCTTCCTCCTTCCTTCCTCCTTCCTTCTTCCTTCCATATTTTTCTTCCTTCTTCATTCTTCTTTATTCTTTCTCTTCTTCTTCCTCTTTTGTACTTCTTCTCTTTCTTCTTCCTCTTCTTTTTCCCCTACTTCTTCTTTCTTCCTTCTTTTTTCTTTCTTCTTTCTTCTTCCTTCTACCTTCTTCCTAATCCCTAGTCCTTAATCCCTAATCACTAATCCAACCCTAATCTCTAATCCTTGATCTTTAATCCATAACCATTAATCCTTAATCGCTATTCCCTAAACTCTAAACTCAAGTACATAATCCCTAACCTATAATCCATAATACTTAATCTATAATCTCTAATTCTTAATTCCTAAACATTAATCACTAATCCCAAATCCTTAATCCCTAATCTCTAGACTTTAATGCAAATTATAATACCTTTATCTCTAATACCTAATGTCAAATCTCTAACCTTAAACCATTCATCCTTAATCTCTAATCACTAATCCCTAATCTTTAATCCCTATTCCCTAAACCCTAACCCCTTGTCCTTAATACTAAATCACTAATCTTTAATCCCAAATCCTTAAAAATTAATCTATTAATTATTAATCCTTAATATCTAATCGTTAATCATTAATCCCTTTATCTGTAATCCCTAATCCTTAATCCTTAATCCCAAATCCTTAATCCTTATTACTTATTCCCTAATCCCTACCCTCTAATCCTTAAACCTTAATCTCTAATTACTAACTCCCAAATCCCTAATTCTCCAATCCCTAATCTGTAATCTATATTTCCTGACACATATTTCCAAACCCCTCATTCCTTAATCCTTAATCCCTAATCTGTAATCCTTATTACTTATTCCCTAATCCCTACTCTCTAATCCCTAATATATAATCCTTAAACCTTAATCACTAATTACTAACTGCCAAATCCCTAATCCCTCAATCCCTAATCTTTAATCAATATTTCCTGACACCTAATTCCTAACCCTTCGTTCCTTAATCCTAATCTCTAACCATTTGGTCCTTAATCTGTCTCTTCTTTTTCTCTTCTTCTACTACTTCTTTTTCTATTTCTTCTACTTCTTTTTCCTCTTCTTCTTCTTCCTCATCTTTGTCTTCTTCTTCCTCTTCTTCCAGATCATCCACTTCTTCTTCATCTTCTTCCTCTTCTTCTTCTTCTTCTTCTTCTTCTTCTTCTTTTACTACTTCTTTTATGTCTTCTTCTTCATGTCTTCTTCTTTTTCCTCTTCTCCTTCTTCTTCTTCTTCTTCCTCTTCTTCCTCTTCTTCTTCTTCTTCATCTTCTTCTTCCTCTACTTCTTCCTTTACTTATTCTTCTTCTTCTTCTTCTTCTTCTCCTTGTCCTTCTTCTTTGTAATTTCTAATCACTGTTCCTTAATTCCTATTCCTTAATCCCTTCTTACCTAATCTCTTATCTCTAAATTTGTAAACCCTAGTCCAGCACTCCCAAATCACTAATTCCTATTTTCTAATCTTTAATCCATAATCCCTAATCCCTAATCCTTAATCCCTAATCCATCCTTAATCCATAATTTTTAATCCTTAATGCTTAATCTCTAATCCTTAATCTCTAATCCTTAAACCCGAATCTCGAATACCTAATTCATACTATATAATTCATAATCTCTAATCCCTAATCCCTAATCTCTAATTACTAATCCATAAACCCTAATCCTTAATACTTGATCCCTAATCCATAATCCTTACTGAATAATCTATAATTCTTAGTCTTTAATCTCTAATACTTAAACCCTAATCCTTAATCCTTAATCTCTAATCCCTAATCCCTAATCCTCATCCTAATTACTTTACCTCTAATCTCTAATCCCTAATCTCTAATCCATAATCCTAAATCCCTAGTTTCTAATCAATAATCCCTAATCTGTAAACCTTAATCTCTATTCTAGTATTTGTAATCCCAAATCTTGAATCTTTAATCCCTAATTCCTAATCCATAATAATTAATTTTTTAATCCTAAATCGCTAATCATTATCTTTTCATCTCAAATAATTTACTTAATCGTTAATCCCTAAGGTTTAATCCCGAATTCTTATTACTTATTCCTTAATCTTTACTCCTTGAACCATAATCCTTAATCCCTAACCCTGATTGATAATCCTCAATCCTTAATATTTATTTCCTAACCTATAATTCCTAATCTTTAGTCATTAACAGCTAATCTTATATCCTTGCCTTCTTAATCAATATTCCCTAACCCCTAATTCTTAATCTCTAGTCCATCTCTTCTTCCTCTTCTTATTCTTCTTCCTCCTCTTCTTCTTCTTCCTCCTCTTCTTTTACATCTTCTTCTTCCTCATCTTCTTTTTCTTCTTCTTCCTGATCTTCCCCATTTTACTCTTCTTTGTCTTCTTCTTCTTCTTCTTCTTTCTCTCTTTCTTCTTCTTCATCATCTTCTTCTCCTTCTTCTTCTACATCTTTTTCTTCTTGTTCTTGTTCTTCTTCATATTCCTCTTCGTCTTCTTCCACTCCTTTTACTACTACTACTTCTTCTTCCTCTTCCTCTTCCTCTTCCTCTTTTCTTTTCCTCCATTGTCTCCTTTTCTTGAAATTCTTCTTCCTCTTCTTCCAGCTCTACTTCTTCTTCTTCTTCTTCTTCTCTTCTTCTTCTTCTTCTATTTCTTCTTCTTTTCTTATTCTTCTTCAACTTCTTCTCCTTCCTCTACTCCTCCTTATCTCACACTTTCACCTTCTTCTTCTCCTTCTCCATCTCCATCTCCTTCTCTTTGTCCTTCTCCTTCTCGTTCTCCTCCTCTTCCTTGTCCTCCTTCTTCTCCTTCTCCTTCTAGTTCTTATTCTTCTTCTCCTTCATCTTCTTCTTCTTATTCTTCTTCTATTTCTTTCTTCTTTCTTATTTTTGCTTTGTTCTTTCTTCTTTCTTTTTTTCTTCTTCCTTCTACCTTCCTCCTTTCTCCTTTTTCTTTCTTCCAAATTCTTTCTTCCTTCTTCTTTGTTGTTTCTTCTTTCAGCATTCTTCTTTATTCTTCCACTTCTTCTTCCTAGTCCTCTTCTTCTACTTCTTCTTCCTCTTCTTTTGATTCTTCACCCTCATCTTCAACTTCTTCTTTTTTTCTAATCTCTAATCCCTAATCCATAATCTCTAATGTCTACTCTTGAATCCTTAATCCATAATCCCTGATCCTTAATCACTAATCCTTAATCCCTTATACCTAATCTCTGATACCTAATGCTATTCTTGATCCCTTAATCTCTACTCTACAATCCTTAATTTCTAATAGCAAATTCTTAGTCTCAAATTCTTAATCACTAATGTCTAATCCATAATCCTTATTCCATAATCCAAAATACAAAATCCTTAATCCTTAATCTTTAATATTTTATCCTTTAATCCTTAATCCCTATTCCCTAATCCTTAATCATTAATCCCATCATCTTTAATCCCTAATTTCTAATCCTGAATACATAAATCTAATTTCTTATTCCTTAATCCCTACTACTTAATCAATAATCCTTAATCTCTAAACCTTAATCTCTAATTACTAATCCATAATCCTTAATCTCTTTTCCTTAATTCCTAATCCCTAATAACTATTGCCTTATCTCGCCCTCCTTATTCCCTAATCCCTAAGAGCTAATCTCTAAAACCTAATCCCTCCCTCTATAATCCATAATCTGAAATCCCTAATCCCTAATCTGTAATCGTTCTCTCCTTAATCTCTAATTCCTAATCCCTAACACTTAATCCTTAATCCCAAATCCATCTCTATTTCTTCTTCTTCTTCTTTATCTTCCTCTTCTTCTTACTCATTTTCTTCTTCTTCTTCTTCTTCTTTCCTTTTCCCTTCTTTTTCTTTCACATTTTGTTCTTCTTCTTCTTCTTCTCCTTCTTCATCATCTTCCTCTCTTCTTCTTCTTCTTCTTGTGCATCCACCTCCTCCTCTTCTTCTTTCTTCTTCTACATTTTCCTCTTCATCTTTTCTTCTTCTTCTTCTTCTTCTACTTCTTCCACTTCTTCTTCTTTGTCTTCCCCTTCTTCTTCTTCTTCTTCTTCTTCTTCTTCCTCCTCCTCTTCCTCTTCTTCTTCTTCTACTACTACTACTTCTTCTTTTGTTATTCCTTTTGTTCCTCTTCTACTTCCTCTTTTTTGTCTCCTTCTTCTTCTCTTTCTTCTTCTTCTTCTTCTTCTTCTTCTTCTTCTTCTTCTATTTCTTCCTCCTCTTCTTCTTCTTCTTCTTCTTCTTCTCCTCCTTTTTCTTCTGCTTCTTTTCCTTCTCCTTCTTCTTCTCCTTCTCCTTCTCTTTGTCATTTCCTTCTCCATCTCCTTTTGCATCTCCTTCTCTTTCTCCTTCTCCTTCTCCTACTCCTTTTCCATCTCCTTCTCCTTCTTCTCCTTCTCTAACCCCTCCTTCTCCTTATCCTTGTTCTTCTCCTTCTCCTTCTCCTTCTCTTCGTCATCCTTCTCCTTCTCCTTTTGCTTCTTCTTCATCTTCTTCTTCTTCTTCTTCTTCTTCTTCTTCCTCCTCTTCCTTCTTTCTTCTTTCTTTTCTCCTCTTTCTTCTTTCCTCTTTCTTCTTCTTTCTTCCTTCTTGCTCTTTCCTTCTTTCTTCTTCCATCCTTTTTACTCTCCCTCCGCTTCTTCCTATTCTTCTTCTTTTTCCTCTTTTTCTTGCACCTTTTCTTCTTTTTCTTTCTTCCTTCTTTCTTTCTTATTCTTCTTTCTTCTTTCTTCCTTTTTTTTTCTTCTTCCCTCTTCCTAACTCCTTCCATCTCCCTAATCCCTAATCCTTAATCCTTTATCACTAATTCATCCCTAATCTCTAATCTTTTATTTTCAATCCCTGACCTCTTATCCCTAATGTCTAACACCTAAACTCTTATCTCTAATTCCAAATCCCTAATCCTTAATTTATAATTTAAAATCCCTGATCCCTAGCCTCTAATCCTAAATATCTAATGCTAATCCAAATGTCTTTACCTAAAATATATAATCTCTAATACCAAATCCTAAATTTAGCATCCCTAATCCCTAATCTCTAATCTCAATTATTTAAACCTTGATCTCTAATCCTAAATCACTAATCTCTAAACCCTTGTCCTTAGTAATTAATCCTATAATTCTTAGTTCCTAATCTCTAATCCTTAATCATTAAGCCTTTCATCCAAAAAACCTAATCCCTAATCATTAATTCTTAATCTATAATACTTATTACTTATTCCCTAAACCCTAATCCCTACTCACTAATCCTTAAAACCTAATCCCTAAACCTTAATCTATAATTCCTAACTCCTAAATCCCTAATCCATAATTCTTAATCCCTCTCTCCTGAGACTTTAATCTATATTCCTATATACCTAATCTCAAATCATTTATCCCTCAATTCTCAAACCTTAATCTTTAATCCCAAACCCTTGATCTTTAATCAATCTCTTCTTTCTCTTCTTCTACTTCTTCTTCTTACTCATCCTCTTCTTCTTCTTCATCTTTTCCCCTTCTTATTCCTTATCTTCATATTTTTTTCTTTCTTTTCTTCCTCATCTTCATCTTCTACTTCTTGTTCTTCTTGTTCTTCTTGTTCTTCTCCTTCCTCTTCATCTTCTTTATCTTCTTCTTCCTCAAATTCCTCTTCTTCTTCTTCTTCTTCTATGCATTCTTCTTCTTCCTCTTCATCTTTTTCTTCTAATTATTCTACTTCTTCTTCCCCCTCTTTTTCTTCATCTTCTACTTCTTCCTATACTTGTTCTTCTTCTTCTTTTGTTACTTCTTCTTTCTCTTCTTCCTTTTTTTTATCCTTCTTCTTCTTCTACTTTTTCTTCCTCTTCTTTTTCCTTATCTTCTTCTTCTTTCTCTTCTTCTTCTTCTTCTTCTTCATCTTCTTCTTCTTCATCATCATCTATTTCCTCTTCTTCTTCTTCTTCTTCTTCTTCTTCTTCTACTTCAACTTTTCTTGCTCTCTTCTTCTTCTTCTTTTTCTTTTTCATCTTCCTCTCCTTGTTCTTCTTCTTCTTCTTCCTCTTCATCTTCCTCATTTTCTTCTTCTTCTTCTTCCTCTTCAACTTCTTCACCTTCTTCTTCTTCTACTTCTTCTTACTCTTCTCGTTCTCCTTCTTCTTCTTCTTCTTCTTCCTCCTCCTATTCTTCTTCTTCTTCTTCCTTTTTTTTCTTCATCTACTTGTTCTTCTTTTTCTTCTTCTCCTTCTTCTTTGTCTTTTTCTTCATCTTCTTTCTCTTCTTCTTCTTCGTTAATTTCTTCTTCTTCTTCTTTTTCCTCTTCTTCTTCATCTTCCTCTTCTTTTTGTTCTTCTTCTTCTTTTTCTTTATCTTCTTTTTTTGTTATTCTTTTTCCTCCATTACATCTTCTTCTTTTTCTTCTACTTCTTCTTCTTCTCCTTTTTCTTTTTCTTCTTTTTCATTATCTGCTTCTTGTTCTCATTCTTTTTCTTCCTTTTCTACTTCCTCTAATCATTAAGTTCTAATCCCTAATATTGAATCTCCATTCCATAATCTCAAAATTATAATCCATAATCCCGTATCCTTAATCCTTAATACTTAATATCAAATCCCTAATCCTTAATCTTTAATCACTAATCCTTAATCCTTAATCCTACTTATAATCAGTTAATCTCTAAGCCCTAATCCCACATCTCTTATCCCCTAACTCTAAATCCCTAAACCTTAATCGCTAATCTTTAATCCTTAATCCCAAATCCGTATTCCTAATTTTGTAATCTTGAATCCAAAATGCTTTATCTATAAACTTAAACATTGAAACTTTAATCCTCAATCCCTAATCCCAAATCATTAATCCCTTCATCCCTAATACTTAATTTCTAATCTATAATCTCTAATATCTATTACTTGTTACTTAATCCCTACTCTTTAATCCCTAACCTTTAGTCCTTAAACCCTAATCCCTAATTGCTAATCTATAATCTCAAATCCTTAATCCTTAATCCCTAATACCTAATTTCAAATCCCTCCCCTATTCTATCCTTAATCCCTAACCCTTAATACCTAATCCATCTCATTTTCTTATTATTCTTCTTCTTCTACTTCTTCGTCCTCTTCTTCTTCCTTTTCTTCTTCTTCTCTTCAATATGTTCTTTTTCTTCTACTTCTTCTACTCCTTCATCTTCTTCATCTTCTTCCTCCTCCTCTTCCACATCTTCCACTTCCTTTTCTTGTTCTTCTTCTTATTCCTCTTCCTCTTCTTCATCTTCATCTTCTTCATCTTCTCCCTCTTCTTCTTCTTCTTCTTTTCTTTAAGTTCCTCTTCTTTTTAGTCATTTTCTTCTTCTGCTTCTCCTTCTTCTTCTTCAACATCTACCTCTTCCTCTTCTTCATTTGCCCAATGTTCTTCTTCTTATTCTCCTTCTTCTTTTCATGTTCTTCTTCTTCCTCTTCTTCTTCTACATCTATTTCTTCTTCTTCGTCTTCTTCTTCTTCTTCTGTCTCCTCATCACTTTCTATAATCCTTAATTTCTAATCTTTAACACTTAATCCTTAATCACTAATTCTTAATCCCACATCCTAATCCTGATCATATTCCTTTAATCTCTAATCTCTAATCTCTAATCTCTAATCTCAAATATCTAATCCTTAATCCCTAACCACAAATCTCCAACCCCTAATTATTAATCCCTATTCCCTAATTTATAAACCCTAATCATTAATAATTAATCCCTTAATCTATAATCCTCAATCCCTAACAATTAATCCCTTCATCTCTATTCCTTAGTCCCTAATCCATAATCCTTAATCACTAATTTTTAATGTATATTACTTATTCTCTAATTCTTACTACCTAATCCATAATCCTTAATCACTAAACCCTAATCCCTAATTACTAATCCATAATCTCCAATCCCCAATCCATAATGTTGAATACATAATCTCTCCCTCGTAATCTCTGATCACTAATCCCTAATACCTTTCTAATCCCTAATTCCTCTCTCCCTAATCTATAATCTATATTCCTTAATCTCTAATCCATCCCACTTTTATCCCTAATCTCTAATGCCTACCCTAATCCCTGACTTGTCTCTTCAACCTCTTCTTCTTCTTCCTTCTCTTATTCTACTTCTTTCTCTTTTTTTTCTTCTTCATCATTTTCTCCTTCTTCTTCCTCCTCTTCTTCCGCATCTTACTCTTCATCTTCTTCTTGTACTTATTCTTCTTCTTACTCTCCTTCTTCTTCTTCTTCTTCTTTTTCATCATCTTCTTCTTCTTATTCTTCATTTTCCTCATCATCTTCTTCATCTTCTTCTTCTTCTTCTTCTTACTCCCTCTCTTCTTCTTCTTCCACTTCTTGTTCTTTTTCTTCTACATCTTCTTCTTTTCTTGTTCTTCTTCTTCTTCTTCCTCTTCTTCTTCATCTTTCATTTTTCTTCTTCTTCTTATACTTCTTCTTCTTCTTCATCTTCTTCTTCTCCTTCTCCTTCGTCTTCTCCTTCTCCAAGTCTTTCTCCTTCTTCTTCTCCATCTCCTTATCTTTCTCTGTCTCGTACTCCTTCCCCTTCTTCCTCTCCTTCTCCATCTCCTTCACCTTCCCTTCTCCTTCTCTTGCTCCTTCACCTCTCCTTTTCCATCTCCTCATCCTCCTCTTTTTCTTACTCCAACTTCTTCTTCTTCTTCTTCCTTCTTTCCCTTTTCTACTTTCTTCTTTCTACTTTCTTCTTCCTTCTTCCTTCCTCCATTCATCTTTCTTCTTCTTCTAATTCCTCTTCCTCTTCTTCCTCGTCTACTTCTTCTTCTTCCTTATTTATTCTTCTTCATCTTCTTTACTTCCTCATATTTCTCTTACTCTTCTTCTTCTTCTTCCTATTCTTCCTCTTCTCCTTCTTCCTCTGCCTCCTCTTCTTCTTCTCCATATTTTTTCTTGTTCGTCGTATTCCTCTTCTTCTTCTTCTTTACCTTCTCCTTCTTCTTCTACTTCTCTTTCTTATTATCTTTCTCCTTCTCCTTCTCCTTCTCCTTCTCCTTCTCCTTCTCCTTCTCCTTCTCCTCCTCCACCTCCTCTTTCTCCTTCTCCTCCTCCACCTCCTCTTTCTCCTTCTCCTTCTCCTCCTTCTCCTTCTCCTCCTCCCTCTCGTCATCCCTCTTCCCATTCTCCTTCTTCTTCTACTTCTTCTTCCTTCTTTCTTCTTTCTTCTTTCTTATTTCTTCTCCCTTCTTCCTTTACTCCACCTTCCTTCTTTCGTCTTCCTTTTTCCTTCCTTCTGTCTTCTTCCTTCTATCATCTTCTTTGCTCTTCCTCTTCATCCTCTTCTTCTTCAACTTCTTCCTCTTCTTTTTTCTCCTCTTCTTCTTATTTCTCCCTTCTTCCTTCTTCCTTTTTCTTTCTTCCTTCTTCATTCTCCATAATCACTAATACCTAATCCTTATTCCCTAATCGCTAATCCATTCTTAATTTTTAATCCTTAATCTTTTGATCTTACGCTCTAATCCCTAACTTTAATCTCTAATACGAAATCCCTAATCTCTTATCTATAATCCATAATTCATAATCCATAATCTCTAAACCCTAATGCCTAATCCTTAATCACAAATCCTTAATCCTTAATCTCTAATGCCAATCAAAACCCATTAGCCCTTAATCATTAATCTCTAATATCTAATCCTACATCTTACATCCTTAATCATAGATCTCTAATCCTTAATCCTTAATACCTATTCTTTTATTCCTAATACTTAATTTTTAATCCTAAATTCATAATCTTTAGTGCTTAATCTCTTAATTCTTAATCCCTAATCTCTAATACTAATAATTAATACCCTCATCTCAAATCCTTAATCCCTAGCATCTAATCTTTAATCCCTAATCAGTATTCCCTAATTTCTTTTACTTATTCCTTTATTCTTACTCTCTAATCCCAAATCCCTAAACTTGAATCCTTTATTGCTAACTGGCAAATCCATAATCCCTAATCCCTAATCAGTTCCGCCCAAATCTTTAATACATATTCCTTGATACCTAATCTCTAATCCATCATTCCTTAATCCCTTATTCCCATTCAATAACCCCCAATCCTAAATCCCTAATCGTCTTTTTCTTTGCCTTCTTCTTTTCTTCCTCTTCTTCCTCTCTTCTTCTTTTTTTTCTTCTTCCTCTTCTTCTCCTTCCTCATTCTTTTCTTCTTCTTCTTCCACCTTTTCTTCCACATCTTCCTCTTCTTCTTCTTCTTCTTCTTCTTCCTCTTCTTCTTTTCTTCTTCTTCTTCTTCTTCTTCTTCTTCTTCACCATCCCTTCTTCTTCTTATCCTTCTTCTTTTTCTTCCTCATCTTCTTCTTCCTCTTCTTTTTCTTCTTGCTCTTCTTCTCCTTCTTCTTTTCTTATTCTTCTTATTCTTTTTATTCTTCTGCTTTTTCTTTTTATTCTCCTCCATTTTCTTCTTCTTCTTCTTCTATTTCTTCTTCTTCTTTTCTTCTTCTTCTTCTTCTTCTTATTCTGCTTCTCCTTCTCTTTGTCTTTCTCTTTCTCCTTCTCCTTGTCTTGTTTTTCTCCTTCTCCTCCATCTTCTCTCTGTCCTTCTTCTCTTTCTCCTTCTTCTTCTTCTCCTTCTTTATCTTCTTTTTCCTCTTTCTTCTCTTCTTCCCTCTTCCTCTGTCCTTCATCTTTCCTCCTTCCATCTTCTTTCTTTCTTCTTCTTTCTTCCTTCTTCCTTTTTCTTTATCTTCCTCTTCTTCTTCTTCTTCTTCCACTTCTTCCTCCTCTTCTTCTTCTTTCTTCTTTCTTTCTTCTCACTAATCCCAAATCTTTAATCCTAAATCCCTAATCCTTAATCCTTCATAAAAAATCTATCCCTAATCTCTAACACTTAATCTTTAATTCTTATCCTCTGATCCCTAATCTTTAATCCCTAAACAATAATCCCAAATCCTTATAACTTATTTCTCCATCTCTTCTCTCTAATCAATAATCCCCTAATCTCTAAACTATAATCCCTAAGTGTCAAATCGCAAATCCCTACGTCTTTAATCTTTAATCTATATTCCTAGATACCTAATCACTAAACCTTCATTCCTTAGTCCTTAATCTATAATGCCTACCTTTCAACCCTAATCCCTAATCTATTAATTCTTCTTCTTCTTTATGTATTTCTTCTTCCTCTTCTTCTTCTTCTTCTTCCCATTCTTTTGCTTCTTCCTCTTCTTCCTTATCTTCCTCTACTTCTTCTTCTTCTTCTTCTTCCACTTTTTCTTCTTCGTCATCTTCTTCTTCTACATCCTCTTCTTCTTCTTTTTCTTCTTCTTCCTCTTCTTCTACTTCTTCTTGATATAATTCGTTTATTAGGTCTACTTCTTCTTCCTCTTCTTCTTTTTCCTCTTCTTCTTCTTCTTCTTCTTCTTCTTTTACTTCTTATTCTTCTTCTTTGTCTTCTACTTCTTTCTCCTCTTCTTTCTCTTCTTCTACCACCACTTGTCTTTTTTCTTTCTCTTCTTCTTCTTCTTCTTCTTTTTCTACTT
>JAIUJO010000206.1:356865-364365 GCA_023846275.1 Vanilla planifolia
TTCCTCCTCTTCTTCTTTTTCTCCATTTTCATCTTTCTTGTAATTCTTCTTCCTCTTCTTCTTCTTCCTCTTCCTCTTCTTCTTCTTCTTCTTCTTCTTCTTCTATTTCTTCTTCTTCTTCACCTACTCCTTCTTCTTATCCTCCTCCTCTTTATCTTTCACCTTATCTTTCTACTTTTACTTCTCCTTCTTTTTCTCCTTCTCCATCTTCGTCTCCATCGCATTCTCCTTTTTGTTCTCTCTTTCCTTCTCCTTCTCCTTAATCCCTAATCATTAATTTATCAATCTAATCCTAAATCACTAATCTCTAATCCCTAACCCTTAATAATTAATCCCTTAATTCTTAATAACTAATTTCTAATCGATAATCATTAATCTCTTCATATGTAGTCCCTAATCCCTATTCCTTAATCCTTTATACATAGTCTCTAATCTTTATTACTTATTCCCTAATCATTTTGCCCTAATCCCTAATCCCTAAACCTTAATCCTTAATTTCTAACTCAAAAATCCTTAATCCCTCTCTCCTTAATCTTTAATCCATATTCCTTGATTCCTAATCCCTAATCCTTAATCCCTAACTATTAATCCATAATCCATCTCTTCTTGCCCTTCTTCTTCTACTTCTTTTTCTTCTTCCACTTCTTTTTCTTCTTCTTCCACTTCTTCTTTCTCATCTTGTTTTTCTTCTTCTGCTTCCTCTCCTTCTCCTTGCCCTTCTTCATCTTCTTCTTCGTCTTTTATTTCTTCTTTTTCTTCTCCATCTTCTTCTTCTTCTCTATCTTCTTCTCCTTCTCCATCTTCTTCTTCTTCTCCTTCTCTAGCTTCTTCTTGTTCTTCTCCTTCTTCTTTTATTTCTACTACTTCTTCTGCTTCGTCTTCCACTTTTTCTTCTTCTTTTTCATTCATTTATTCTACTTCCACTTCCTCTTCTTCCTCTTCTTCTTCTTCTCCATCCTCTTCTTCTACTTTTTCTAGTTCTACTTCTTCTATTAGGTCTTTTTCATCTTCCTGTTCTTCTTTTTCCACTTTTTCTTCTTCTTCTTCTTCTACTACTTCTTTCTCTACCTCTTTCTCTTCTTCTACCTCTACTTATTTTTCATCATCCTCTTCATCATCATCTTTTTCTTCTCCTTTTTCATCTTCTTCTTCTTCCTCTTCCATTCATTCTTCTTCTTCTTCTTCTTCTTCTTCTTCTTTATCTTTCTCTTCTTCTTCTTATTATTATTTTTATCTTCATCTTCCTCTTTTCCTTTTACTTCTTCTTCTTCTTCTTCTTCTACTATTACTACTTCACCTACTTCTTTTTCTTTTTCATACTCTTCTCCTTCTCTTTTTCCTTCTTCTTCTTCTTCTTCTTCCTCTTCTTCTTCTTCTTCTTCCACTTCTTGTTGTTCTTTTCTTCTTCTTCTTCTTCTTCCTCTTCTCCTACTTCTTCTTGTTCTTTTACTCTCCTTCTTCTTCATCTTCATCTTCTTCTCCTTATTCTTCTTCTTCTTCTTCTTCTCTTGTTGTTGTTCTTCTTCATCTTCTGCTTCTTCTTCTTCTTCTTCTTCTTCTTCTCCTTCTTTTTATTTGTAATGCTTAATCCATGTTATCTAGTCCAACCTTTATATCCCTTCTTACCTAATCCCTAATCCATAATACCTAATTTATAATCTTTAATCAATCACTCTGTAATCTTTAATCTTCAATCCTTAATCATTTATAAAAATCTTTAATCTCTAATCCCTAAACCTTAATCTCTAATCTTTAATCCTATATCTCTAATCTCCAAACCATAACGCTTAATTCCTAATCCCTAATCCTTAATCTATAATCAATAATCCCTCATCCCTACATTCTAATCCCTTATCCCTAATCCTTAATCTATAATCCATAATCTTTAATCTCTAATCCCAAATCACTAATCTCTAATCCTTAATCCTATTCTTAATTGCCTAACCTCTATTCCATAATCTCTAATCCCTAATCTCTAATCCTTAAACCTAATCACTATTTCTAATCGATAATGTTAATACTAATTCCCTGTTACTTAATCCTTATTAATGAATCTATTAATTCTTAATCCCTAATCCCTAATCATTAATCTTTTTATCTCTAATACTTAGTTCTTAATCCTTATTACCTATTCATTAATCCTTACTCCTAATCTATAATCCATAATCCCTAATCTTTAATCCTTAATTGATAATCCTTTAACCTTAATCTTTAATCGGAAATCCTTAATACCATACACTTAATCCCAAATCCCTTTCTCTTTAATCCTTAATCTTTAATCCTTAATCCATCTCTTCTTCATCTTTTTCTTCTTCTTCCTCCTCTTCTTTTTCTTCCTTTTCTTCTTCTTCTTCCTCTTCTTCTTCTTCTTCCTCATCTTCTTCTTCTTCCTCATCTTCTTCATCTTACTCTTCTTCTTCTTGTTCTTGTTCTTCTTTCTCTTCCACTTCTTCTTTTTCTTCCTCTTCTTCTTCATCATCATCTTCACTTCTTCTTCGACTTCTTCTTCTCCTTCTTCTTCTTCTTCTTCTTCTACTTCTTCTACCTTCTCCTCTTCTTCTTCTCCTTCTTCTTTTCCACATTTCCTTCTTTTCTTGTAATTCTTCTTTCTCTTCTTCTTCCTCTTCTACTTCTTCTTCATCTTCTTTTTCTTCTTCTTCTACTTCTTGTTCTTCTTCCTCTTCTTTTATTTCTTGTACTTATTCTTTTTCTTTGTCGTTTTTTCTACTTCTTCTTCTTCTTTACTCCTCTTTCTCCTTCTCCTTCTCCTTCTTCTCACTTCTTTCAACTTCTCCTTCCCTTTCTCCTTCTCCTTCTCCTTCTCCTTCTCCTTATCACTCCCCTTCTCTTTTTTCCTTCTCTTTTTTATTCTTTGCTACCTTCTCCTTCTCCTCCTCTATCTCTTTGTCCTCTTTCTCCTTCTCCTTCTTCTTCTTCTTCTTCTCCTTTTTCTTCTACTTATTTCTCCTTTCTTATGTCTTTTTTCTTCTTGCTTCTTTATCTTTCTTCTTCCATCTTGCTTATTCTTTCTTTCTTCATCTTTCTTCTTTATTCTTTTGTCTTTCTTCTTTATTCTTCGTCTTCTTCTTCAACTTCCACTTCTTCTTATTTTTCTACTTTTCTTCCTCGTCTTCTTCTTCTTTTTTTTGCTTAATCTTTAATCCCTAATCTATGATCAATAATCCTTAATCCCTAACGCTTAATGTTTAATCCCTATTCTCTAATCCTTAATCTTTAATCCCTAACTCTTAATCACTAATCCTTAACCAATAATCCCTAACATCTAACCCCTTATCCTAATACTAATCCCTTATCTCTAAGCCTTAATCTCTAATCTCTAATACCTATTCCTTAATCTAAAATTCCTAATCACCAATCTCTAATCAGTAATCCAAATTATCTAATCCATAATCCCTAATCCTAAATCCCTAATCTTTAATAATTAAGCCCTTGATCCTTAATCCCTCATCCTTAATAATTAAACCCTTCATCTTTTATCACTAATCCTGAGCCTTTACTCCTTAATTCCTATTACTTATTCCCTAACTCCTACTCTATAATCTATTATCCATAATCCATAAATCATAATCATAAATTGCTAATCCATAATCCCTAATCTTTTAACCCTAATCCCTAATCCCTAATCCCTAATCCTTAATTCTTAATGCCTAATCCCTCTCTCCCTAATCCCTAATCCCTAATCCTTAACACCTAACCTCTAATCCCCAATCCATCCATCCTTAATCTATAATTTTTATTCACTAATCCCTAATCACTCTCTTCTTAATCCATAATCTCTAAACCCTAATCCTTAATCCCAAATCCATCTCTTCTTCCTCTTCTTCTTCTTGCCCTTCGTCTTCTTCTTCCTTTTCTTCTTCTTCTGGCTCTTCATCTTCTTCTTCTTCTTATTTATTTTCTTTTCCTTCTTCTTCTTCTTCTTTTTCTTCTTCTTCTTCTTCTTCTTTTTCTTCTTCTTTTTCTTCTTCTTCTTCCCCTTCTCCTTCTTCTACTCTTATTCTTCTTATTCCTCTTCTTCTTCTTATGCTTATCTTCTTCTTCTTCTTCTTCTTCTTTTATTTATTCTTTTTCTTCTTCCCCTTCTTCTTCTTCTTCTTCTTCTCCTCCTTCTTCTTCTACTTCTCCTCTTTTTCTTTCTCCTTCTCCTTCTCCTTCTCCTTCTCCTTCACCTACTCCTAATCCTCCTCCATCTCATTCTCGATTTCCTTATGCTTCTCCTTCTCTTTCTCCTTATGCTTCTCCTTCTCCTTCTCCAACTTTTCCTTCTCCTTGTCCTCCTTCTCCTTCCTCTTCTTCTTCTTCTTCTTCGTCTTCTTCTTCTTTCTCTTTTATTTCTTCTTCTACTTCTTCTCTTTCTCCTTCTTCTTCTTATTCTTCTTGTTCTTCTTCTATTTCTTCTTCTTCTACTACTTCTATTTCTTGTTCTTCTTCTTCTTCATTTTTTCTCTATTCTTCTTATTCTTCTTCTTTTCTTCTTCATCTTCCTCTTCTTCTTCTTCTTTTTCCTCTCCATCTTCCACTTCTTTTTCTTCTTCTTCTTCTTCTTTCTTTCTTTCTTTTCTGCTTCTCCTTCTTCTTCTTCTTCTTCTTCCCCATCTCCTTCTTCTTCTTCTTCTACTTCTTCCTCTTCTTTTCCTTTTTCTTTTTCTTTTTCTTCTCCTTCCTCATTTTCTTCTTCCTCTTCTTCTTCCACTTCTTCTTCCTCTACTTCTTCATCTTTCTCTTCTTCTTCTTCTTCTTCTTCGCCTTTCTTCCTTTCTTCTTCTTCTCCTTGTTCTTCTTCTTCTTCTTCTTCTTCCTTTAACTCTTCTTCTTCTTCTTCATAATCATTAATCCATATTCCCTAATCCCTGCTCCTTAATCATTCCCTCTCTAATTTCTTATACTTATATTTATTATCCTTAATCCATCCCTCTTTAATAATTAACCTCTAATCCTTATTCCTTAATCCCTAATCCCTAATCCCTAATCCCTTGCCCCTAATCCCTAATTATCCTTAATTCGTATTCTCTAATCCTTAATCCCTACTTTTCTAATTCCTAATCTCTAATCTCAAATCCTTAAACCCTAATCTTTAATACCTAATCCCTAATCTATAATTCATTTTCCCAAATTCCTAATCTCTAATCCCTAATCCTTAATCTCCAATCCTTAAACCCTAATCTTGATTACCTTATCCTTAATCCTTAATCTATAACCCATAATCCCAAATCCTTAATATAAAATCTTTTGTCCTTATGCCTAATCCCTAATCCCTAGTTCGTCGTCCCTAATCAATAATTCTAAAGTTTTAATCCTAATTACTTTATCTCTAATCTATAGTCTCTAATCTAATCTATAATCCTAAATCATGGATCCACACTCACAAATCTCTAATCCTTAATCCCTAATCTCTATTGTCAAATCTATAATCCCATATTGTAAATCCCTAATCCAAAATCCTTTGTAATTAACCCTTAAATCCTTAATACCTAATCTCTAATCATTAATCCCTTCATCCATATTCCTTAATCTTAATGTCTAATTCTTATTACTTATTCCTTAATCCCTAATCCTTAATCCATAAACTCTAATCCCTAATCCATAATTGATAATCCTTAATCTTTAATCTCTAATTGGTAATCCTTAATCCTTAATCCCTAACACTAATCCAATATCTAACCTTTCTTAATCCTTAATCCCCAATCCATCTCTTCTTCCAGTTCTTCATCTTCTTCTTCCTCTACTTTTTTATCTTCTTCTTCTTCCTCCTTTTCTTCTTCTTCTTTCTCATCTACTTATTATTCATCTTCTACGTCTTCCACATCTTACTCTTCCTCTTCTTCTATTCCTTCTTCATCTTCGTCTTCTTCTTCCCCTTCTTTTTTTCACTTCTTCTTCCTCTTCTTCATCTTCCTCTTCTTCTTCTTCTTCATCCTCCACCTCTTCTTCTTTTTCTCTATTTTCTTCTTTTTCTTATAATTCTTCTTCCTCTGCTTCTACCTCTTCTACTTATCCTTCTTGTTCTTCTTGTTCTTCTTCTTCTTCTTCTTCTTCTCCTTCTCCTTCTCCTTCTTCTTACCCTTCTCATTCTCCTTATCTTTCACCTTCTACTTCTGCTTCTCCTTCTCCTTCTCCTTCTTCTTCTCCTTCTTCATCTCCTATGCTTTCTCCCTTTTCTTCTCATTCTCCCTCTCTTTCTCCTCTTTGATCCCTAATCACTAATCTATTTGTAATCTCCAATCCTTAATCTTTAATCCATAACCTCTTATCCCTAATCTCTTATCTATAATCCATAATCCCTAATCCCTAATCTCTAATTACTAATCCCTGATCCTTAATCACAAATCCCAAATCCCTAAATATTGATCACTAATCTCTAATGCTAATCCTAACATCATTATCTCTAATCCCTACTCTCTAATCTCAAAATCCTAAATTTTGCTAACTAATCTCTAATCCCTAATCCCTAATCATTAATCTCTATATCTTAAACCCTAATACCAAATCTTAAATCACTAATCTTTAATCCTTAATAATTAATCTCTTAATTCTTAATCCTTAAGCTCTATTCAATAAACATTAATCTCTTCATCTATAATCCTTAATCATAATCCTTAATCCCTTATCCATAATTGCTGATCTCTATTACTTATTCCTGAATCCTTTTCCCCTAAATCACTAATCCCCTAATCTTTAAACCTTTATCCTTAATTTTTAACTACAAAATCTCTAGTCTTTGTCTCCCAAATCTTTCATCTATGTTCTCTAATATCAATCCTTAATCCTTCATTCCATAATCCCTAATCATAATCCTTAATCCCTAACACCCTAATCCCTAATCCATCTCTTCTTCCAATTCTTTTACTTCTTCATCTTCTTCCTCTTCTTCTCCTTCATCCACTTCTTCTTCCTCCTTATTTACTTTTTCTTCATCATCTTCTTCTTCTTCTTCTCATTCTTCCTCCTCTTCTTCTTCATCTTTATTTATTATTTCTTCTTCTTCCTACTTCTTGTTCTTGTTCTTGTTCTTTTATTTTTTCTTCTTCTTCTTCTTCTTCTTCTTCACCTTTTTCTTCCTATTTTCCTCTTGTCCTTCTTCCTTATCTTCTTCATCTTCCTCTTCTTCTTCTTCCTTTTCTTCTTCTTTTTCTTCCTTATTTTCTTTTTTTTGCTGCTTCTTCTTGTTCTTCTTCTTCTTCTCATTCTTCTTCTCCTTCTTTATCTTTTATTTCTTCTTCTTCTTCCTCTTCTCCTTCTACTACTTCTTCTTGTTCTTCTTCCTACTCTTCTATTTCTACTTCTTCTTCTTCTTCTTTATCTTTTTCTTCCTCTCTTCTTCTTGTCCTTCTTCCTTTTCTTCATCATCTTCCTCTTCTTCTTCATCTTCTTCTTCTTCTTTTTCCACCTCATCTTCTCCTTCTTCTTCTTTTTCAACTATTTCACCTTCTTCTTCTTCTTCTCCTTCTTCTTAATCTTCCCCTTCACCTTCTTCTTCTT
>JAIUJO010000206.1:369365-381133 GCA_023846275.1 Vanilla planifolia
TTCTTCTTCTTCTTCTTCTTTTTCTTCTTCTTCATCTTCTTTTGATTCTTCGTCCACATCTTCATCTTCTTCCTTTTTTCTAATCTCTAGTCCTTAATCCTTAATCCATAATCCCTACTCCCTACTCTTGAACACTTAATCTCCAATCTTTAATGCTCAATCACTAATCCTATATCCCTAATACCTAATCTCTGACCCCTAATGCTAATCCTAATCCCATAATCTCTAGCCTCTAATCTATAATCTCTAATAACAAATCCTTAATCTCAAATTCCTAATCACTAATCTCTAATCCATAATCCCTGTTACCTAATCTAGAAAACCAAATCTTAAATCCTATTCTTTAATATTTAATCCCTTAATCCTTAATCCTTAATCTCTAATCCTTAATCATTAACCCTTCATCTTTAATCCATAATTCTTATTACTTATTCCTTAATCCTAACTCATTAATCAATAATCCTTAATCTTTGAACCCCAATCTCAAATTGCTAATTCATAATCCCTAAACTCTTATCCATAATTCCTAATCCCTGATCCCTAATATCTAATGCCGTATCTCTCCCTCCTTATCCTTAAACCTTAAGACCTAATCTCTAAAACCTAATCACTCCCTCTATAATCCATAATCTATAATCCCTAATCCCTAATATGTAATCGTTCTCTCATTAATCTCTAATTCTTAATACCTAACCCTTAATCCCTAATCTAAAATCCATCTCTATTTGCACTTCTTCTTCTTCTTCTTCCTCTTCTTCTTGCTATTTTTCTTCTTCTTCTTTCCCTTCCTCTTCTTCTTCTTCCACATTTTGCTCTTCTTCTTCTTCTTCTCCTTCTCTCATCTTCCTCTTCTTCTTCTTCTTTTTCCTCCACTTCTTCTCCATAATTCCTAAACCTTAATCCATAATTCCTAACTCCTAAATCCCAAATCCTTAATTCTTAATCCCTCTCTCCTGAGTCTTTAATCGATATTCCTAAATACCTAATCTCTAATCCTTTATTCCTTAATCCTTAACACTTAATCCCTAATCTCTAATCACAAACCCTTGATCCCCAATCTATCTCTTCTTCCTCTTTTTCTTCTACTTCTTCTTCTTACTCACCTTCTTCTTCTTCCTCTTCTTCTTCCTTATCATCAACTTTTTTTCTTCTTTTTCTTCCTCATCTTCCTCAAATCTATAATACATGATCCTGTATCCCTAATCCTTAATACTTAATATCTAATTCTTAATTACTAATCCATATTCATTAATCCTACTTATAATCAATTAATCTTTAAGCTCTAATCCCTCATATGTAATCCCCTGACCCTAAATCTCTAATCCCTAATCACTAACCTTTAATCCTTAATCCCAAATCCCTTTTCCTAAATTCGTAATGTGGAATCCCAAATCCCTAATATGCAATCTTAAAGATTGGTCTGTTAATCCGTAATCCCTAATCCTAAATCATTAATTCCTTTATCCCTAATATATAATTTCTAATCTATAATCCCTAACCTCATTACTTATTATTTAATCCCTACTCTTTAATCCCTAATTCTTAGTCCATAAACCGTAATTCTTAATTGCCAATCTATAATCTCTACTCCCTAATCCTTAATCCCAAACACTTAATTTCAAATCCCTCTCCTATTTAATCCCTAATCCTTTACCCTTAACACCAAATTCATCTCATTTTATTATTCTTCTTCAACTTCATCATCTTCTTCTTCTTCTTCATGTTCTACTTCTTTTTCATCTTTTTCTTCTTCTACTTCTACTTCTTCTTCTACATCTTCCTCTTCCTCTTCTTCTTCTTATTCTACTACTTTGCATGTTCTTCTTCTACCTCTTCTTCTTATAATTCTATTTCTTCTTCTTCATCATCATCATCTTCTTCTTCTTCTTCTCCTTCTACCTCCCCCTTTCCTTCTTCTTCTTCTTATCTTTCTCCTTCTCCTTCTCCTTCAACATCTCCTTCTCCACCTCCTCCTTCTTCTTCTCCTTCTCCTTCTCTTCCTCCTTTTCCATGTCATCCTTCTCCTTCCCCTTCTTCTTCCTCTTCTTCTTCATCTTCTTCTTCTTCTTTATTCTTCTTTCTTGTTTCTTCTTTCTTCTCCTTCCTTCTTCATTCTCCCATCTTCTTTTTTATTATTCTTTCTTCTTTTTTTCTTCCTCTTCTTCTTCCTCTTCTTTTTTCCTTCTTTTTCCTCCATTTCTTCATCCTTTTCTTCTTCTTCCTTCTAACTTCTTCCTTCTTCCTTCTCCATCTAACTTCTTCCTCCTTCCTTCTTCCTTCTTTCTTCCTTTTCTTTTCTTCCTACTTCCTTCTCCCTACTCCGTAATCCCTAATCCCTAATCCTTAATCTTTAATCTCTAATCCATCGTTAATCCCTAATCTCTTAACCCTAATCCTTAATATCTAATTCTTAATCTTTAATCCCTAATCTATAATCCTTAATCTCTAATCTCTAATACTTAATCTATAATCACTAATCCTTAATTCTTAATTCTTCATCATTTTCTCCATCTTCTTCATCCTCTTTTTCCTTATCTTACTCCTCATCTTCTTCTTCTACTTCTTCTTTTTCTTACTCTTCTTCTTCATCATCTTCTTCCTTTTCTTCTTCTTTATCTTCTCCTTCTTCTTCTTGTTCTTCTTCATCTTCTTCAACTTCATCTTCTTCTTCTTATTCCTCTTCTTCTTCTTCCTCTTCTTTTTCCTTTTCTTCTCCATCTTCTTCTCTTCTTTTTCTTCTTCTTCATCTTCTTCTTCCTCTTATTCTTCTTCTTCATCTTTCATTTTTTCTTCTTCTTCTTCTTATACCTCTTCCTCTTCTTCTTTTTCTTCTTCTTCTTCTTCTTCTCCTCCTCCAAGCCATTCTCTCTCTTCTTCTCCATCTCCTTGTCTTTCTCTATCTCTTAATCCCTCCCCTTCTTCTTCTACTTCTCCATCCCCTTCACCTTTCCTTCTCCTTCTCCTACTCCTTCACCTTCTTCTTCCTTCTTCCCACTTTCTTCTTTATTTTTTCTACTTTCTTCTTTTTTCTTCATTCTTCCTTCTTCCTTCTTCCATCCTCCTTCTTCTTCCTTCTTCTTCTATTTCCTTTCCCTCTTTTTTTAACCCTTCTTCCACGTCTTCTACTCTTCTTCCTCATTTCTTCTTCTTCGTCTTCTTCCTTTACTTCCTCATCTTTCTCTTGTTCTTCTTCTTTTCCTTCTTCTTCTTCTTCCTCTTCTTCCTCTTATTCTTCTTCCTCTACCTCCTCTTCTTCTTCTCCTTCTTTTTTCTTGTTCTTCGTATTCCTCTTCTTCTTCCTCTTCCTTTTCTTCTTCTTCTTCTTCAGCTTCTCCTTCTTCCACTCCTTCTCTTTCTTATTGTCCTTCTCCTTCTCCTTCTCCTTCTCCTACTCCTCTTTCTCATTCTCCTTCTCCTTCTCCATCTCCTTCTCCTTCTCCTTCTTCTCCTCCTTCTCCTTCTCCTCCTCCTTCTCCTCATCCCTTTTCCTTTTCTCCTTCACTTTGTTCTACTTCTTTTTCTTCTTTCTTATCTCTCTCTCTCTTCCTTCGTCCTTCCTCCTTCCTTCTTTCATCTTCTCTTTTCCTTTCTTCTACCTTCTTTCATCTTCTTTATTCTTCCTCTTCTTCCTCTTCTCCTCTTCTTCCTATACTTCTTCTACTTCTTCCTCTTTTTTTCTCCTTCTTCTTCTTTCTTGTCTTCTTCTTTCTACCCTCTATCTTCTTCCTTTTTCTTTCTTCCTTCTTCTTTTTCCCTAATCTCCAATGCCAAATACTTAATCTCTAACTCCTAATCCATCCTTAATTTCTAATCCTTAATCTTTAGATCCTAACCTCTAATCCCTAAACTTTAATCCCTAATACCAAATCCCTAATCTCTTCTCTATAATCCATAATTCATAATCCATAATCTATAAACCCTAATCCCTAATCCTTAATCACAAATCCCTAATGCTTAATCTTGAATCTCTAATGTAATCTAAACCAATTAATCCTTAATCCTTAATCTCTAACATCTAATCCTACAACTTACATCCCTAATCATAAATCTCTAATCCTTAATGCTTAATCCCTATTCCTTTATGCCTAATCCTTAATTTTAACCCTAAATTCCTAACCTTTAGTAATTAATCCCTTAATTCATAATACCTAATCTCTAATCCCTAATAATTAACCCTTTCATCTCTAATCCTTAATCCTTACTATCTAATCTTTAATCCATAATCAATAATCTCTAATTTTTTTTACTCATTCCTTTATTCTTACTCCCTAATCCTAAATCCCTAATCTCTAAACCTGAATTCCTTATTACTAACTCCCAAATCCATAATCCCTAATCCCTAATCAGTCTCTCCTAAATCTTTAATACGTATTCCTTGATACCTAATCTATAATCCATCATTCCTTAATCCTTAATCCCCATTTCATAATCCTTAATCCCTAATCAAACTTTTCTTCCTCTTCTTCTCCTTCTTCTAATTTTCTAGTTCTTCTTCTTTAGTCTTTTCTTCCACATCTTCCTCTTCTTATTCTTCTTCTTCCTCGTCCTCTTCTTCTTTTCTTCTTATTACTATTATTCTTCATCATCCTCTTCTTCTTCTTCTCCTTCTACTTCTTCTTCTAGATCTTGTTCATCCTCTTCTTCTTCTTCTTCCTCTCCTCTCCTTCGACTTCTTTTCTTATTTTTCTTATTGTTCCTCTTCTTCCTTTTCTTCTTCTCCTCCTCCTCCTCCTCCATCTTATTCTTCTATTTCTTTTTCTTCTTTTTCTTCTTATTCTTCTTCTTTATTCTTCCTCACCATCTCCTTCTCTTTGTATTTCTCCTTCTCCTTCCCTTTTCTTTCTCCTTCTCTTTCTCCTTCTACTCCTTGTCTTTGTCCTCCTTCTCATTCTCCTCCTTCTCTTTCTCCATCTTCTTCTTCTCCTTTTTTATCTTCTTCTTCTTTCTTCTTTCTTCATTCTTCTTTTCTCTTTCTTCTTTCTTCTTCCCTTTTCCTCTATCCTTCATCTTTCCTCCATCCATCTTCTTCCTTCCTTCTTCTTTCTTCCTTTCTTCTGTATTCGTCCTCGTACTTCCTCTCCTTCTTCTTCTTCTTCTTCTTCTTCCTCTTCCTCGTCTTCCTCCTTTACTTCTTCTTCTTTCTTTCTTATTCTTTCTTCTTTCTTTAGTCTTCAATCTAACTAATCCTAATCCTTAATCCTTAATCCCTAGTCCTTATTTCTTAATAAAAGATCTATGCTTAATCACTAACCCTTAATCTTTAATTCATATCATCTAATCCCTAATCTTTAATCCCTAAACAATATCCCTAATCCTTAATCCGTAACACCAAATCCCTATTACTTTTTTCCTTAATCTCTTCTCTCTAATCCATAATCCCTAATCTCTAAACTATAATCCTTAAGTGTTAACTCGTAAATCCTTAATCTCTAATCCCAAAGTCCCTAATCTTTAATCTTTAATCTATATTCTCAGATACCTAATCCCTAATCCTTCACTCCTTATTCCCTATTTTGTGATGCCTAACCTCTGAACCCTAATTCTTAATCCATCAATTCTTCTTCTTCTTTATCTACTTCTTCTTCCACTTCTTCTTCTTCTCCTCTTCTTCCTCTTCTTCTTCTTCTTCTTCTTCTTCCTCATCTTTTTCTTTTACTTCTTCCTCTTCTTCCTTATAGTCCCCTACTTCTTCTTCTTCTTCCACTTTTTCTTCTTCATCATCTTCTTCTTCTACATCCTCTTCTTCTTCTTCTTCTTCTTCTTCTTCTTCTTCCTCTTCTTCTACTTCTTCTTGTTATACTTCTTCTACTAGGTCTATTTCTTCTTTCTCTTCTTCTTTTTCCTCTTCTTCTTCTTCTTTTCCTTCTTGTTCTTCTTCTTCTTTTCCTTCTTGTTCTTCTTCTTCTCTGTCTTCTGCTTCTTCTGCATCTTTTTTCTCTTCTTCTACCATTACTTGCCTTTCTTCTTCCTATTCATCTTCTTCTTCTTCTCCATTTTATTCTTCTTCTTCTCCCTCTTCCATTTATTCTTCTTTTTTTCTTCTTCTTCTTCTTCTTCTTCTCTTTCTTCTTCTTATTCTTCTTCTTTTATTTCTTCTTCCTCTTCTTCTTTTTCTTCTTCTACTCTTCTTCTTATTCTTCTCCTTCTTCTTCTTCATCTTCCTTTTCTTCTTCTTCTTTTTATTATTATTATTATTACTATTCTTCTTCTTCTACTACTACTACTACTTCACATTCTTCTTCTTCTTTCTCTTCCTACTCTTCCCCTTCTTCTTCTTCTTCTTCTTCTTCTTCCTCTTCTTCTTCTTCTTCATTTTCTTCTTCTTCTTTTTCTTCTTCTTCTTCTTCTTCTCCTTTGTTCTTTTCCTCCCTTTCTTCTTCTTCTTCTTCTTCTTCTTTTTCTTTTTCTTCTTCTTCTTCTTCTTCACAATAATCTTCTTCTTCTCCTCCTTCTTCGTAATCCATAATTCTGTTATCTAATTCAACCTCCTTATTCCTTCCTTAATCTCTAGCCAAAAATACCTAATATGTTATCTTTAATCAATCCCACCCTTATCCCTAATCCTTAATCATTAATAAAAAATCGTTAATCCTTAATCCCTAATCCATCCACTATCCTTAAATCCTAATCCTTAATCCCTAATCTCTAATCCTTAATCTCTAATCCTTAAACCCTAATCCTTAACACCTGATCCCTAATCCCTAATCTATAATCCATAATCCCTTATCGTTATTTTCTAAATTTTTATCCCTAATCCTTAATCAATGATCTCTAATCCTTAATATCTAATCCCTAATCCTTAATCTTAATCTTAATCCCTTAATCTTGAATCCCTAATCTCTAATCCATAACCTTAATCTCCATTCCCTAATCTATAGTCCAGAATACTAAATACATAATCCTTAGTAATAAATCAATTAATCCTTAATAATTAATCCTTAATCCTTACTCCCTAATCATTAATCCTTTTATCCCTAATCCTTAATCGCTAATCCCTCTTACTTATTCATTAATCCTTACTCCATAATCCGTAATCAAAAATCGCTAATCCTTAATCTCTAATTAATACCACAAATACTGAATCTTCAATCCCTTATTCATAATCCTTAATCCATAATCCTTAACACCTAATCCCAAATCCCTTTCTCCTTAATCCCTAATCTTTAATCCTTAATCCATCTCTTCCTTCTCTTCTTCCTTTTCTTCTTCTTGTTCTTCTTGTTCTTGTTCTTCTTCTTCTTCTTCCTCACTTCCACATCTTACTCTTCTTCTTCTGCTTCTTCTTCCTCTTCTTCTTCTTCATGATCTTCTTCTTCTTCCTCTTCCCCCTCTTCTTTTTCTTCCTCTTCTTCATCATCATCATCTTCCTATTCTTCTTCTTCTTCTTCTTCTTCTACTTCTTTTACCTCCTCCTTTTCTTCTTCCCATTCTTCCTTTTCTCCATTTTCTTCTTTTCTTGTAATTCTTGATTCTCTTCTTCTTCCTCTTCCACTTCTTCATCATCATATCATCATCTTCTTCTTCTACTTCTTCTTCTTTCTCTTCTTTTATTTCTTATTCTTCAACTTCTTCTTTGTCTTCTTCTTCTTCTACTTCTTCTCAACATCTTTCAACTTCGCCTTCCTCTTCTCCTTCTCCTTCTCCTAATCCTTCTCCTTCTCAATCTCCTTCTTTTTTTCCTTCTCCTTCTCATTCTCCATCTCCTTCTCCTTCTCCACCTCCTTCTCTTTGTCCTCCTTTTCTCCTTCTCCTTCTTCTTCTTCTTCTTCTACTTTTTCTTCTACTTCTTTCTTCATTATTATCTTCTCTTTCTTCTTTCTTCTTTCATCTTTCTTCTTCCTTCTTCCTTCTTCCTTCCTTCTTCCTTCTTCCTTAATCTTTCTTTCTTCATCTTTCTTCTTTCTTCTTTTTTCTTTCTTCTTTCTTCTTTCTTCATTATTCTTCCTCTTCTTCTTCTTTTTTTCAACTTCTACTTCTCGTCTTCTTCTTCTTCTTTTTTGATCACTAATCTATGATCCATAATCCCTAATCACTAATCCTTGATCCCTAATCCCTAATGTTTAATCCTTAATCTTTAATCCTTAACCTTTCATCACTAATCTTTTATCATTAAACCCCAATATCTAACCCCTTATGTTAATCATAATCCTTTAATCTCTAATCTCTAATCTTATTCCTTAATGCCAAATTCTTAATCAATAATCTCAAATCAATAATCCCTATTCTATAATCTATAATCCCTAATCCTAAATCCTTCCCTAATCCTAAATCCTTAATATTTAATAATTAACCACTCAATCCTTTGTCTTTAATCCCTAATCCTTAATCATAATCTCTTCATCCTTAATCCTTAATCCTTAATTCTTATTATTTATTCCTATATCCCTACTCTCTAATCTACTATACTTAATCCCAAAACAATAATTATAAATTGCCAATCCATAATCCCTAATCCCTTATCCCTAATCCCTAATCTTTAATCCTTAATGCTCAATACATAATCACACTATCACTAATCTCTAATCCATCAATCCTAACCTCTAATCCCAGATCCCTTGCTCCTTAACCTAATATCTGTATTTCCTAATCCATAATCACTCTGCCCTTAATCTAAAATCCCTATTCCCCAACCCCTAATCCCTAATTCCTAATCCATCTCTTCTTACTCTTCTTCTTCTTCTTCCTCTTCCTCTTCCTCTTCCTTTTCTTCTTCAACTTCTTTTTTTAGTTTATTTTCTTCTTCTTCTTCTTCTTCCTCTTCTTCCTTATCTTCCTCTTCTTCTTCTTCTTCTTCTTCTTATTCTTCTTCTTCTTCTTCCTCTTCTTCTTCTTCTTCTTCTCCTCCTACTTCTCTTATTCTGCTTATTCCTCTTCTTCTTCCACTACTTCTGCTTATTCTTTTTCTTCTTCTTTTGCTTCTATTTCTTCTCCTTCATCTTCATCATCATCATCTTCTTCTTCTCCTTCTTCTCCTTCTTTTACTTGTTGTTCTTCTTCTCCTTCTCCTTTTTCTTCTCCTTCTCTTTTTCTCTCCTCTTCTCCTTCTCCTTCTCCTTCTTTTTCTATTTCTACTTCACCTTCTCCTACTCCTACATCTCGTTCTCCTTCTCCATTTCTTTCTCCTTCTCCTTCTCTGCCTTTTTCTCCTTCTCTTTCTCCTTCTCCTTCTACTTATCCTCCTCCTCCTCCTCCTTCTTCTCCTTCTCCTTCTTCTTGTTCTTCTCCTTCTTCATCTAATTCTTCTTACTCCTTTGTTTCTTCTTCTTTTTCTTCTTTTTCTTCTCTTTCTCCTTCTTCTTCGTCTTCTTCTTCTGCTTCTTCTTTTATTTCTTCTTCTACTTCTTCTTCTGCTTCTTTTCTTCTTCATCTTTTTCATCCTCTTTTCTTCTTATTCCTCCTTTTTTCTTCTTCAACTTCCTCTTCTTCTACTTTTTCCTCATCATCATCCCCTTCTTCTTCTTCAACTTTTTCACCTTCATCTTCTTCTACTTCTTCTTCTACTTGTTGTTCTTCTTCTTCTCCTTCTCCTTTTTCTTCTCCTTCTTCTCTTTTTCTCTCCTCTTCTCCTTCTCCTTCTCCTTCTTTTTCTATTCCTACTTCACCGTCTCCTACTCCTAGATTTCGTTCTCCTTCTCCATTTCTTTTCCTTCTTCTCCGTCTCTTTCTCCTCCTTCTACTTATCCTCCTCGTCCTTGTCCTTCTCCTTCTCCTCCTTCTTGTTCTTCTCCTTCTTCATCTAATTCTTCTTACTCTTTTATTTCTTCTTCTTTTTCTTCTTTTTCTTTTCTTGCTCCTTCGTCTTCTTCTTCTTCTTCTACTTCTTCTTCTATTTCTTCTTCTACTTCTTCTGCTTCTTCTTTTTCTTCTTCATCTTCTTTTTCATCCTCTTTTCTTCTTATTCCTCTTTTTTTCTTCTTCGTCTTCCTCTTCTTCTTCTTCTACTACTTTTTCCTGATCATCATCCCCTTCTTCTTCTTCAACTTTTTCACCTTCCTTTTTCTTCTTCTCTTTCTCTTCTCCTTCTCCTTCTCCTTCTTCTTCTTCTTCTTCCTCATCATCATCATCTTCTTCTTCTTATTCTTCCTCTTCTTCTTTTTCTTTTTCTTGTTCTTCTTCTTCCTCATTTTTCTTTTACTTCTTGTTCCTCTTCTTTTTCATCATGCTCTTCTTCTTCTTCTTCTTCTTCTTCTTCTTCTTCGTTTTCTTCGTTTTCTTCTTCCTCTTATTCATTTTCTTCCTTTTCATCTTCTTCTTTTAGTTCGGCTTCTTCTCCTTCTTCTTCTCATTGTTCTTCTTCTTCTTCTTCCTCTTCTTCTTCTTCTTCTCCTTCTTCTTCATAATCCTTAATCCATATTCTCTAATCCTTACTCCTTAATCCTTCCATCTCTAATCTCTCATCCCTAAATTTGTAATCCTTAATCCATCCCACTTTAATCACTAATCCTTTATCCCTATTTTCTAATCCCTAGACCCTAATCCCTAATCTCGAATCTCTAATTCTTAATCGATCCTTAATATATAATCATAAACCTTAATCTCTAATTTCTAATCTCAAACCTCTAAACCCTAATCTCTAATACTTAATCCCTAACTCGCAATCCTTCATCTATAATCTATAATCTATAATCCTAAATCTCTAATCACTAATACCTAATCTTGAATTCCTAATCCTTAAACCTTAATCCCTAATACCTTATCCCTAATTCTTAATCCCTAATCTATAATTCATAATCCTTAATCTCTAATCTGTAATTCTTTATCCCAAATCCTTAATCTCTAATCTTTAATCCTTAAACATCAATCCCTAATCCCTATCCTTTAAGCTCTTATCTTAATCTAAATTACTTAATCTCTAATCCTTAATCCCTAATGTCTAATCTATAATCCTAAATCATGAATCCCTAATCACTAATTTCTACCTTAATCCATAATCTCTAATTCATTCTTAATCCTTAATCATAATACTTAATCCTTAATCCCTATTACTTATTCCATAATCCTTAATCCTTAAGTTCTAATCCTTAATCCATAATTCATAATCCTTAATCCCTAATCTTTAATCACTAATTATTAATCCATAATCGTTAATCCCTAACACCTAATCCCATATCTATCCCTCCTTAATCCCTAATCCATCTCTTCTTCCTCTTTGTCTTCTTCTTCCTTTTCCTCTTCTACATCTTCAACATCCTGCTCTTCTTCTTCTTCTTCTTCTTCTCCTTCGCCCCTTCTTTTTTCTTCTTCATCATCATCATCATCATCATCATATTCTTCTTCTTCTTTTTCTTCATCTTTTTCTTCTACTTCTTCTTCTATACTACTTCTTCCTCCTCCTCTTCCTCTTTTTCTCCATTTTTGTCTTTTCTTGTAATTCTTCTTCCTCTTCTTGTTCTTCTTCTACTTCTTCTTCTTCCTCTTCTTCTTCTTCTTCTTTTATTTCTTCTTCTTCTTCTTCTTCTTCTTCACCTTCTCCTTCTGCTTATCCTCCTCCCCCTACCTTTAACCTTCTTCTATTTTTGCTTCTCCTTCTATTTCTCCTTCTTCAGCTACTTCTCTTTCTCCTTCTCCTCCTCATTCTCTCTTTCCTCCTTCTTAATCTCTTATCATTACTCTATCACTAATTACTAATCCTTAATCTTTAATCCCTAACCTCTAATCACTATTCTCTTATCTATAATCCATAATCCTTAATCCTTAATAGCTAATCCCAAATCCTTAGTCATTAATCACTAATCTCTAATGCTAAAAAACCTAATACCGTTATCTTT
>JAIUJO010000206.1:381156-383656 GCA_023846275.1 Vanilla planifolia
ATCACTCATCTCTAATGCTAAAAAACCTAATACCGTTATCTTTAATCCCTAATCTCTAACCTTGAATTATAAATTTTACATCCTTATTCTCTAATCCCTAATATCTAATCATTAATCCTTATTCCCTAAACCCTAATACCTAATCATAAATCAATAATCTATAATCCCCAATCCTTAATAATTAATCCCTTAATTCTTAACCCCTAACTTGTAATCGATAATCATTAATCTCTTCATCTGTAATCCCTAATTTCTATTCCTTAATACCTTATACATAATCTTTAATCTTTATTACTTATTCCATAATCCTTTTGCCCTATAACTCCAAAATCCCTAATCCCTCTCTTCTTAATCTTTAATCCATTTTCTCTGATACTTAAACCCTAATCCTCTATTCCATAATACCTAATCCCTAATCCTTAATCCCAAACTACTAATCTATAATCCATCTCTTCTTCCTCTTCTTCTTTTACTTCTTCTTCTTCTTCTTCTTCTTCCTCTTCTTCTTCTTCTTCCACTTCTTCCACTTCTTCTACTTCTTCTTCTACTTATTTTTCATCTTCTTCTTCTTCTCCATCTCCTTCTTCTTCTTCTTCTTCTTCTTCTTCTTCCTCCACTTTTATTTCTTCTTCTTCTCCTCCTCCTTCTCTAGCTTCTTCTTGTTCTTCTTCTTCTTTTATTTCTACTTCTTCTTTTATTTCTACTTCTTCTTCTTCCATTTTTTTCTTTTTCTTCTTCTTTATCTTTTTCTTATACTTCCACTTCTTCTTCTTCTTCTTCTTCTTCTCCTCCTCCTTCTCCTTCCTCTTCTTCTACTTTTTCTAGTTCTACTTGTTCTACTAGGTCTTCTTCATCTTCCTCTTCTTCTTCTTCATCTTCTTCTTCTTCTTCTTCTTCTACTTTTTCTTCTTCTTTGTCTTCTACTTCTTCCACTTCTTCTTTCCCTTCTTCTACCTCTACTTATTTTTCATCTTCCTCTTCTTCTTCTTTTTCTTATTCTTCTTCTCCTTTTTCTTCTTCTTCTTCCTCTTCCATTTCTTCTTCTTCTTCTTCTTCTTCTCCTTCTTCTTCTTGTTCTTTTATTTCTTCTTCTTCTTCTTTTTCTTCTTCTTCTTCTTCTTCTTTTCCTTCTTCTTCTTCTTCTGCTACTGCTCTTCTTCTTATTCTTCTACTTCTTCTTCTATATCTTCCTCTTCTTCTTCTTCTTCTTCTTATTTTACCTTCATCTTCCTCTTTTTCTTCCTCTTCTTCTTCTTCTTCTTCTTCTTCTACTTCTTCTTCTTCTACTTCTTCTTCTTCTACTAGTACTACTTTTTTACCATCTTCTTCCTACTCTTCTCCTTCTTCTTCTTCTTCTTCCACTTCGTCATCTTCTTCTTCTTCTTCTTCTTCTTCTTCTTCCTCTTCCTCTTCTTTTTCTTCTGCTTCCTCTTCATCTTCTTCTTCTTTTCTTTTCCTTCTTCTTCTTCTTCTTCCTCTTATCCTTCTTCTTCTTCTTATTGTTATCCTCTCCTTCTTCTTCTTGTTCTTCTTCGTCTCCTAATTCTTCTTCTTCTTCTTCTTCCCCTTGTTCTTCTTGTTCTTCTTCTTCTTCTTCTTTTGATTTGTAATGCTTAATCCATGTTATCTAGTCCAATCTCTATATCCCTCCTTACCTAATCTCTAATCTATAATCTTTAATCAATTCCTCTGTAATCCCTAATCCCCAATCCTTAATCATTATAAAAAATCCTTAATCCCTAATCCCTAAACCTTAATCTCTAATCTTTAATCCTAAATCTCTAATTCCTTAACCATAATCCATATTACCTAATCCCTAATCCCTAATCTATAATTCATAATCCTTAATCCCTTTTTTCCAATCACTTATCAGTAATCCTTAATCCTTAATCTATAATCTTTTATCCTAAATCCCTAATCCTTAATCTATTTGCCTAATCTCTAATCCCTAATCTCTAATCCATAACCTTTATGTCTATTTCCTAATCTATAATCCTAAATACTAAATCCCTATTACTTAAAACTTAATCCCTAATCTCTAATCCTTAATCATTAATATTTTTATGTTTAATACTTAATCTTAATCCTTAATCCCTCTTACTTATTCATTAATCCATACTCCCTAATTTGTAATCCATAATCCCTAATCTTTAATCCCTAATTAATAATCTTTAAACCTTAACCTCCAATTCCTAATCTTTGATCCTAAACACTTAATCCCAAATTCCTTTCTCTTTAATCCCTAATAAGTAATCCTTAATCTATCTATTCTTTCTCTTTTTCTTCTTCTTCCTCCTTTTCTTCTTCTTATTCTTCTTCTTCTTCTTTTTCTTCTTCCTCATCTTCATCTTCTTCCTCAACTTCCTCATCTTGCTCTTCTTCTTCTTCTTCTTCCTCCTCTTTGAGATTAGTAATTAGGAATTTGGGATTAAGGAAAAAGTATTAGAGATTAGAGATTAAGGCTTAGAGTTAAGAGATTAGTATTAAGATAAGGGTTTAG
>JAIUJO010000206.1:388656-416156 GCA_023846275.1 Vanilla planifolia
CTCTTTTTCTTTCTCCTTCCTCTTCTCCTTCTTCATCTCCTTCACCTTCTCCTACTCCCTTTCCATCTCCTTCAACTTCTACTTTCCTTCTCCATGTCCTTCTCTTACGCCTTCTCTTTCTCCTTCTCCTCCACCTTCTCCTCCTCCTCCTTCTCCTTCCTCTTCTTCTTCTTCTTCTTCTTCTTCTTCTTCTCCTTCTTCATCTTCTTCTTCTCCTCTTATTTTTTTTCTACTTCTTCTATTTCTCCTGCTTCTTCTTATTCTTCTGGTCCATCTTCTATTTCTTCTTCTACTTCTTGTTCTTCTTCTTCATCATCTTTTTTCCTCTATTCTTCTTATTCTTCTTTTTCTTCTTCATCATCTTCTTCTTCTTCTTCTTCTTCTTCTTTTTCCTCTTCATTTTCCTCTTCCTCTTCTTCTCCTTCAACATTTTCACCTTCTTCTTCTTCTTCTTCTTCTTCTTTCTTTTCTCCTTCTTCTTCTTCTTCTTGTTCCCCATCTTCTTCTTCTTCTTCTTCTTCTACTTCTTCCTCTACTTCGCTTTCTTTTTCTTCTTCTTCTTCTTCTTCTTCTTCCTCATTTTCTTCTTCCTCTTCTACTTCTTCCACTTCTTCTTCCACTACTTCTTCATCATCCTCTTCTTCTTCTTCTTCTTCTTCTTTTTCTTCTGCTTCTTATTCTTCTTGTTCTTCTTGTATTTCTTCTTTTTGTTCTTCTTCTTCTTCTAATTCTTGTTCTTCTTCTTCATCATCTTTTTTTCCTTTGTTCTTCATATTATTCTTCTTTTTCTTCTTCATCTTCCACTTCTTCTTCTTCTTCTTCAACGTTTTCACCTTCTTTTTCTTCCTCTTCTTCTTCTTTCATTTCTCCTCCTTTTCCTTCATCTTCACCATCATCTTCTTCTTCTACTACTACTTCTTCCTCCTCTTCTTCTTTTTCTTTTTCTTCTTCTTCTTCTTCTTCTTCTTCTTCCTCATTTTCTTATTCCTCTTCTTATTCCACTTCTTCTTCTGCTACTACTTCATCATCCTCTTCTTCTTACTTTTTTTTTCTTCCTTTTCATCTTCTTCTTCTTTGCCTTCTTCTCTTTCTTCTTCTCCTCCTTGTTCTTCTTCTTCTTCTTCTTCTTCTTCTTCCTCTACTTCTTCTTCATAATCCTTAATCCATATTCCCTAATCCCTACTCCATAATACTTTCCTCTCTAATCTCTTATCCTTATATTTGTAATCCCTAGTCCATCCATCTTTTATCATTAATATCTAATCCCTATTTCTTAATCCCTAGTCCCTAATTCTAAATCCCCATTCCCTTGCCCCTAATCCCTAATAAATTCTTAATCCATAATCCCTAATCCTTAATCCCATCTTTAATCCCAAATTTCAAATTTCTAATCTCTAATCTTAAATTCTTAAACCCTAATCTTTAATACTTAATCCCTAACACTTAATCCCTAATCTATAATTCATATTCTCATATCCTTAATCTCTAATCTCTAATCCTTAATCCCTAATCTATAAGCCGTAATCCCTAACCACTAATATGTAATCTGTTATCCCTAATCCTTAATCCCTAATCCCTAATCCTTAATTCTTAATCCCTA
This sequence comes from Vanilla planifolia, assembly GCA_023846275.1. NCBI lineage: Eukaryota > Viridiplantae > Streptophyta > Magnoliopsida > Asparagales > Orchidaceae > Vanilla > Vanilla planifolia. The sequence continues at coordinate 390,257 of JAIUJO010000206.1, forward strand.
ATCCTTGTCCTTAAGCCTTAATCCTATTTACTTTATCTTTTATCTCTAGTCTTTAATCTCTAATCTATAATCCTAAATCATGAATCCCTAATCGCTAATCTATAATCCTTAGTCCTTAATCTCTATTGTAAAATCTATAATCCTAAATCGTAAATTCAATATTCCAAATCCTTCGTAATTATTCCTTATATTCTTAATCCCTAATCTCTAATCATTAATCCCATCATCCTTATTCTTTAATCCTAATCTTTAATCCCTATAACTTATTCCTTAATCACTAAATTCAAATCCCTTATCTATAATTAAAAATCTCTAATCCCTAATCTTTAATCTCTAATCTATAATCATTAATCCTTAATCCCTAACATCTAAACCCATATCTATCCTTTCTTAATCCTTAATCCCTAATCCATCTCTTCTTCCACTTCTTCTTCTTCTTCCTTTACTTCTTTGTCTTCTTCTTCTTCTTCTACCTCCTTTTCTTCTTCTTCTTTCTCATCTACTAGTTCTTCTTCTTATACATCTTCCACATCTTACTCTTCTTCTTTTATTGCTTCTTCATCTTCTTCTTCTTCTTTCCCTTCTTTTTTTCACTTCTTTTTCCTCTTCTTCATCATCCTCTTCTTCTTCTTCTTCATCTTCTTCTACTTCTTGTGCTACTTCATCCTCCACCTCTTCTTCTTCTTTCTCTTTATTTTCTTCTTTTCTTATAATTCTTCTTCCTCTTCTTCTTCCTCTTCTACTTCTCCTTCTTCTTCTTCTTCTCCTCCATCTCCTTCTTCTTATCCTACTCATTCTTCCTATCTTTCATCTTCTACTTCTACTTTTCATTCTCATTCTCCTTCTTCTACTACTTCTCTATCTCCTCCTTTTTCTCATTCTCCTTCTCATTCTCCCTCTCCTCCTCCTTAACCCCTAATCACTAATCTATCCTTAATCTCCAATCCTTAAATTTTAATCCCTAATCTCTTATCTATAATTCATAACCTTTAATCCCTAATCTCTAATGACTAATCCCTAATCCCATATCCTGAAACATTGATCACTAATCTCTAATGCTAATCCTAACACCGTTATCTCAAATCCCTATTTTCTAATCTCGAATCCTAAATTTGGCATCCCTAATCTTATCTCTAATTCCTAATCCCTAATCATTAATCCTTATATCTTAAACCTTAATGCCTAATCTTAAATCACTAATATTTCATCCCTAATCCTTAGTAATTAATCTCTTAAATTTTAATCCCTAATCTCTATCCAATAATCATTAATCTCTTCATCTATAATACTTAATCGTAATCCTTAATCCTTAATCCCTAATCCATAATTGCTAATCTCTATTACATATTCCCTAATCCTTTTGCCCTAATCTCTAATCCTTAATCCCTAACACCCTAAACCCTAATCCATCTCTTCCTCCAACTCTTTTACTTCTTCATCTTCTTCCACTTCTTCTTCCTCCTCATTTTGTTTTTCTTCTTCTTCTTCTTCTCATTCTTCCTCTTCTTCTTCATCATCTTTTATTTCTTCTTCTTCTCATCCTTCTTCTTCTTATTCTTGTTCTTCCTTTTATATTTCTACTTCTTCTTCTTCTTCTTCTTCTTCTTTTTCTTCCTATCTTCTTCTTGTCCTTCTTCCTTATCTTCTTCATTTTCCTCTTCTTCTTCAACTTCTTCTTCTTCTTTTTCCTCTTCATCTTCCTCTTCTTCTTCTTCTTCAACTTCTTCACTTACTTCCTCTTCGTCTCCTTCTTACTCTTCCCCTTCCCCTTCTCCTTCTTCATACATCTTTTATTGACAAACCCTAATCCTTAAATCCTAAAACAAAATTTTATATTTGTCCATCCTTAATTCTTAATCCTTAATCTGTGACCCTTAATCCTTAATCCCTAATCCATCTCTTCTTTCTCTTCTTCTTTCTCTTCTTCCTCTTCATCTTCCTCTTCTTCTACTTCTTCTTCTTCTTCCTCCTCATCTTCTTATTTTTCTTCTTCATCATCTTACACTTCTTCTTCTTCTTCTTCTTCTTCTTTTTCTTCTTCTTCTTCATCTTCTTCTCCTTCTTCCTCTTCTTCTTTTTCTTCTTCCTCTTGTTCTTCTTCTTCTTCTTCTTCTTCTTTCCCTTCTTCTTCTGGTTCTTGTACTTCTTTTTCTACCTTTTATTCTTTTCTTGTAATTATTCTTCCTCTTCTTCTTCCTCTTCTCCTTCTTCGTCTTCTTCTTCTTCTTGTGTTTCTTCTTTTTCTTCTTCTTCTTCTTCTTCTTCTTCTTCTTCTCTTTCTCCTTCTTCTTCTCCTTCTCATTCTCCTTATCTTTCACCTTCTCCTTCTGCATGTCCTTCTCCTTCTTTTTTCCTTCTCCATCTCATTCTCCTTCTCATTCTCCCTCTCCTTCTCTTTCTCCTCCTCCTTCTTGTATTGCTCTTTCTCCTTCATCATCTTCTTCTTTTCCTTCTTATTATTCTTCTTCTTCTACTTCTTCTTTCTTATTTTTTCCATCTTTTTTCTTCTTCCTTCTTCCTTCCTGTCTCCTTCCTACTTCTTTATTCTTTCCTTCTTTCTTCATTCTACATTCTTCTTTATTCTTTATTCTTCTCATTCTTCTTCTTCTTCTTCTTTCCTTTCTTCTTCCTCATCTTCTTCTTTATCCTTTTTCCTAATCCCTAATCCATAAGCCCAAATGCCTTATTTATAATCCATAATCCTTAATCCTTAATCTCTAATCATTAATTCCTAATTATTAATCTCTAATCCCTAACCCTAATCTTAATCCCTTAATCTTTAATCCCTAATCTCTAATACCTAATAAGTAATCCAAATTTCCTAATTACTAATCTATAATCCATTATCTCTATTCCTTTATCCCTAATCTCTAATCCCTAATCTCCAATACCTAATCATTAATTGTAAATCTCTAATCACTAATCGCTAATCCATAATCTCTATTTCTTAATCTATAATTCCTAATCCTAAATTTCTAATCTTTTACAATTTATCCCTTAATCATTAATCCTTAATCCTTAGTAATAAATCTTTTCATCCTTAGTCCCTAATTCTTAATCCTTAATCACAAATTCCTATTACTTATTCCCTAATCCATAATTATTAATCCTTAAACTCTAATCTCCAATTGCTAATCCATAATCTTTGATTTCTAATTCCTAATAACTCATCCCCAAACCTTAATTGCAAATACCTAATCCCTCCCATCCAAATCCATAATCTCTAATACCTAATCTCTAATCCCTATTCCCTAATCCCTCCCTTCATAATCGATAATTCATATTCCTTAATCCCTAATCCCTAAACCCTACATCTTTAATCCCTAATCCCTAATAAGTAATACCTAATCACTAATCTCAAATCCATCTCTTCTTCCTCTACTTCTTCTTCTTCCTCTTCTTCTCCCTCTTCTTCATGTTCTTCTTCTTCTTCTTCTCCTATTCTTCTTCTTCTTGTTTCTCATTTTTTTTCCTCTTTTTCTTTTTCTTCCTCTTCTTCCCTCATCTTTCTTTTCTTCTTCTTCTTCTTCTTCTTCCTCTTCTTCTTCTTCATCTTCTTCTTCCACTTCTTCTCCTTCTTCTTCTTCTTCTTCTTCTTTGTCTTTCACTTCTTCTTCTTCTTCTTCTTCTCCTTCTTCTTCTTCTTCTTATTTTTCTTCTCCTTCTTCTTCTTTTCTTATTCTTCTTATTCCTCTACTTCTTCCTCTTCTTCTTCATCTACTTATTCTTCATCTACTTGTTCTTCTTCTTCTTCTTCTTCTTCTTCTTCTTCTTCTTCTTCTTCCTTTTCCTCTTCTTCTTCTTCTCCTTCTCCTTCTTCTTATCCTTCTCCTTCTCCTTCTCCTTCTCCTTCACCTTCTCCTTCCTCTTCTCCTTCTCCTTCTTCTTCTTCTTGTCATACTCCTCTATCTCCTTCTCTTTCTCTTTCTCCATCACCTTCTCCTTCTCCTTCTCCTTCTCATTCTCCTCATCCTTCTCCTCCTCCTTCTCCTTCTCCTTCTCTTTCTTCTTCTTCTTCTTCTTCTTCTTCTTCTTTCTTCTTTCTCTCTTCTTCTTTCTTCTTTCTCTTACTTTTACCATATTCCTCTTTTCTTCTTTCTTCTTCCTTCTTCCTTCTAATTTGTTCTCACACTTCTTCTTCCTCTTCTTCTTCTTGTTCTTCTTCTTCTTTTTCTTCTTCTTCTTCTTCCTCTTCTTCTTCTTCTTCTTCTTCTTCTTTTTCTTCTTCTTCTTCTTCCTCTTCTTCTTGTTCTTTATCTTTCTATCTTCTTCTTTCTTCCTTCTTCCATCTCCCATATCCCTAATCCCTAATCCTTAATTTCTAATCGCTAATCCATCCTTAATCTCCAATCCTTAATCTTCAATCCCTAACCTCTAATAACTAATCATTAATCTCAAAACTCTAATTCCTAAAAAATAATCTTTAACCCTAATCTTTAATTTATAATCCATAGTCCCTAATCCTTAATCTGTAATCTTTAATCCTCAATTCTTAATCATTAATTGCTAATTTGACTCACTAATTCCTAATATCTAATAAAAATCTTAATACCTTTTCTATAATACCTAATCTCTAATCTCTTAACTCTAATCCCTAATCTTTAATCCCTATTACATAAACCTAATCCCTAATCCTAAATTTTAATCCCTAATCTCTAATCCTTAATAATTAACCCTTTAATTCTTAATCTCTAATCTTTAATTCCTTTCATGTGTAATTCCTAATCCGTAAACTTCAATCCTTACTCCCTAATCCCTATTACTTACTCCCTAATCCTTACTCTTAAATCCTTAATCCTTAAACCTTAATCCCTCATACCTAACTCAAAAATACCTGATCCCTAATCCCTCCCTCACTAATAATTAATCTATATTCAATTATACTTAAACCCTAATCCTTCATTCCTTAATCTCTAATCCTTAATCCCTAACCCCTGACCCTTAATCTATCTCTTTTTCCTTTTCTTATTCTACTTCTTCTTTGTCCTCTTCTTCTTCTTCCACTTCTTCTTCGACTTCTTCTCCTTCTTTCTTATGTTCCTCTTCTTCTTCTTCCTCTTCACCATCATCTTGATCTTCTTCTTCTTCTTCTTCTTCTTCCTCTTCTTCTTCTTCTTAATCATCTTCCTCTTCTTCTTCTTCTTCTTCATCTTCCTCTGATTCTTCTTCTACTTCTTTTGGATTTTCTTCAGCTATGTCTTCTTCTTCCTCCTCTTCTTCTTCTTCTTCTTTCTCTTTTTCTTCTTATTCTTCTTCTTCTTCCTCATCTTCTTCCTCTTCCTCTACTTGTTCTTCTTCTTCTTTTTCTACTTATTCTTCTCCTTCTTCTTCTTCTTCTTCTTCTTTGTCTTCTAGTCCTTCTTCTTCTTCTTCTTCTTCTTCTTCTTTTTCTTCCTCTCTTCTTCATATTCCTTACCTTTTCTTCTTCATCTTTCTTTTCTTCTTCTTTCCCTTCTTCTTGTTCTTTTTCTTCTTTTTTCTTCTTCTTCTTCTTCCTTATTATCTTCTTCTTCTTCTTCTTCTTCTTCTTCTTCTTCTTCTTCTTCTTCTTCTTCCTCTTTTACTTCTTCCTCTTCTTCTTCATCTTCCACTTCTTCTTCTTCTTTTTCTTCTTCTTATTATTATTATCCTTATTGTTTTGCTTCTTTTTTTCTTCTTCGTCTTCGTCTTCTTCTTCTTCTTCTCCTCTTTTTAATTCTTCTTCTTCCACTTCTTCTTCTTCTTCTTCTTCTCCTTCTTATTCGTAATCCTTAATCCCTATACCTTAATCACTCCCACTTTAGTCTCTTATATCTAAATTTGTAATCCCTAATTTATCCCTCCATAATCAGTAATCACTAATCTCTAATCCCTAATCTCCAATCCTTTATCCCTAATCTTTTATCTCTAATCCATAAACCCTAATCTGTAATACGTAATCCCTAGTCCCTAATCCCTACTCTATAATCTGTAATCCAAATTCCTAATCTCTAATCCTTAATCCTTAATCCCTAATCCTTAAACCTAATCCGTAATTCCTGATCCCTAATTCCTAATCCCTAATCTATAATCCATAATTCCTAATCCCTATTCTACAATCCTTTATCTCTAATCCTTAATCATAAATCCCTAATCCCTAGTCTTTAATCCATAATCCATAATTCTTAATCCCTAATCCTTAATCTCTAATCCTTAATCTTCATCTTAATAGATTAATCTGTAATCCTTAATTGATAATCTTTAGTCCATAATCCTAAATTCCTAATCACCATTCTCTTATCCCTAATCCCTAATCTCTATTCTCTAATCAATAATCCCAAATCATTAATCGTTAATCCCAAATCCTTAGAAACTAATCCCTTAACACTTAATCCTTAATCCTTAACCATTAATCTCTTCATCCCTAACCCATAAATTTAATTTCTAATCCCTATTACTTATTCCTTAATCCCCACTCCCTAATCCTTAATCCTTAATCCTTAAACCTTAATCCCTAAACTCTAATAAATAATCCTTAATCCCTAAATTTTAATTCTTAATCTGTAATCCTTAATCCATAATCCTTAACACCTATCCCGTATCCCTTCCTCCTTAATCCTCAAGCCATAATCTCTAACCCATAATCCTTAATATTCACTCAATCTTTTCTTCCTCTGCTTCTTCTTCTTCTTCTTCTTCTTCTTCTGCTTCTTCTTCTTACTCATCTTCTTATTCTTCTTCTTCCTCATCTTCCTCATCTTCCTCATCTTACCTTTCTTCTTCTTCATCATCTTCTTCTACTTCTTCTTATTCCTCTTCTTCTTCTTCTTCATTTTCTTCTCCTTCATTCTCTTCTTCTTTTTCTTCTTCTTCTTCTTCTTCTTCTTCCTTTTCTTCTTCTTCTTCCTCCTCTTCTTATTCTTCTCCTTCCTCTTCCTATTCTTCTTTTAATTCTAATTCTTCTTCCTCCTCTTCTTCTTCCCCTTCTTTTTCTCCATTTTCTCCTTTTCTTATAATTTTTCTTCCTCTTCTTCTTCCTCTTCTACTTATTCTTCGTTACCTTCCTCTTATTATTATTATTATTATTATTCTTCTTCTTCTTCTTCTTCTTCTCCTTCTTGACCTTCTACTTTTCCTTGTCTCTCACCTTCTCCATCTCCTTCTCCTTCTCCTTCACCTTCTCCATCTCCATCTCCTTCTCCTTCTTCTTCTCCTTCTCTTTCTCCTTCTCTGCCTTTTGCTTGTTCTTTTTCTTCTCCTTCTCCTTCTTCTTCTTCTTTTACTTCTTTCTCCTTTCTTATTTCCTCTTTCTTCTTCCTTCCTCCTTCCTTCTTCCTTATTATTTCTTCCTACTTTGTTCTTTCTACTTTCTTCTTTATTCTTCCTCTTCTTCCTCCTCTACTCCTTCTTTTTCATCATCTTCTTCTTTTTCCACTTCTTCCTCCTAATTTTCTTCTTTCTTTTTCCTAATCCTTAATTCGTAATCTATAATCTATAATCTCTAATCCCTAATCTCTAATCCTTATTTCATAAACTCTAGTCATTAACAATAATTCCTTAATCCTTAATCTCTAATCCTAATCCTAATCTCTTAATCTTTATCTTTGATCCCTAATTTCTAATACCTAATCCATAATCCTAAATTCTTACTCACTAATCTCTAATTTATAATCCCTTTTCCTTAATTTTGAATCCCAAATCCTAAATCCCTAATCATTAATAATTAATATCTTAATCCTTAATCCCTAATCCCTAATCTTTAATCAATAATCCTTAATTCCTAATCCTTAATTCCTAATTCTTATTACTTATCTCTTAAACCCTACACTTTAATCTATAATCCTTAATCCCAAAACCCTAACTCTAACTATTAAACCATAATCCCTAATCTCTAATCCCTAATCCCTAATCCTTAATACCTAATGCAACATCTCTCCCTCTCAAATCCCTAATCCTTAAGACCTAATATCAAATCCCAAACCCCTCCCTTCTTATTCCCTAATCCCTAATCCTCTACCCCTAATCCCAAGTCCCTAATCCACCTCTTCTTCATCTTCTTCTAATTATTCTTCTTCTTCCTCCTCTTTCTTTTCTTCTTCTTATTCTTCTTCTTCTTATTCTTCTGCTTCTTTTCTTATTCCTCATTTCTTCTTCATCATCTTCTTCCTTATCTTCCACTTCTTCTTCCTCTTCTCGTTCTTTTTCTTCTTCTTCTTTTTCTTCTTCCTCCTCTTCATCTTTTTCTTCTTCTTCTTTGTATTTCACTCCTTCTTCTTCTTCTTCTTTATCCTCATCTTCTTCTTCCTCTTCATCTTCTTCTTCTTCTTCTCTTTCTTCTTCTTTTTGTATTCTTTTTATTCCTCTTTTCTTCTTCTTCTTCTTCTTCTTCGTCTTCTCCTTTCTCTTCTTTTAGTTGTTCTTTTTTTTCTTATTTTTCTTCTTCTTCTCCTCCACCTTCTTCACCTTCTTCTTTTTGTCTTTCTTTTTCTCCTTCTCCATCTACTTCTCTGTCTTCTTCTCCATTTATTCCTCCATCTCCATCTTCTTCTCCTTCTCCTTCTCCTCTTCCATCTCCTTCTCCTTCTCCTACTAATTCTCCTTCTTCTCCTCCTTCTCCTCATGCTTCTTCTCCTTCTTCTTTGCCTTATTCTTCTACGACTTCTTTCTTCTTTCTTCTTCTTCCTCCTTCTTCCTTCTTCTTCTATCCTTCTTTATTCTTCCTTGTTTATTCTCCCTCTTCATCTTCCTCTTCTTCTTCTTCTTCTTTTTCTCCTCTTCTTCCTGATTTTCTTCTTCTTCTTCTTTATTCTTCTTTCTTCCTTCTTTCATCTTGCATCTCCCTAATCCTTAATCCCTAATCACTAACCCATCCCTAATCTCCAATCCTTAGTCCTCAATTCTTAGGCTCTAATCCCTAATCTTTAATCCCTAAACTCTTATCCCTAATACCAAATCTCTAATCCCTAATCCCTAATCTAAAATCAATAATCTCTAATCCCTACTCTCTAATCCCTAATCTCTAATCCCATATCACTATTCCCAAAACCTTAATCCCTAATCCCTAATCTCTAATACAAATCATAATGCCTTTAGCACTAATATGTAATCACTAATTCTTAATCCTATATCCCTAATCTCTAATATCTAATCATTAATTTCAAATCACTATTTCTCAAAACCTAATTCCTAATCCTAAATAAATATTCTCTCACACCTAATCCTTAATAATTACTCTCTTATTTCCTAATCCTTAATCTCTAATCCCTAATCATTAATCCTTTCATCCATATTCCCTAATCCTAAATCCTCAATCCTTATTACTTATTCCCTAATGCCTACACCCTAATCCCTAATCACTCAACCATAATCCCTAATTATGAACTCTTAAATCTTAAATCCATAATCCCTCAATATCTTGTCTTTAAATCATATTCACTAATACCTAATCCTTAACCCTTCATTCCTTCATTCCAAATCCTTAATCCCTAATCTCTACTCTCGAATCTCTAATCCCTAAGCTATCACTTCATTCTTTTCTTCTTCCTTTATTTCTTCTTCTTCCTATTCCTCTTCTTCTTCTTCTTCTTCGTCCTTTTTCTTCCTCATCTTCGTCTTCTTCTTCTTTCTCTTTCTTCCTCTTCTTCTCCTTCTTCTTCTCTTTCTTCTTCTTCTTCTCCTTCTTCTTCTTGTTGTTCTTTAATTCTTCTTCTTCTTCTTTTACATCGTCTTCTTCTTCCCCTTCTTTTTCCACTTCTTCTTCTTCATCTTCTTCTTTTTCCTCTAGTTCACCATCTTCTTCTTCTTCTTCCTCTTCCTCTTCTTCTTTCTCTACTTCTTCCTCTACTTCTTCTTCTTCTTCTTCTCCTCCTCTCCTCCTCCTTCTTCTTCCTCTTCTATTTCTTCTTCTTCCTCTTCTTCTTCTTCTTCTTCTCCTTCTTCTTCTTCTTGTATTTCTTCTACTTCTTCTTCTTCTTCTTCTTCTACTTCTTTTTCTTCCTCTCTTCTTCTTGTTCTGTTTCTTTTTCTTTTTCATCTTCCTCTTCTTCTTCTTCATCAACTTCATTATTTTCTTTTTTGTCTTCTTCTTTTTCCTCTCTTCTTCTTTTTCTTCTTCATCCTACTCTTCTCCTTCACCTTCTTCTTCTTCTTCTTCTCCTTCTTCCTCTTCTTCATCTTCTTCTTCTTCTTCTTCCTCTTCTTCTTCATCTTCTTGACTTTCTTCTTCCTCTTCTTCTTCTTTTTCTTCTTCTTCTTCTTTTCCTACTACTACTACTGCTTCTTCTTCTTCTTCCTCTTCTTCTTTTTCTTCTTCTTTCTCATTTTCTTCTTCTTCTTACTCCTCTTGATCTTCCTCTTCTTTTTCTTCTTCTTCTTCTTAGTCTTCTTCTTCTTTTTCTTCCTTTTCGTCTTCTTCTGCTTCTTCTTCTTTTTCTTCTTCTTCTTCCTCTTCTTCTCCTTATTCTTCTTCTTCATCTTTTTCTTCTCATTCTTCTTCATAATTCTTAAACTCTGTTCCCTAATCCCTATTCCTTAAACCCTCTATCACTAATCCCTTATCCCTAAATTTGTAATCCATAATCCATCCCTTTCTAATCACTAATCTCTAATTCTTAATCCATCCTTAATTTATAATCCTTAATCCGTATCCATAATCCTTAATTTATAATCCAAAATCCCTAATCTCTAACCTTTAATCCCTTATATCTAATCCTTAATCTCTAATTCCTAATCTTTAATCTTAATTATAATCGCTCCATCTTTAATCTGTAATCCATAATCTCACATTCTTAATCCAAAATTTCGTATCCCTAATCACTAATCCCTAATCCATATTTTTTAATTTGTAATCTCAATTCCTAAATCCTTAACCTATAATCCTCATTAATTAATGAGTTAATCTTTAATCCTTAATTTTTAATCCCTAATCACAATTCCCCTCATCCTTACTACCTAATTCCTAATCTATTATCCCTAATCTCTATTACTTCTTCCCTAATCCTTTCTCCTTACTCTTTAATCCCTAATCCTTAATCTTTAAACCCTAATCCTTGATTATTAGTCCATAATCCCTAATCCTTAATCCTTAATTTCTAATCCTTAATCCCTAATCCTTCCCTCCATAATCCTTAATCTCTAACCCATAATCCTTAATACATCTCTTCTTCTTGTTCTTCTTTTTCTTCTTGTTGTTCTTCTTCCTTTGTTCTTCTTCTTCTTTTTCCTCATCTTCTTCTTCTTCTTCCTCCTCTTCCTCATCTTTGACTTCTTCTTGTTCTTCTTCTCCTTCCACTTCTTCTTCTTCTTTTTCTTCTTCTTCTCTTCATCGTCATCATCTTCTTCTTCTTCTTCTTCTTCTTCTTCTTCTTCATGTTCCTCTTCTTCTTCTTCTTCTTCTACTTCTTCCACTTCTTTTTCTTTTTCTTCTTCTTCTACTTTTTTTTCCTCTTCTTCTTTTCTTGTTCATCTTTCCCCTCCTCTTCCTCTTCTTCTTCTTCTTCTTCTTCTTCCCCTTATCCCTTTTCTTCTTCTTCTTCTTCTCCTAGCCTTTCTCCTTCTCCTTCTCCTTCTTCTCCATCTCCTTCTCCACCTCCTCCTCTTTCTCCTTCTCATTCTCCTCCTTCTCCTTCTTCTTCTTCATTCTTCTTTCTTTATTCTTCTTTTTTCTTTCTTCTTCCTTCTTCCTTCTACCTACCTTCTTTTTTCTCCCTTCCTCTTTCTTTCTTCTTCTTTCTTCTTTATTCTTCCTCTTCTTCTTCCTCTTCATTTTCTTTGTCTTCTTTTTCCTCCGCTTCTTCCATCTTCCCTCAGACTTCTTTCTTCTTCCTTGCTCCTTCTTTCTTCCTCCTTCTTCTTCTTCCTACTTACTTCTTCCTACTCTTTATTTCCTAATCCCTAATCCCTAATCCTTAATCCTAGTCCTTAATCCTTAATCCTTAATCCCTAAGCCTTAATCCTTAATCTTTATTCCCTAATACTAAACTCTAACCTTTAATACCTAATTCTTAATCCTTAATCACAAATCTATAATCTATAATCCATAATCTCCTATCTCTAATCCTTAATCACTAATTCCTAATGCTTAATCCCTCATCTCAAATCCCTAATCCCAATCATAATCCCTTAATCTCTAATCCCTAATCTTTAATACCAAATCCTGAATCTCAAATCTCTAATCACTAGTCTCTAATCCTTAATCCTTATACCATAATTTATAATCTCTAATCTTAAATCCCTAATCATTAATAATTAATCTCTTAATCCTTAATCCCTAATCCCTAAAAATTAATGCTTTCATATCTAATCTTTAGTCCTTAATCTTTGATCCTTAATCCCTAATCCTTATTACTAAATCCATAATTCTTACTCCTTAATTGATAATCATTAATCCCTAAACTCTAATCCCTTATTGCTATTCCATAATCCTTAATCTAAAATCCTCCATTCCTAATACATAATCCCACTTTCCTTAATCCATAATCAACAATCCTTAATACCTCTTTAATCTCTAATCCCTTCCTCCCTAATCTATAATCTATATTCCTTAATCTTTAATCCCTCCCACTTTAGTCTTTAATCCCCAATCCTAAATTTTAATCCCTAATCCATCTCTTCATCCTCTTCTTCTTCCAGTTCTTCTTCTTCTTCTTCTTCCTCCTTATTTTCTCCTTCTTCTTCTTCCTATTTTTCCTCTTCCTTATTTTTTCAACTTCTTCCACATCTTCTTCTTCCTCCTCTTTGTCTTCTTTTTCTTCTACATTTTCTTCTTCTTCTTCTTCTTCTTTGTCTTCATCTTCTTCCTCTTCTTCCTCTTCTTCTTCTTCTTCCTCTTCTTTTTCTTGCTTTTCTTATTTTTTTCCTTTTCTTCTTCTTTTCTTCTTCTTCCTCTTCTTTTTCTTCTTGTTCTTTTCCTTATTCTTCTTCTTCTTCATCTTTTTTTTTGTTCTTCTTCTTCTTCTTCTTCTTCCTCTCCTACTCTTTCTTCTGCTCCTCTTTCTTCTTTTCTTTCTCTTTCTTCTTCTCACTCTCCTTCTTCTTCTCTAACACCAAATCCTTCTCCTTCTCCTTCTCATACTCAATCTCCTTCACCATCCCATTCTCCATCTCCTTCTCCTCCTTGTTCACCTCTCCTCCTCCATCTCTTCATCCACCTTCACTTTCCTTCTCCATCTTCTTCTTCTTCTTCTCCAACTTCTTTCCTCTTTCTTCTTTCTTCTTTCTTCTTTCTACTTTCTTCTTTCTTCTTCCTTTCTCTTTCTTCGATCTTTCTTCTTTGATTTTTCACTTATTCTTCCACTTCTTCTACTTTTTCCTCTTCTTCTTCTTCTTTCTTCACTCTTCCTTCTTCTTTCTTCCTTCCTCTTCTACTTTCTTCTTCCTTCTTCCTTTTTACTTTTTCCTTCTCCCTAATGCCTAATCCCGAATCCTTAATCTCTAATCTCTAATCCCTAATCTTTAATGCTAGCCTTTAATCCCTAACTTCTAATCCCTAAACTCTAATCCCTAATCCCCTAATTTTATAGTCAATATCTCTATTCTCTAAACATTAATCCCTAATCCTTAATCATTAATCACTAATCCCTCATCCTTAAACCTTAATTCTTAGACCTTAATCCTAATCCTAATCCCCTAATCTCTAATCCTTAATCCATAACCTCTAATCCAAAATTCTACATCACTAATCTCTAATCTCTAGTGCCTAATCCTTAATCCTAATCTTATTCTATAATCCTTAATCTTAATCCTAAATCCCTAATCTCTAACCTCTAATCCTTAACAATTAATCTTCTTCTTTTTCTTCTTCTTCCTCTTCTTCTTCTTCTTCTTCTACTTCCTCTTCTTCTTCTTCTTCCTCCACTTCTTCTTTTCCTTTTCTTCTTTACCTTCTTCCTCTTCTTTGTCTTCCTACTCCTCTTCTCCCTCTTCTTCTTCTTCTTCCACCTCATCTTCTTCTTCTTCGTTATCCTCTTCTCTTAATTTTCCTCTTCTTCTTCATCTTTGTCTTCCTCTTCTTCATCTTCTTCCTCCTTCTCTTCTTCTACTTTTCCTTCTCTTCTTCATCCTCCTCATCTTCTTCTTCTTCTTCTACTACTTCTTCCTCGTCTTTTTCTTCTCCCTCTTCTTCTTCTTACTCTTATTGTTATTATTATTATTATTATTATTATTCCTCAAATTCTTTTTCCTCTTCTTTTACTTTTTCTTGTTTTTCACCTCCTTCTTCTACTTGTTTCTCAACTTATTCTTCTTTTTGTTCTTGCTGTTGTCGTTCTTCTTCTTCTTCTTCTTCTTCCTCTCTTTTCTTCTCTTATTCTTGTTGGTTTCGTTGTTCTTATTCATCTTCTTACACTTCCTTTGCCTCTTCTTCTTCTTCATTTATTACATCTCCTCCTTGTTTGACATCTTCTTCTTCTTCTCCTTCTACTTGTTCTTCTACTTCTACTTCTTCTTCTACATTTCTTCTCCCCCTCCTCCTCCACCTTCTTCTTCTTCTTCTTCTTCTTCCTCTTGTTCTTCTTCTTCTTCTACTTCTTCATCTTCTACTTCTTCTTCTTCTTATTATTATTATTCTTCTTCTTCTTCTTCTTCTTCTTCTTCTTCTTCTTTCTTCATCATCATCATCTTCTTCTACTACAGCTTCAGCACCCTCTTCTTCTCCTTCTTCTTCTATTACTTACTCTTCTCCTTCTCCTTCTCCTCCTTTCTCTTCTTCTTCTTTTTCTTTTTCTTCTTTTGCTTCTACTTCTTCTTGTTCTTCAAGTTCTTCCTCTTCTTCTTCTTCTTCTTCCCCTTCTTGTTCTTCTTCTTGATCTTCTTCTTCAACTTCCTCTGCTTCTTCATCTTCCTTTCTTCTTCGCCCTCTTCTTCTTCTTCTTTTACTTCTTCTTTTTCCTCTTCTTCTTCTTCCTCTTCTACTACTTCTTCTTTTTCATCTTCTTCTTCTACTACTAATTCCTCATTTGCTTCCTCTTCTTCATCTCCTTCTTCTTCTTTTTCTTCTTCTTTTTTTTCTTATTCACTTTCTTCTTCTTCTTTTACTTCTTCTTCCTCTTCTTCTTGCACTTTTTTCTTTTACTTCTTCTTCTTCATCTTCTACTTCTTCCTCTTCATCTTTTTCTTGATTATCTTCTTCTTCCTCTTCTTCCATTCTTCTGCTTCTTCTTATTTTTTTCTATTTCTTCCTCTTCATCCACTTCTTCTTCTTCCACTTCTTCTTCTTCTTCATCATCTTGTTTTTCTTCTTCTCATTTTCTTCCTATTGTTCTTTATTTTTTTCTTCTTCTTCTTTTTCTCCTCCTCCTTCATTGACTTCTATTTCTTCTTCTTGTTATTCTTCTTATTCTTCTCCATCTCGTTCTTTTACTTCTTCTTCTTCTCCTCCTTTTCATCTTCTCCTTCTAATTCTTCTTCTTCTTCTTCTTCTACTTCTTCTTCTTCTTCTTCTTCTTCTTCTTCTAGTTCTTCACCTTCTTCTTCTTCTACTTCTTACTCTTCTTCTTCATCTTCTTCTTCCATTTAATGTTTTTATTCTTCCTCTTTTTCCTGTTCTTCTTCTTCTTCTTCCTCTTGTTCGTCTTCTTCAACATCTTCTTCTTCTTCTTCTTCTTCATCTCTTCGTCATCATATTCTTGTTCATCTTCTCTTCTTCAACTTCTCTTCTTCAACTACTTCTTCTAAGTCTTCTTCCACTTCTCCCTCTTCATTCATATCTTCTTCTTCCTTCAGTTCTTTTTCTTCTTTCACTTCTTCTTTCGCTTCCTGTTCTTCTCCCTCTTGTTCTTCCTCATATTCTTCTTCTTCTTCTTCTTCTTCCTCTTCTTCATCTTCCTCTTGTTCTTCTACTTTTTCTTCTTCTTCTCCTTCTCTTTCTTCATCAACTTCTTTTTCTTCTTCTTCTTCTTCTTCTTCTCCTCCTTCTTCTTCTTCCTCCCCTTCCTCTTCTTCTTCTTCCTCTTCTTCTTCATCAACATCTTTTTCCTCTACCTTTTCTTCTTCTTCTACTATATCATCTTCTTCCTCATCTTCTTCTTCTTCTACTATATCATCTTCTTCCTCATCTTCTTCTACTTCTGCTTCTTTAACTTCTTCTTCATGTTCTTCACTTCTTGTACCTCTTCTTTATCATGTTTTTCCACTTCTCACTCTTGTTACAATCCTTCTTCCTCCTCTTCTTCTTCTTCTTCCACTTCTACATCTTCCTCTTCATCTTCTTCTCATTCTTCTTCTTCTTCTTCTTTTCCTTTCTCTTCTTCTTCTTCTTCTTCTTCTTCTTCTTCTGCCACCTCCACATCTTCTTGCTCTTCTTCATCTTTTTTCCTCTTCTTTTTCATCATCTTCTTCTTCTTCTTCTTGCTTTTCCTCTTCCTCTTCTTCTTCTTTTCTTCTTAATCTTCTTCTTCTCCCTCTTCTTCTTCTTCTTCCTTCTAATCTTCTACTTCTTCATCGTCCTCTTCGGCTCATCTTCCTCCTCTTCTTCTTCTTCTACCTCTTCTTCTACTTCTTCTTCTTCTTCCTCCTCCTCCTCCTACTCTTCTTCTTCTTCTTCTTCTTTGACTTCTTCTTCTTCTTCTTCTTCTTCTTCTTCTACCTCTTCTCTTCCCCTCCTCCTTCTCCTTCTCTATCTTCTTCTTCATTGCCTTCTTCTTCTTCTTCTTCTTCTTCTTCTTCTTCTACTTCCTCTTCTTCTTCTACTTCCTCTTCTTCTCCTCATTCTTCTTCATCTTCTTCTTATTCTTCTTCTTCACCTTCTTCTTATTCTTCCTCTTCACCTTCTTCTTATTCTTCTTCTTCTTACTCTTCTCCTTCTTTTTCTGCTTCTTGTTCTCTTCTTCTTCTTCTTCTTCCTCTTCTTCCTCTTCTTCTTCCTCTTCTTCTTCTTCATTTTCTTTTTCTTCTTCTTCTTCTTCTTCTTCGTCTTCTTCTTTTTCTTCTTCCTTTTCTTCTTCTTCCTCTTCCTCCTTTTCTTTTTAATCTTCTTCTTGTTCTTCATCTTCCTTTACCTCTTCTTCTTCCTCTTCTTCTTCTCCTTTGTCTTCTTCTTTTGCTTTCTTTCTTTTTCCTCTTCTTCTTCTTCTTCCTCTACTTCTTCTTGTTCTTTTTCTTTTTCTTCTTCTTCTTTCTTCTACTACTACTACTACAACTACTACTACTTCCTCTTGTATTGCTTCTTTTTTCATGTTCTTCTTCTTCTTATTCTTATTCTTTGTTTACTTCTTTAACTTTTTCTTCTTCTTTTCTTCTTCTATTATTTCTTCTTCCTCTTTCGTTTCTCCCTCTTCTTCCACTTTTTTCTCTTCTCCTTTTTCTTCTTCCACTTCTTCTTCTTCTTCCTCTTCTTCTTCTTCTTCTTCTCCTTCTTCTTCTTTTGCTCTTTTTCTTCATCTTGTTCTTCTTCCACTTCTTCTACTTCTTCATCCTCATCTTCCTTTTCTTCTTCTTCTCCTACTTCGTTTTTATTTTTCTTCTTCTTACACTTCTTCTTCTTCATCTATTCTTCTCCTTCTTCTACTTCTTCTCCACCTTCTTCGTCTTCTACTTCTAATTCTTCTACTTCATCTTCTTGTACTTCTTATTTTTCTTTTTCATCTTCTTTTTTTCTTCTTCTTCTACTACCTCTTCTCCTTCTTCTTCTTCTTCTTCTTGGTTTTCTTTGGCTTCTTCACCATCTTCTTCTTCTTCCTCTTCTTACTCCTCTTTTTCTACTTCTTTCGCTTCTTATCTTTCTTCTTCTTCTCCTTAGTTATTTTCTTCTTCTTCTTCTTCTTCTTGTTCTTCCTCTTCTTCTTCTTCTTCATCATCATCTTCCTCTTCTTCTTATTCTTCTTCTTCTTCTTCTATTTCTTCTTCTTTTTCTTCTTCTTCTTCTTCTTCTTCTTCTTCTTCTACTTCTTCCTCTTCTTATTCTTCTTCTTCTTCTTCTTCTTCTTCTACTTCCTCTTTAACTTCTTCTTCTTCTTCTTTATCTTCTTCTTCTTCTTCTTCTTCTTCTTCTTCTTCTTCTACTACTACTTCTTCTTATTCTTCTTCATCTTCTTTTTCTTCTTCTTCTTCTTCATCATCATCTTCATCTTCTCTTTCTTTTTCTTTTTCATCTTCTTCTCCTTTTCCTTCTTCTTTGTCCTTCTCTTCATCATCTCCATCTTCTTCTTCTCTTCTTTTACATATTCTTTGTCTTCTTTCACTTCTCCCTCTTTGACTATATCTTCATTTTCCTCCTCTTCTTTTTCTTCTTCCACTTCTTCTTTCTCTTCTTCTTCCCCCTCTTCTTGTTCTTCTACATATTCTTCTTCTTCTTCTTCTTCCTCCTCCTCTTCTTCTTCCTCTTGTTCTTCTTCTTCCTCTTCTACTTCTTTCTATTATTTTTCTTCATCTCTTCTACTTCTTCTTTCTCTTGTTCCTTTTCTTCTACTTCTTCACCTACCTTTTCTTTTACTTCTTCTTCTTCTTCTTCTTATACTTCTACTTCTTTGTCTCCTTCTTCATCTACTCCTTTGTCTTCTTCTCTTCTTCTACTACATCTTCTTCTTCTTCTTCCTCCTCATCTTTTTGTTCTTCTTCTTCCTAGTCTTTTTCAACTTCTTCGTCTTCTTCTTCTTCTCCTTCTTCCTCTACTTCCTCATCATCATCTTCTTTATCTTCTTCTTGTTCTTCTTCTTCTCCACCTTCTTCTTGTTCTTGTTCTTCTTCTTTTTCCTCTTCTTTTTCTTCCTCATCTTCTTCTTCTTCTTCTTCTTCTTCTTTAATTCCTCCTCTTTCTCCATCTTCTTCTTCTCTTTCTTATACTTCTTCTTGTTCTTCATCATCATCATCATCATCATCTTCTTCTTCTTCTTCTTCTTCCACTTCTTCTACTTCTTCTTCTTCCACTTCTTCTTCTTCCACTTCTTCTACTTCTTCTTCTTCCACTTCATTTGTTCTTCTTCATCATCTTCCTCATCTTCTTCTTCTTCTACTATTTCTTCATCTTCTCTATCATCCTCTTCTTCATTCGATTTCTTCTTCTTCTTCATCATCTTCTTCTTATTCTCCTTCTTCTTCTTCTTCTTTTACTTCTTTTACTTCTTCTTCTGCTTGTTCTACTTCATCTTCTTTTTTGCTAATCCTTCATCCCTAATGCCAAATCCCTTAATCTTTAAATCTTAATCACTAATCCATAACCTTTAATCCCTTACTTGAATCTCTAATCCATAATCTATAATGTCTAATACAAAGCCCCTAACCCATAATCTTGAATCCCTAATGCCTAATACTTAGTTCTAATACTTAACCCTTAATCCCTAATACCCTATGTCTAATCTTATTCTTCTTCTTTTTCTTCTTGTCATCTTCTTCTTCCTCTTCCTCATCTTTTTCTTCTTCTTCTTCTCCTTGATCTTCTACCTAATCTGCTTCTATCAATTCTACTACTTCTTCATATTCTTCGTCTTCTTCTTGTTTTTCTTAATTTTCTTAATCCTCTTCTTCTACTTCCTCTCGTTCCCCTTCTTCCTCTTCTTCATCTTTCTTTTCTTCTACTACTTCCTCCTCCTCAGCTTATTCCGCTTCTTCTTCTTCTTCTCGTCCTCATTCTTTTTCTTCTTATTCTTCTTTTTTCTTCTTTTTTGTCTTCTTTTTCTTCTTATTTTTCTATTTTTTCTTCTTCTTCTTTCACTTGTTCCCCATCTTCCACTTCTTCTCCTTCCTCTTCTTCTTCTTCGTCCTCATCTTGTTCTAGTTCATCTTCTTCTTCTACTACTTCTTCTTCTTCCTCTTCCTCTTCTTCTTCTTCATCTTCTTCTTCTTCTTTTTCTTCTTCTTCTTCTTCCTCTTCTTCTTGTTCTTCGTCGTCATCTTCTTCTTCTTCGTCTTCTACTTTTTCTTCTTCTTCTTCATCTTCTTCTTTTATTCTTATTCCCCTCCTTCTTCTTCTTCCTCTTATTCTTTTCCTCTTCTTCTCTCCCTTTTTTCCTCTGCTTGTTCTTCCTCTTCTTCTTTTTCTTCCTCTTCTTCTTCCCCTTATTCTCCTACATCTTCTTCTTCTTCTTCTTCTTCTTCTTCTTATTCTTCTTTTTCTTGTTCTTCCTCATCATAATCAACTTCTTCTTCTTCATCCTCTTCAACCTTTTCTTCTCTTCCTCCTCCTCATCCCTCTTCTCCTTCTTCTTCTTCTTCCTCTACTTCTTTCTTCTTCTTCTTTCCCTTTTTCCTCTTCTTATTCTTCTTCTTGTCCTTTTTCTTCCTCTTCTTCTTCCTCTACTTCTTCTTCTTCTTCTTCTTCTTCTTCATCTTCCTCTTCTTCACTTCTTCCTCCTCATCTTCTTCTTCTTCTTCGTCCTCTTCTCCTCATCTTCCACTTCTTCTTCCTCTTCTTCTTCTTCCCCTTCTTCATCATCATCTTCTTCTTCTTCTTCTTCCTCTTCTTCTTCTTCTACTTCTTCTTCTTGAACTTCTTCTACTTACTCTTCTACTTGTTCTTATTCTTCATCTTCTTTCTTTTTCTTCTTTTTCTTCAACTTCTTCTTACTCTGGTTCCACTTCATCCTCTTCTTCTACTTCATATTCTACTTTTTCTTCTTCCTCTTCATCTTCTTCCTCTTCTTCTTCTTCTTCTTCTTCGTCCTCTTATTCTTATTCTTATTCCTCTTCTTCTTCTTTAGCTTCCTATTCTTCTTCTTCTTCTCCTCCTTCTTCATCATCATCTTCTTCTTCTTCTTCTTCTTCTTCTTCTTCTTCTTCTTCTTCTTCTTCTACATCTTCTTCTTCTTCTACTACTTCTTCTTCTAATTCTCTTTCTTTTTCTATTTCTTCCTCTTCTCCTTCTTCTTCTTCTTCTTCTTTTTCTTCCTCTTCCTCTTCCTCTTCTACTTCTTCTCCTTCGTTCTTTTCTTCTTACTCTTCTTCTTCTTCAACTTCTCTTCTTCTACTTGTACTTATTCTTCTTCTAGTACTTCTATTTCACCTTCTTCTACTATGTCTTTTTCTTCCTCTTAATCTTCTCCTTCTTCTTCTGATTCATCTTCTTCTTCCTATTCTACCTTTTATTCCTCTTCTAATTCTTTTTCATCTTCTTCTAATCCTTCTTCTTTCTCTTGTTTTTCTACTTCTCTTTCTTTTCTTCTTCTTCTTCTTCTTCTTCTTCTTCTTCTTCTACTTCTTCTTCTAATTCTTTCTTTTTCTATTTCTTCCTCTTCTCCTACTTCTTCTTCTTCTTCTTTTTCTTCCTCTTCCTCTTCCTCTTCTACTTATTCTCCTTCGTCCTTTTCTTCATACTCTTCTTCTTCTTCAACTTCTCTTCTTCTACTTGTACTTATTCTTCTTCTAGTACTTCTTTTCACCTTCTTCTATTACGTCTTTTTCTTCCTCTTAATCTTCTCCTTCTTCTTCTTATTCATCTTCTTCTTCCTATTCTACCTCTTATTCCTCTTCTAATTCTTTTTCATCTTCTTCTAATCTTTCTTCTTCCTCTTGTTTTTCTACTTCTTCTCGTTCTTTTCTTCTTCTTCTTCTTCTTCTTCTTCATCTTCTACTTCTTCCATTCTTCTTCTACTCCTACTTCTTCTTCTTCTCCTTCTTTTTCCCCTTCTTCTTCTTCTTCTACTTCCTATTCTTCTTCTTCTACTTCCTATTCTTCTTCTTCTTCATCTTCTTCTTTCTCCACTACTTCTACTTCTTTATCTTGAACTTCTTCTTCTTATTCGACTACTTCTTCTTCTTCTCCTTTTTCTTCTTCTTTTATTTCTTGTTCTTCTTCTTCTTCCTCCCCTCATTACTCTTCTTTCTGTTTTTCTTCTTCCTCTTCTTCTTCTTCTTCTTCCTCTTCATCTTCTTCCTCTTCTTCATCTTCTTCTTTTTCCTATTCTCCTTTTTCCTCCTCTTCTTCTTCTTCATCTTCCTCCTCTTTTTCTTCTTCTTCTCCTTCTTCTTCTTCTACTACATCTTCCTCTCCTTCTACCTCTTCTTCTTCTTCTTTTTCTACTTCTTCCTCTTCTCCTTCTTTACCTTCTTCTTTTTCTTATTCTTCTTCTTCACCATCTTCTTCTTCCACTTTTTCTTCTTCTTCTCCTTCTTCTTGATCTTCTTCTTCTTCTTATTCATCTTCTTCTTCCTCTTCTTCTACTACAACTTCTTATTGTTTCTTTTCTTCTTCTATCTCTTCTTCTTCTTAATCTTCTTCTTCTTCTTCTTCTTTCTCTTCTTCTTCTTCTTCTTCATCATCTTCTTCTTCTTCTTCTTCTTCCTCTTCTTCTTCTTTTTCTTCTTAATCTAATTCTATTTCTTTTTTTCTTCTTTTTCTTCTACTCTTTATTTATCTTCTTCTTCCCCTTCCACTTCTTCTTCTTCTCCTTAATCTTCTTCTACTACTACTTCTTCTACTTCATCTTCTACTTCTTCTTCTTCTTCTTCTTCTTCTTATTCTTATTCTTCCTCTTCTTCTTCTTCTTCCTCTTCATATTCTTTTTCTCCTTCATAAACTTCTAATTCTTTTTCTTCTTTTTCTTCTACTACTTCTTCTACTTCTTCTTCTAGTACTTGTTCTTCTACTTCTTCTACTTTTTTCCATACTTCTTCTACTTCTTCTTTTCTTCCTATACTTCTCCTTCTTCTACTTCTTCTAGTTCTTCTTCTCCTTCCTCTTCTTCTTCTATTTCCTTATCTATTCTTCCTCTTCTTCTTCTTCTACTTCAACTTCTTTTCTTATTCTTCTTCTTCTTAACCATCTTCTTCTTATTCATACTCATCTTCTTCTTTCTTTGCCAGTTTTTCTACATCTTCTTCTTCTTCTTGTTTCTCTTCATCATGTCTTCCTACTTCTTTCTTCTTCTTCTTCTTCTTCTCCTACTTCTTCATCTTCTTCTTCTTCTTCTTCTTCTTCCTCTACTTCTTCTTCTTCATCATCTTCTTCTACTTCTACTTCTTCCTCTTCTTCATCTTCTTCATCATCTTCTTCTACTTCTTGTCTATCTCCTTATTCTTCTTCCCCTTCTTCTTCTTCTTCTTCTTCTTCTTCTTAATCTTCTTCAACTTCTTGTACAACTTCTTTTTCTTCCTCTTCTTCTCCTTCTTCTTACTCTTAAACATCTTCCTCTTCTTCTTCTTCTTTTTCCTATTCTTCTTCTACTTCCTCTTCTTCTTCTTCTTTTTCCTATTCTTCTTCTACTTCCTCTTCTACTTCTTTCTATTCTTCTTCTTCTTCTTCTTCTTCTTCATCTTCTTCTTTTTCTTCTTCTACTTCTTCTTCTCCTACTTCTACTTTTACTTCTTCTCCTTCTTCTTTTTCTATTGTTCCTTCTTCTTGTTCTTTTTCTACTTCTTCTTCTTCTTCCACTTGCTCCTCTTCTTCCTGTTCTTCTTTTTCCTCCTCTTCTTCTACTTCTTCCTCTACTTCTACTTCTTCTCCTTCTTCTACTTTAACTTCACCTTCTTCTTCTTCTTCTCCTTCTTCTTCTTCTTCGTATTCTTCCTCCTCTTCTTCTTCTTCCTCTTCTTCCTCCTCCTCTTCTTCTTTGTCTTCCTTTTCTTCATCATCTTCTCATCTGTTATCTTCTTCTTCTATTTCTAATTCTACTTTTTCTTCTGCAACTCCTACTACTACTTTTTCTTGTACTTCTCTTTTTTCTTCTTCTTCTTCTGTCTGTTCTTCTTCTTCTTGATTTTCTTCTTCTTCTCCTTCTTCTTCTTCCTCTTCTTCTCTTTCTTCTTCTTCCTCTTCTTTTTCTTCTTTCCCTCTTCTCTTTCTTTTTTTGCTTCTTTTTATTCCACCTCTTGTTCCTCATCTTCCTCTTCTTCTTCATCCTCTTTTTCCTCTTCCTCTTATTGCTTCTACTTCTTCTTCCTCCTATTCTTCATCTTTTTCTTCCTTCTTCTTCCTTTAATTCCTTTTCCTTTTCTTCTTCCCCTTCTTCTTCTTGTTCTTCTTCTTCCACTATGTCCCCATCTTTTTTGGATTCTTCTACTTCTTCTTCTTCTTTTCCTTCTTCTTCATTTTCTTCTTCATCTTCCTCTTTGTCTTCTTCTTCTCATTCTACTTCTTCTTCTTCTTAATCTTTTTCGTCTTCTTCTCCTTCTTCATCATCTTCTTATTCTTCTACTTCTTCTTTTTCTTCTACTTCTTCTACCTGCAATTCTACTCCTTCTACTTCTCGTTCTTCTTCTACTTTTTCTTCTACTACTTCCTATTATACTTCTCACACTACTTATTCTCCTACTTCTTCTTCCACTTGCCCTTCTTCTTCTTCAACTACTTCTTCTTGTCCTTTTTCTTCTTCCTCTTCTTCTTCATAATATTATTATTTTTATTCTTCTTCTTCTTCTTCCTATTCCTCTTCTACTTCTTATTCTACTTCTTGTTCTTCTTCTTCTTCTTCTACAACTGCTTCTTTTTCTTCTTCTATTTCTTCTCGTTCTTTTTCTTCTTCTTCTTCTTCCTCATCTTCTTCTACTTCTTACTCCTCTTCTACTTTTTCTACTTCACCTCTTCTTATTCTCCTTCTTCTTCTTCACCGACATCTTCTTCTTCTCCATCTTCATTTTTTCTTCTTTTCCTTCTTTTCATCTTCTTCTTTATCTTCTTCCTCCTCCACTTCTTCTTCTTCTTCTTCCTTCTCTTCTTCTTATTCTTCTACTTCAATTACAACTACTTCTTCTTCTTATTCTTCTTCTACTTTCTCCTCCTCCTCCTCCTTGTTTTCTTCTTCTTCTTCATCTTGTTCTTCTTCTTCCTCTTCTTCTTCTTCACCACCATCTTCTTCTTCATCATCATCATCTTCTTCTTCTTCTTCTTCTTCTTCTTCTGCTTCTCCTTCTTCTGCTTCATCTTCTTCTTCTTATTCTGCTTCTTCTTGTACTACTACTACTTCTTCATCTTCTTCTTCTTCTACTACTGCTACTACTACTTCTTACTTTTCTTGTTCTTCTTCTTGTTTTTCTTATTCTTCGTCTCCTTCTTCTTCTTCTTTCAATTATTCTTTTCCTTCATCTTCAACTTCTTTTTCTTCTTCTACTTCTTCTTCTTCTATACCTTCTTCTTTTGTTTCTCCTTCTTCTTCTTTTTCTTCATCTTCATAATCTTCTTATTCTTCTTCTTCTTCTTTCTTTTCGACTTCTTATTGTTCTTCTTCTTCTTCATCTTTCTCTTCTTACTCTTCTTCTTCTTCTTCTTCTTCCACTTCTTTATCTTCTTCTTCTTCTACTACTTCAACTTCTATTTCTAGTTCAACTTCTACTTCTACTTCTTGTTTTTCTTCTTCCACCTCCCCTTCTTTTTCTTTTTCTTCCTATTTTTCCTCTTCTTGAACTTCTTCTTCTTCTTCTTCTTCTTCTTCTTTTTCTTCTTCTTCTTCTTCTTCTTCTTCTTCTTCTTCTTTGCCTTCTTCTTCTTCTTCCTCCTCTTCTTCAACGTCATCGCCTTCTTCTTCATCTTCTTCTTCTTGTTCTTCTTCTTCTTCTTATTCTTCTTCTTCTTCTTCTTCTACTTCTTGTTCTTCTTCTTCTCCTTCTTCCTCTCCTTCTCTTCTTCTTCTTCTTTTTCTTCTTCACCTACTACTTCTACTTCTTCTACATCTTCCTCTACTTCTTCTACTTCTTCTTCAACTTCTATTTCACCTTCTTCTCCTTCACCTTCTTCTTCTTCTTCTTCTTCTTCTTCTTCTTCTCCTTTTTTCTTCTTCTTCTTTCTCCTCCTCTTCTTCTTCTTCTTCGTCTTCCTTTTCTTCTTCTTCATCTTCTCGTCCGTCTTCTTTTTCTTCTACTTCTTCTCTTTCTTCTTCTTCTTCTTCTTCCATTTCTTCTTCTTCTTCTTCTCCTTCTTCATCATCTTCTTCTTCTTCTTCTTATTCTTCTTCTAAATCTTCTACTTCTTCTACTTCTTCTTCTTCTTCTTCCAATTCTCCTTCTTTTTCTATTTCTTCTTCTTCTCCTTCTTCTTCTTCTTCTTTTTCTTCCTCTTCCTCTTCCTCTTCTACTTCTTCTC
>JAIUJO010000206.1:421156-423656 GCA_023846275.1 Vanilla planifolia
TTCTTCTTCTTTCTCTTCTTATTCTTCTACTTCTTCTTCTTTCACGTCTTCATCTTCTTCTTCTTCTTCTACATCAACTTCTACTTCTACTTCTTCTTTTTCTTCTTAATCTAATTATATTTCTTTTTTTTCTTCTTTTTCTTCGACTCCTTATTTATCTTCTTCTTCCCCTTCCGCTTCTTCTTCTTCTTCTTAATCTTCTTCCACTACTACTTCTTATACTTCATCTTCTTCTTCTTCTTCTTCTTCTTCTTCTTCCTCTTCATATTCCTTTTCTCCTTCAACTTATACTTCTTTTTCTTCTTCTTCTTCTACTACTTCTTCTACTTCTTCTTTTAGTACCTCTTCTTCTACTTTTTCCATACTTCTTCTACTTCTTCTTTTCTTCCTCTTCTTCTCCTCCTTCTACTTATACTAGTTCTACTTCTCCTTCTTCTTCTTCTTCCTCTATTTGCTTATCTATTCTGCCTCTTTTTCTTCTTCTACTTCAACTTCTTCTTCTTATTCTTCTTCTTTTTAATCTTCTTCTTCTTATTTAAATTCATCTTCTTTTTTCTCTGCCAGTTCTTCTACATCTTCTTCTTCTTGTTGCCTCTCTTCGTCATGTCTTCCGACTTCTTTCTTCTTCTTCTTCTTCTTCTTCTCCTACTTCTTCATCATCTTCTTCTTCTTCTTGTACTTCTTCTTCTTCATCATCTGCTTCTACTTCAACTTCTTCCTCTTCTTCATCTTCTTCATCATCTTCTTCTACTTCTTGTCTATCTTCTTCTTCTTCTTCCCCTTCTTCTTCTTCTTCTTCCCCTTCTTCTTCTTCTTCTTCTTCTTCTTCTTCTTGATCTTCTTCAACTTCTTGTACAACTTCTTTTTCTTCCTCTTCTTCTCCTTCTTCTTCCTCTTAAAAATCTTCCTCTTCTTCTTCTTCTTCCTATTCTTCTTCTACTTCCTCTTCTACTTCTTTCTATTCTTCTTCTTCTTCTTCTTCTTCTCCTACTTCTACTTTTACTTCTTCTTCTTCTTCTTTTTCTATTGTTCCTTCTTCTTCTTCTTCTTTTTCTACTTCTTCTTCTTCCACTTTCTCTTCTTCTTCCTCTTCTTCTTCTTCCTCCTCCTCTTCTTCTACTTCTTCCACTACTTTTACATCTTCTTCTTCTTCTACTTCTACTTAACCTTCTTCTCCTTCTCCTTCTTCTTCTTCTTCTTCTTCTTCCTCTTCTTCCTCCTCCTCTTCTACTTCTTTGTCTTTCTTTTCTTTGTCATCTTCTCATTCGTTATCTTCTTCTTTTATTTCTAATTATACTTTTTCTTCTGCTATTACTACTACTTCTCTTTCTTTTTCTTCTTCTTCTACTTGTTTTTCTTCTTCTTGCTTTTCTTCTTCTTCCCCTTCTTCTTCTTCCTCTTCTTCTCTTTGTTCTTCTTCCTCTTCTTTTTCTTCTTTTCCCTCTTCGTTTTCTTTTTCTACTTGTTTTTTTTTCTGCCTATTGTTCCTCATCTTCCTCTTCTTCTTCATCCTCTTTTTCCTCTTCCTTTTATTTCTTCTACTTCTTCTTCCCCCTATTCTTTTTCTTCCTTCTTCTTCCCTTAATTCCTTTTCCCCTTCTTCTTCCCCTTCTTCTTCTTCTTCCACTTTGTCCTCATCTTTTTTGGATTCTTCTATTTCTTCTTCTTCTTTTCCTTCTTCTTCATCCTCTTCTTCGTCTTCTTCTTCTTATTCTACTTCTTCTTCTTCTTATTCTTTTTCATCTTCTTCTCCTTCTTCTTCTTCTTCTTTCTCTTCTACTTCTTCTTCTTCATCATCTTCTTATTCTTCTAATTCTTTTTCTTCTACTTCTTCTCCCAGAAATTCTTCTCCTTCTTCTTCTTCTTGTTCTTCTTCTACTTTTTCTTCTACTACTTCTTCTTATACTTCTTATTATTCTTACTCTCCTACTTCTTCTTCCACTTGCTCTTCCTCTTCTTCAACTACTTCTTCTTGTCCTTCTTCTTCTTCTTCCTCTTCTTCTTCTTAATATTATTATTTTATTCTTCTTCTTCCTCTTCCTCTTCTACTTCTTATTCTTCTTCTTGTTCTTCTTCTTCTTCTTCCACTACTGCTTCTTCTTTTTCTTCTTTTTCTTCTTCTTCTTTTTCTTCTTCCTCTTCTTCCTCATCTTCCTCTACTTCTTCCTCCTCTTCCACTTCTTCTACTTCATCCTCTTCTTATTCTCCTTCTTCTTCTTCATCGACATCTTCTTCTTCTCCATCTTCATCTTTTTCTTCTTCTTTTCCTTCTTTTCATCTTCTTCTTTATCTTCTTCCTCCTCCTCTTCTTCTTCTTCCTCTTCTTCTTCTTATTCTTCTACTTCAATTACAACTACTTCATCTTCTTATTCTTCTTCTACTTTCTCCTCCTTCTCCTCCGTGTCTTCTTCTTCTTTTTCATCTATTTCTTTTTCTTCCTCTTCTTCTTCTTCACCATCATCTTCTTCTTCATCGTGATCTTCTTCTTCTTCTTCCTCTT
>JAIUJO010000206.1:441156-446156 GCA_023846275.1 Vanilla planifolia
CTCTTCTACTTCTTCTCCTTTGTCCTTTTCTTCTTATCTTCTTCTTCTTCGACTTCTCTTCTTCTACTTGTACTTATTCTTCTTCTAGTACTTCTATTTCATCTTCTTTTACTACTTTTTCTTCCTCTTAATCTTCTCTTTCTTCTTATTCATCTTCTTCTTCCTATTCTACCTCTTATTCCTCTTCTAATTCTTCTTCATCTTCTTCTAGTTCTTCTTCTTCCTCTTGTTTTTCTACTTCTTCTTCTCTTTCATTTCTTCTTCTTCTTCTTCTTCTTCTTCATCTTCTACTTCTTTCGTTCTTCTTCATCTTCTTCTTCTACTCCTACTTCTTCTTCTTCTTCTTCTTCTTCCTCTTCTTCTTCTTCTACTACTTCCTCTTCTTCTTCATCTTCTTCTTCCTCCTCTACTTCTACTTCTTTTTCTTGAACTTCTTCTTCTTCTTCTCCATTTTTTTCTTCTTCTTTTATTTCTTGTTCTTCTTCTTCTTCCTCCTCTCGTTGCTCTTCTTTCTGTTTTTCTTCTTCCTCTTCTTCTTCTTCTTCTTCCTCTTCATCTTCTTCCTCTTCTTCGTCTTCTTCTTTTTCGTATTCTCCTTTTTCTTCCTCTTCTTCTTCATTTTCATCCTCCTCTTTTTCTTCTTCTTCTTCTCCTTTTTCTTCTTCTACTACTTCTTCCTCTCCTCCTACCTCTTCTTCTTCTTCTTTTTCTACTTCTTGCTCTTCTCCTTCTTCTCCTTCTTCTTTTTCTTCTTATTCTTCTTCATCTTCTTCTCCTTCTTCCACTTTTTCTTCTTCTTCTCCTTGTTCTTCTTCTCCTTCTTCTTGATCTTCTTCTTCTTCTTATTCATCTACTTCTTCCTCTTCTTCTTCTACTTCTTATTGTTCCTTTTCTTCTTTTATCTCTTCTTCTTCTTCATCATCTTCTTCTTCTTCTTCTTCCTCTTCTTGTTCTTCTTCATCTTCTTCTTCTTCTTCTTCTTCTTCCTCTTTTTCTTCTTGTTCTTCTTAATCTAATTCTATTTCTTTTTTTCTTCTTTTTCTTCTACTCCTTATTAATCTTCTTCTTCCCCTTCCACTTCTTCTTCTACTCCTTAATCATATTCTACTACTGCTTCTTCTACTTCATCTTCTACTTCCTCTTCTTCTTCTTCTTCTTATTCTTATTCTTCCTCTTCTTCTTCTTCTTCCTCTTCATATTCTTCTCCTTCTTAAACTTCTACTACTTTTTCTTCTTTTTCTTTTTTTTCTTCTACTACTTCTTTTACTTCTTCTAGTACTTCTTCTTCTACTTCTTCTTCTACTTCTTCTTCTACTTTTTTCCATTCTTCTTCTACTTCTTCTTTTCTTCCTATACTTTTCCTCCTTCTACTACTACTTGTTCTACTTCTCCTTCTTCTTCTTCTTCTTCTTCTTCTATTTCCTTATCTATTCTTCCTCTTCTTCTTCTTCTACTTCAACTTCTTATTCTTATTCCTCTTCATCTTAACCATCTTCTTCTAATTCATACTCATCTTCTTCTTTCTCTACCAATTCTTCTACATCTTCTTCTTCTTGTTGTTTCTCTTCATCATGTCTTCCTACATCTTTCTTCTTTTTCTTCTTCATCTTCTCTGATTCTTCATCTTCTTCTTCTTCTTCCTCTACTTCTTCTTCTTCATCATCTTCTTCTA
The DNA here is from genome assembly GCA_023846275.1 of Vanilla planifolia. NCBI lineage: Eukaryota > Viridiplantae > Streptophyta > Magnoliopsida > Asparagales > Orchidaceae > Vanilla > Vanilla planifolia. Next base: position 442,829 of record JAIUJO010000206.1, read on the forward strand.
CTTCTAGTTCTTCATCATCTTTTTCTACTTCTTATCTATCTTCTTATTCTTCTTCCCCTTCTTCTTCTTCTTCTTCTTCTTCTTGATCTTCTTCAACTTCTCATACAACTTCTTCTTTTTCTTCCTCTTCTTCTACTTCTTCTTCCTCTTAAACATCTTCCTTTTCTTCTTCTTCTTTTTCTTATTCTTCTTCTACTTCCTCTTCTACCTCTTTCTATTCTACTTCTTCTTCTTCTTCTTCTTCTTCTCCTTTTTCTTCTTCTACTTCTTCTTCTTCTACTTCTACTTTCACTTCTTCTTCTTCTTCTTTTTCTATTGTTCCCTCTTTTTCTTCTTCTTTTTCTACTTCTTCTTCTTCTTCCACTTGCTCCTCTTCTTCCTCTTCTTCTTCTTCCTCTGGTTCTTCTTCCTCCTCCTCTTCCTCTACTTCTTCCTCTACTTCTTTTACTTCTTCTCCTTCTTCTACTTCTTCTACTTCTACTTCACCTTCTTCTCCTTCTCCTTCTTCTTCTTCTTCTTCTTCTTCTTCTTCTTCCTCTTCTTCCTCCTCTTCTTCTTCTTTGTCTTTCTTTTCTTCATCATCTTCTCATCCGTTATCTTCTTCTATTTCAAATTCTACTTTTTCTTTTGCTACTCATACTATTACTTCTTCTTCTTCTTCTACTTCTCTTTCTTCTTCTTCTTCTTCTGCCTGTTCTTCTTCTTCTTGCTTTTCTTCTTCTTCTCCTTCTTCTTCTTCCTCTTCTTCTCTTTCTTCTTCTTCCTCTTCTTTTTCTTCTTTTCCCTCTTCTCTTTCTTTCTCTACTTCTTTTTATTCCACCTCTTGTTCCTCATCTTCGTCTTCTTCTTCATCCTCTTTTTCCTCTTCCTCTTATTGCTTCTACTTCTTCTTCCTCCTATTCTTCATCTTTTTCTTCCTTCTTCTTCCTTTAATTCATTTTCCCCTTCTTCTTCCCCTTCTTCTTCTTCTTCTTCCACTTTGTCCTCATCTTTTTTTGATTCTTCTACTTCTTCATCCTCTTTTCCTTCTTCTTCATCTTCTTCTTCGTCTTCTTCTTCTCATTCTACCTCTTCTTCTTCTTAATCTTTTTCTTCTTCTTCTCCTTCTTCTTCTTCTTCTTCCTCTTCTACTTCTTCTTCTTCATCATCTTCTCATTCTTCTACTTCTTTTACCTAAAATTCTTCATCTTCTTCTTCTTCTTGTTCTTCTTCTAATTTTTCTTCTACTACTTCCTATTATACTTCTCATACTGCTTATTCTCCTACTTCTTCTTCCACTTGCTCTTCTTCTTCTTCAACAACTTCTTCTTGTCCTTTTTCTTCTTCCTCTTCTTCTTAATATTATTATTTTTATTCTTCTTCTTCTTCTTCCTCTTCCTCTTATACTTCTTATTCTTCTTCTTCTTGTTGTTCTTCTTCTACTACTACTGCTTCTTCTTCTTCCTCTTTTTCTTCTTGTTCTTTTTCTTCTTCCTCTTCTTCCTCATCTTCTTCTACTTCTTCCTCCTCTTCCACTTCTTTTACTTCATCCTCTTCTTATTCTCCTTCTTCTTCTTCACCGACATCTTCTTCTTCTCCATCTTCATCTTTTTCTTCTTTCGTTCCTTCTTTTCAAATTCTTCTTTATCTTCTTCCTCCTCCACTTCTTCTTCTTCTTCTTCCTCTTCTTCTTCTTCTTCTTCTACTTCAATAACAACTAATTCTTCTTCTTCTTCTTATTCTTCTTCTACTTTCTCCTCCTCCTCCTCCTTGTCTTCTTCTTCTTCTTCTTCGTCTTGTTCTTCTTCTTCCTCTTCTTCTTCTTCACAAACATCTTCTTCTTCATCGTCATCTTCTTCTTCTTCTTCTTCTTCTTCTGCATCTCCTTCTTCTGCTTCATCTTCTTCTTCTTGTTCTGCTTCTTCTTCTACTACTACTACTTCTTCATATTCTTCTTCTTCTACTACTGCTACTACTACTTCTTACATTTCTTCTTCTTCTTCTTCTTGTTTTTCTTATTCTTCTTCTCCTTCTTCTTCTTCTTTTAATTATTCTTCTCCATCATCTTCAACCTTTTTTTCTTCTTCTTCTTCTTCATCATCATCATTTTCTTCTTCTTCTTCTTCTTCTTGTCAATCTCCTTCTTTTGTTTCTCCTTCTTCTTTTTCTTCATCTTCATCATCTTCTTATTCTTCTTCTTCCTCTTTCTTTTCGACTTCTTATTATTCTTCTTCTTCATCATCTTTCTCTTCTTATTCTTCTTCTTCTTCATCTTCCACGTCTTCATCATCTTCTTCTTCTTCTAGTTCAACTTCTTCTTCTAGTTCAACTTCTACTTCTATTTCCACTTCTTCTTCTTGTTCTTCTTCTTCCACCTCCACTTCTTTTTCTTTTTCTTCCTATTTTACCTCTTCTTGAACTTCTTCTTCTTCTTCTTGTACCATTGCTCTTCTTCTTCTTCTTCTTCTTCTTCTTCTTCTTTTTCTTCTTCTTCTTCTTCTTCTTCTTCTTCTTCTTCTTCTCCTTCTTCTTCTTCTTCGTTGCCTCCTTCTTCTTCCTCCTTTTCTTCAACGTCATCGCCTTCTTCTTCATCTTCTTCTTCTTGTCCTTCTTCTTCTTCTTCTTATTCTTCTTCTTCTTCTTCTTCTACCTCTTCTACTTCTTGTTCTTCTTCTTCTCCTTCTTCCTCTTCTTCTCGTCTTCTTCTTCTTTTTCTTCTTCATCTACTACTTCTAGTTCTTCTACATCTTCCTCTACTTCTACTTCTCCTTCTTCAACTTCTACTTCACCATCTTCTCCTTCACATTCTTCTTCTTCTTCTTCTTCTTCTTCTTCTTTTTTCTTCTTCTTCCTCCTTGTCCTCCTCTTCTTCTTCTTCGTCTTCCTTTTCTTCTTCTTTATCTTCTCGTCCGTCTTCTTCTTCTTCTACTTCTACTTCTACTTCTTCGTCTTCTGTTACTACTACTACTACTACTTCTTCTTGTTCTACTTCTTCTCTTTCTCTTTCTTCTTCTTCTTCCTCTTCTTCTTCTTCTTCTTCTCCTTCTTCATCATCTTCTTCTTCTTCTTCTTCTAAATCTTCTACTTCTTCTTCTTCTAATTCTCTTCTTCTTTTAAATCTTCTACTTCTTCTACTTCTTCTTCTAATTCTCTTTCTTTTTCTATTTCTTCTTCTTCTCCTTCTTCTTCTTCTTCTTCTTTTTCTTCGTCTTCCTCTTCCTCTTCTACTTCTTCTCCTTTGTCTTTTTCTTCTTACTCTTCTTCTTCTTTGACTTCTCTTGTTTTACTTGTGCTTATTCTTCTTCTAGCACTTTTATTTCTTCTTCTTCTACTACTTTTTTTTCTTGCT
>JAIUJO010000206.1:451156-463656 GCA_023846275.1 Vanilla planifolia
TTCATCTTCTTCCTCTTCTTCGTCTTCTTCTTTTTCCTATTCTCTTTTTTCTTCCTCTTCTTCTTCTACTTCTTCCTCCTCTTTTTCTTAGTATTATTATTCTTCTTCTTCTATTACTACTTCTTCCTCTCCTTCTACCTCTTCTTCTTCTTCTTTTTCTACTTCTTCCTCTTCTCCTTCTTCTCTTTCTTCTTTTCTTCTTCTTCTTCTTCTTCATCTTCTTCTTCTTCCACTTTTCTTCTACTTCTCCTTCATCTTCTTCTCCTTCTTCTTGATCTTCTTCTTCTACTTATTCATCTTCTTCTTCCTCTTCTTCTTTTACTTATTCTTATTGTTCCTTTTCTTCCTCTATCTGTTCTTCTTCTTCATCATCTTCTTCTTCTTCTTCTTCTTCTTCCTCTTCTTGTTCTTCCTCATCATCTTCTTCTTCTTCTACTTCTTCCTCCTTTTCTTCCTCTTTTTCTTCTTAATCTAGTTCTATTTCTTTTTTTCTTCTTTTTCTTCTACTCCTTATTTATCTTCTTCTTCCCCTTCCACTTCTTCTTCTTCTTCTTAATCTTCTTCTACTACTACTTCTACTTCATCTTCTTCTTCTTCTTCTTCTTCCTCCTCTTTATATTCTTTTTCTCCTTCTTCAACCTCTACTTCTTTTTCTTCTTCTTCTTCTACTACTTCTTCTTCTAGTACTTCTTCTTCTACTTCTTCTATTTTTTCCATACTTTTACTTCTTCTTTTCTTCCTCTTCTTCTCCTCCTTCTACTTCTACTAGTTCTACTTCTCCTTCTTGATCTTCTTCTTCTATTTGCTTATCTATTCTTCCTCTTCTTCTTCTTCTACTTCAACTTCTTCTTCTTATTCTTCTTCTTCTTAATCTTCTTCTTCTTTCTCTGCTAGTTCTTCTACATCTTCTTCTTCTTGTTGTCTCTCTCTGTCATGTCTTCCTACTTCTTTCTTCTTTTTTTTCTTCTTCTTCTTCTCCTACTTTTTCATCATCTTCTTCTTCTTCCTCTACTTCTTCTTCTTCATCATCTGCTTCTACTTCTAATTCTTCCTTTTCTTCATCTTCTTCATCATGTTCTTCTACTTCTTGTGTATCTTCTTCTTCTTCTTCCCCTTCTTCTTCTTCTTCTTCTTCTTCTTCTTCTTCTTCTTCTTTTTCTTCTTCTTCCTGATCTTCTGCAACTTCTTCTACAACTTGTTCTTTTTCTTCCTCTTCTTCTCCTTCTTCTTTGTCTTAAACATCTTCCTCTTCTTCTTCTTCTTCTTCCTATTCTTCTTCTACTTCCTCTTCTACTTCTTTCTATTCTTCTTCTTCTCCTACTTCTACTTTTACTTCTTCTTCTTCTTCTTTTTCTATTGTTCCTTCTTCTTTTTCTATTGTTCCTTCTTCTTCTTCCTTTTCTACTTCTTCTTCTTCCACTTTCTCCTCTTCTTCCTCTTCTTCTTCTTCCTCCTCCTCTTCTTCTACTTCTTCCACTACTTCTTCTACTTCTTCTACTTCTTCTACTTCTACTTAACCTTCTTCTCCTTCTCCTTCTTCTTCTTCTTCTTCCTCTTCTTCCTCTTCTTCGACCTCGTCTTCTACTTCTTTGTCTTCCTTTTTTTGTCATCTTCTCATCCGTTATCTTCTTCTTCTATTTCTAATTCAACTTTTTCTTCTGCTAATACTATTGCTTCTTCTTCTACTACTACTTCTTCTCTTTTTTCTTCTTCTTCTTCTGTCTGTTCTTCTTCCTCTTTGCTTTTCTTCTTCTTCCCCTACTTCTTCCTCTTCTTCTCTTTCTTCTTCTTCCTCTTCTTTTCTTCTTTTCCCTCTTCACTTTCTTTTTTTACTTCTTTTTTTCCACCTATTGTTCCTCGTCTTCCTCTTCTTCTTCATCCTCTTTTTCCTCTTCCTTTTATTGCTTCTACTTCTTCTTCCCCCTATTCTTTTTCTTCCTTCTTCTTACTTTAATTCCTTTTCCCCTTCTTCTTCCCCTTCTTCTTCTTCTTCTTCTTCCACTTTGTCCCCATCTTTTTTTGATTATTCTACTTCTTCTTCTTCTTTTCCTTCTTCTTCGTCTTCTTCTTCGTCTTCTTCTTCTTATTCTGCTTCTTCTTCTTCTTATTCTTTTTGGTCTTCTTCGCCTTCTTCTTCTTCTTCTTCCTCTTCTACTTCTTCTTCTTCATTTTCTTCTTATTCTTCTAATTCTTCTCCCTAAAATTCTCCTCCTTCTTCTTCTTGTTCTTCTTCTACTTTTTATTCTACTACTTCCTCTTATACTTCTTATTATTCTTATTCTCCTACTTCTTCTTCCACTTGCTCTTCTTCTTCTTCAACTACTTCTTCTTGTCCTTCTTCTTCTTCCTCTTCTTCTTCTTAATATTATTATTTTTATTCTTCTTCTTCTCCTTCTTCCTCTTCCTCTTCCTCTTCTACTTCTTATTCTTCTTCTTGTTGTTTTTCTTCTTCTTCCACTACTGCTTCTTCTTCCTCTTCTTTTTCTTCTTCTTCTTTTTCTTCTTCCTCTTCTTCCTCATCTTGTTCGACTTCTTCCTCCTCTTCTACTTCTTCTACTTCATCCTCTTCTTATTCTCCTTCTTCTTCTTCACCGACATCTTCTTCTTCTCGATCTTCATCTTTTTCTTCTTCTTTTCCTTCTATTCATCTTCTTCTTTATCTTCTTCCTCCTCCATTTCTTCTTCTTCTTCTTCCTCTTCTTCTTATTCTTCTACTTCAATTACAACTACTTGGTCTTCTTCTTCTTATTCTTCTTCTACTTTCTCCTCCTCCTCCTCCGTGTCTTCTTCTTCTTCTTCATCTTGTTCTTCTTCTTCCTCTTCTTCATCTTCACCATCATCTTCTTCTTCATCATGAGCTTCTTCTTCTTCTTCTTCTTCTTCTTCTTCTTGTTCTACTTCTTCTTCTTCTACTACTACTTCTTCTTCTACTACTGCTACTACTACTTCTTACTTTTCTTCTTCTGGTTCTTATTTTTCTTATTCTTCTTCTCCTTCTTCTTCTTCTTAGTTTAATTATTCTTCTCCACCATCTTCAACTTCGTTTTCTTCTTCTTCTTCTTCTTCTTCATCATCATTTTCTTCTTCTTCTTCTTCTTCTCAATCTTCTTCTATTTCTCCTTCCTCTTCTTTTTCTTCATCTTCTTATTCTTCTTCTTCCTCTTTCTTTTCGACTTCTTATTCTTCTTCTTCTTCTCCATCTTTCTCTTCTTATTCTTCTTCTTCTTCTTCTTCCACTACTTCATCTTCTCCTTCTTCTTCTACTTCAACTTCTACTTCTACTTCAACTTCTACTTCTACTTCTTCTTCTTGTTCTTCTTCTTCCACCTCCCCTTCTTTTTCTTTTTCTTCCTGTTTTTCCTCTTCTTTGCCTTCTTCTTCTTCTTTTTGTACTATTCTTCTTCTTCTTCTTCTTCTTCTTTTTCTTCTTTGCCTTCTTCTTCTTCTTCTTCATCTTCTTCAACGTCATCGCCTTCTTCTTCATCATCTTCTTCTTCTTCTTCTTCTTCATCTTCAACTTCTTCTTCTTCTTCTTTTTCTTCTACTTCTTGTTCTTCTTCTACTCCTTCTTCCTCTTCTTCTCTTCTTCTTCTTCTTTTTCTTCTTCATCTACTACTTGTACTTCTTCCACATCTTCCTCTACTTTTTCTACTTCTCCTTGAACTTTTGCTTCACCTTCTTCTCCTTTACATTCTTCTTCTTCTTCTTCTTCTTTTCTTCTTCTCTTTTTTTCTTCTTCTTCTTCTTCCTCCTCCTCCTCTACTTCTTCTTCTTCGTCTTCCTTTTCTTCTTCTTCTTCGTCTTCCTTTTCTTCTTCTTCTTCTTCTTCTTCTTCTCGTCCACCTTCTTCTTCTTTTACTTCTACTTCTACTTCTTCATCTTCTGTTACTACTACTACTACTTCTTCTTCTTCTTCTCCTACTTCTTCTCTTTCTTCTTCTTCTTCTTCTTCCTCTTCTTCTTCCTCTTCTTCTTATTCTTCTTCTCCTTCTTCATCTTCTTCTTCTTCTTCTTCTTCTTCTTCTTCTACATCTTCTTCTTCTTCTTCTACTTCTTCTTATTTTTCTAATTCTCTTTCTTTTTTTATTTCTTCTTCTTCTCCTTCTTCTTCTTCTTCTTTTTCTTCCTCTTCCTCTTCCTCTTACTCTTCTACATATTCTCCTTTGTCCTTTTCTTCTTACTCTTCTTCTTCTTCTTCGACTTCTCTTCTTCTACTTGTACTTATTCTTCTTCTAATACTTCTATTTCTTCTTCTTCTGCTACTTCTTTTTCTTCCTCTTAATCTTCTTGTTCTTCTTCTTGTCAGGATACCCCACCTTACCAACTACAGTAAATTAAGGATGCTGCATAAGAAATAATCTCGAGTGAGGACAAACCATGCCTAGGTGGGGACCCGACGGTGAGACAATTCTAACCCTCGAACCAATCTGGTATATTTTGAAAACATTTTATCCAAATCCATACCATGGAGCTGAAATGAAAACATGTGTATATTAAACTGTATATATATACAATAAACCACAAAACTGAAGTACCAAAAAAAAATACCAAAATGAAACCAAATCCACTCCCACCATAAATCTATCCCCTCTCACATGTCAGGAGTATAGTCCTCTCCTGTACTATTATAATCCCCAGCTCTCGGTGTAGTGGATACATGACCTGTGATAAAGCACTAATGAGACATATATATCTCAGCAGATAAATCCATTATGTAACCAAGTAAAATAAATCTCCAGATATAAAAGACAAGCCGTGAAACATGATAAAACAAAATCCATCTCATAAGCGGTGAAAAATAAACCATATGAATACCTTCTTATCAAATGTCATGCAGTATCAAAAGTAAACCAGATAAACATGTATACCAAATTTCCATTTCCATTATTTAATATGTTATATACTTACTGGGCCCGATTCCCTTCTGAATCATCATCCTCTGGATCCAATCATCATATCAAATGACCTTCAGCCGGCATCCATCCAGTCCATAACACTAGGCAGATATCTGATCCGAAGACCGATACCCTGCGATCTCATCCGCTAGGCCTAGTGCCACAAGGCAGGTATAATATTGATACCCTGCGATCACATCCGCTAGGCCTGGTGTCATCAATATATACGAAGGTCATGGTACACATACACACTAGGTAGATATCTGATCCGAAGATCGATACCCTACGATCTCATCCGCTAGGCCTAGTGGTGAGGATAATGTCTCCAGGAATCCAATTTTCAATTTTTATTTTCCAACCATGTCACACATGTGATAAATATGCCAAAACCATATCAAAATGTCCAACCAAATATATTTTATCTCATATTATGCTTTTTGTTTCAATTTCCTTTTTGTCATCTTTTATGCTTTCAGTTCAATCAGAAAATAACACCATAAAACATATATCAAGCCATGAGATAAAAGTCATGTAAAGAAAAACTGTAATGCAGCCCGTAAGAAACCATGTATCGAAATATAAATAAATACTATTGTGCTATATCACAGGTTACGAATTTATCTACCTGGATCTATTATTGCAGGACCTCTATTCTCAATTTCTGGAGTCCCTACAAGGTCACATGTGCAAAATAATTAAAATAAATAAAAAGGTTTTAAGTCACAAAAACAGCTTTCTAAAAGCTTTCCCAAACACACCCCAAAATAATCCCAAAAGATGGGCTTACGCGGCACTGAACCGCCCTTTGGACCGCGCGCTCTCGGCGCTGGACCGGGCGTGCTCGGCGCGCTGGACCGCGCGCGCTCGGCATCCGGTTCAGCGTAACCCGGTCCAAAGCCTGGACCGGTTCACGCCGCCCCTCTCTCTCTCGTCCGGCGAAACCGAAATATTTCGCCGGGGAACTTCGAAATTTCTTGCGTCTCTCGCCGGCCAACTGACCGCCGCTCCCCGAAAATCTTATAAAACAACAAAGAAAATAAAATTCTCACCTTCGTTGGCCGTTGTCGTAGCGTGTCGAAAATCACAAAATTTCCTCGACGCAGCGTTCGCAGAAACACGTTCCAAACGCGCAAAGTCGGCTTTTATAGCCGCGGCCGAAACCGACTCAATGGAAGGGTCGTGAACCGCATTTTGCAGAAAACCCCCTCTAAATTTTATATTTGCAAATATATCCTCCGCCAATCGGATTTGAACTAAGCCGACATTTAAAATTTACAGATCTATCCTCTACGTTACAAATTTATCCCAAATCTTCAAAAATTCATAATTTATTCATTAGAGCTCCGAAAATTACAAATTAAACATCGTTGGATTCGTCTCACAGAGCTCTTTCTATAAAAAATATAAAAATACAAATAAGAGAAAACTACGGCTGTTACACTTCTTCTTCTTCTTATTCATCTTCTTCATCCTATTTTACCTCTTATTCCTCTTCTAATTCTTCTTCATCTTCTTCTAGTTCTTCACTTTCCTCTTGTTTTTCTACTTCTCTTTCTTTTCTTCTTCTTCTTCTTCTTCTTCATCTTCTACTTCTTCCATTCTTGTTCTTCTTTTTCTTCTTCTTCTCCTACTTCTTCTTCTTCTTCACCTTCTTCCTCTTCTTCTTTTTCTTCTACTACTTCCTATTCTTCTTTTTCTTCATCTTCTTCTTCCTCCTCTACCTCTTCTTCTCTTTCTTGAGCTTCTTCTTCTTATTCGACTACTTCTTCTTCTCCTTCTTCTTCTTTTATATCTTGTTCTTCTTCTTCTTCCTCATCCCATTACTCTTCTTTATGTTTTTCTTCTTCCTCTTCTTCTTCTTCTTCTTCCTCTTCATCTTCTTCCTCTTCTTCATCTTCTACTTTTTCCTATTCTCCTTTTTTTTTCCTCTTCTTCTTCTTCTTCCTCCTCTTTTTCTTCTTCTTCTTCTAATACTTCTTCCTCTTCTTCTACCTCTTCTTCTTCTTCTTTTTCTACTTCTTCCTCTTCTCCTTCTCCTTATTCTTTTTCTTCTTCTTCTTTTTCATCTTCTTCTTCTTCCACTTTTTCTTCTTCTTCTCCTTCTTCTTCTCCTTCTCCTTGATCATCTTCTTCTTGTTATTCATCTTCTTCTTCCTCTTCTTCTTCTACTTCTTATTGTTTCTTTTCTTCTTCTATCTCTTCTTCTTCATCATCATCATCTTCTTCTTCTTATTTTTGTTCTTCTTCATCATCTTCTTCTTCTTCTTCTTCTTCTTCTTCTTCCTCTTCTTCTTCTTTTTCTTCTTAATCTAGTTCTATTTCATTTTTTTTCTTTTTCTTCTACTCCTTATTTATCTTATTCTTCCCGTTCCACTTCTTCTTCTTCTTCTTCTTCTTAATCTTCTTCTACTGCTACTTCTTCTACTTCATCTTCTACTTCTTCTTCTTCTCCTTCTTCTACCTCTTCTTCTTCTTCTTCCTCTTCATATTCTTTTTCTCCTTCTTCAACTTCTACTTCTTTTTCTTCTTCTTCTTCTACTACTTCTTCTACTTCTTCTTCTAGTGCTTCCTCTTGTACTTCTTCTTCTACTTTTTTCCATACTACTTCTACTTCCTCTTTTCTTCCTCTTCTTCTCCTCCTTCTACTTCTACTAGTTCTACTTCTCCTTCTTCTTCTTCTTCTTTTATTTGCTTATCTATTCTTCTTCTTCTTCTTCTTCTACTTAAACTTCTTCTTCTTACTCTTCTTCTTCTTAATCTTCTTCTTCTTATTCTTATTCATCTTCTTTTTTCTGTGCCAGTTCTTCTACATCTTCTTCTTCTTGTCTCTCTTTGTCATGTCTTCCTACTTCTTTCTTCTTCTTCTTCTACTTCTTCTTCTTCTTCCTCTACTTCTTCTTCTTCATCATGTTTTTCTACTTCTACTTCTTCCTCTTCTTCATCTTCTTCAACTTCTTGTCTATCTTCTTCTTCTTCTTCCCCTTCTTCTTCTTCTTCTTCTTCTTGATCTTCTTCAACTTCTTGTACAACTTCTTCTTTTTCTTCCTTTTCTTCTCCTTCTTCTTCCTCTTAAACATCTTCCTCTTCTTCTTCTTCTTTTTCTTATTCTTCTTCTAGTTCATCTTCTACTTCTTTTTATTCTTCTTCTTCTTCTCCTACTTTTACTTTTACTTTTTCTTCTTCTTCTTTTTCTATTGTTCCTTCTTCTTCTTCTTCTTCTTCTACTTCATGTTCTTCTTCCACTTGCTACTCTTCTTCCTCTTCTTCTTCTTCCTCTTCTTCTACTTCTTCCTCTACTTCTTTTACTTCTTCTCCTTCTTCTACTTCTACTTCAGCTTCTTCTCCTTGTCCTTCTTCTTCTTCTTCTTCTTCCTCTTCTTCCTCCTCCTCCTCTTCTTCTTTGTCTTCCTTTTCTTCGTCATCTTCTGATCTGTTATCTTCTTCTTCTATTTCTTATTCTACTTTTTCTTCTTCTACTACTACTACTTTTTCTTCTTCTGCTACTTCTTCTCTTTCTTCTTCTTCTTCTTCTGCTTGTTCTTCTTCTTCTTGCTTTTCTTCTTCTTCCCTTTTTTCTTCTTCCTCTTCTTCTCTTTCTTCTTGTTCCTCTTCTTTTTCTTCTTTTCCCTCTTCTCTTTCTTTTTTTACTTCTTTCTATTCCACCTATTGTTCCTCATCTTCCTCTTCTTCATCCTCTTTTTCCTCTTCCTCTTATTATTTCTAATTCTTCTTCCTCTTATTCTTCATCTTTTTCTTCCTTCTTCTTCCTTTAATTCCTTTTTCCCTTCTTCTTCCCCTTCTTCTTCTTCTTCTTCTTCCACTTTGTCCCCATCTTTTTTGGATTCTTCTACTTATTCTTCTTCTTTTCCTTCTTCTTTGTCTTCTTCTTCTTATTCTACTTCTTCTTCTTCTTAATCTTTTTCGTCTTCTTCTCCTTCTTCTTCTTCTTCTTCCTCTTCTACTTCTTCTTCTTCATCATCTTCTTATTCTTCTACTTCTTCTTTTTCTTCTACTTCTTCTAGCTGAAATTCTTCTCCTTCTTCTTCTTCTTCTTCTTCTTCTTCTACTTTTTCTTCTACAACTTCCTCTTATACTTCTTATTCTTCTTATTCTCTTACTTCTTCTTCCACTTGCTCTTCTTCTTCTTCAACTACTTGTTCTTGTCCTTCTTCTTCTTCCACTTCATCTTCTTAATATTATTATTTTTATTATTCTTCTTCTTCTTCTTTCTCTTCCTCTTGCACTTCTTATTCTTCTTCTTGTTGTTCTTCTTTTTCTTGTACTATTGCTTCTTCTTATTTTTCTTCTTCCTCTTCTTCCTTATCTTCTTCTACTTCTTCCTCCTCTTCTACTTCTTCTACTTTATCCTCTTCTTATTCTCCTTCTTCTTCATCGACATCTTCTTCTTCTCTATCTTCATCTTTTTCTTCTTCTTTTCCTTCTTTTCATCTTCTTCTTTATCTTCTTCCTCCTCCATTTCTTCTTCTTCTTCTTCCTCTTCTTCTTCTTATTCTTCTACTTCAATTACAACTACTTCTTCTTCTTCTTCTTGTTCTTCTTCTACTTTCTCCTCCTCCTCCTCCTTGTCTTCTTCTTCTTCTTCCTCATCTTGTTCTTCTTCTTCCTCTTCTTCTTCTTCACCATCATCTTCTTCTTCATTGTCATCTTCTTCTTCTTCTTCTGCTACAGCTTCTCCTTCTTCTGCTTCATCATCTTCGACTTCTTGTTCTGCATCTTCTTCTACTACTACTAATTCTTCGTCTTCTTCTTCTACTGCTACTTCTTACTTTTGTTCTTCTTCTTCTTGTTTTTCTTATTCTTCTTCTCCTTCTTCTTGTTCTTCTTTTAATTATTTTTCTCCACCATCTTCAACTTCTTTTTCTTCTTCTTCTTCTTCTTCTTCATCATTTTCTTCTTCTTCTTCTTCTTCTCAGTCTTCTTCTTCTGTTTCTCCTTCTTCTTCTTTTTCTTCATCTTCTAATTCTTCTTCTTTCTCTTTCTTTTTGACTTCTTATTCTTCTTCTTCTTCTTCATCTTTCTCTTCTTATTCTTCTTCTTCTTCTGCTTCCACTTCTTCATCTTTTTCTTCTTCTTCTACTTCAACTTCTACTTCAACTTCTACTTCTACTTCTACTTCTACTTCCACCTCCCCTTCTTTTTCTTTTTCTTCCTGTTTTTCCTCTTCTTGAACTTCTTCTTGTTGCATTATTCCTCTTCTTCTTCTTCTTCTTCTTCTTCTTCTTATTCTTCTTCTTCTTATTCTTCTTCTTCTTCTTCTTCTTTGCCTTCTTCTTCTTCTTCCTCTTCTTCAACGTCATCACCTTCTTCATCATCATCATCATCTTCTTCTTCTTCTTCTTTTTCTACTTCTTGTTCTTCTTCTTCTCCTTCCTCCTCTTCTTCTCTTCTTCTTCTTCTTTTTCTTCTTCATCTACTACTTCTACTTGTTCTACGTCTTCCTCTGCTTCTTCTACTTCTCCTTCTTCAACTTCTACTTCACCTTCTTCTCCTTCACGTTCTTCTTCTTCTTCTTCTTCTTCTTCTCCTTTTTTTTTCTTCTTCTTCTTCCTCCTCCTCCTCCTCTTCTTCTTCTTCTTCATCTTCTTCCTTTTCTTCTTCTTCATCTTCTCTCTCGTCTTCTTCTTCTTCTACTTCTACTTCTACTTCTTCGTCTTCTGTTACTACTACTTCTTCTTCTTCTTCTTCTTCTACTTCGTCTCTTTCTTCTTCTTCTTCTTCTTCCTCTTTTCTTCCTCTTCTTCTTCTTCTTCTGCCTGTTCTTCTTCTTCTTGCTTTTCTTCTACTTCCATTTCTTATTCTTCTTCCTCTTCTTCTTTTTCTTTTTCTTCATCTTGTTTTTCTTCTTCTTCTTCTTGTCATTGTTCTTTGTCTTCTACTTCTTCTTCTTGTTCTTCTTCCTCTTCTTTTTCCTTTTTTCCATCTTAGTCTTTTTCTTTTTCTACTTCTTCTTATTGTACCTCTTATTCCTCTTCTTCATCTTCTTCTTCTTCCTCTTCTTCCTCTTCCACTTCTTGCTTCTACTTGTTCTTCTTCCACTTCTTCTTCTTCTTCTACTACTACTTCTTCGTCCTTTCTTTTACTTCTTCCTATTCTTCTTCTTTTTCTTCCCTCTCTTCTTCTTCTTCTAATTCTTTTTCCACTTCATCTTCCCCTTCATCTTCTTCTTCTTCTTCTCCGTCGTCTCCTCCATTTTTGGCAGCTTCTTCTTCATCTTCTTCTTTTCCTTCTTCTACTTCTTCTTCTTCTACTTCTTCTTATTCTTCTTCTTCTTCTTCTCCTCCTCCTTCATCTAGTACTATTTCTTCTACTTCTTCTTCATCATCTTCTTCTTCTCCTATTTCTTCTTCTTGAAATTCTTCTCCTTCTTCTTCTACTTATTCTTCTACTTTTCTACTACTACTTCTTCTACTTCTTATTCTACTTCTTCCTCTACTTTCTCTTCAACTTGTTCTTCTACTTCTTCTTCTACTACTTCTTCTTCTTATCCTTCTTCTTCTTCTTCTTCTTCTTCTACTACTTCTTCTTCTTCTTCTTCCTCTTCCTCTTCTACTTTTTCTACTTCTTTTTCTTCTTCTTCTTCTTCTACTACTACTACTTCTTCCTCTTCTTCTTTGCCTTCTTCTTCTTCTATTTCCTCTTCTTCTTCATCTTCTTATTCTTCTTCCTCCTCTTCTACTTTTTCTTCTATTTCTTCCTCTTCGTAATCTCCTTCTACTTCTCTATCTTCTTCTTCTTCTTCTTCTTATTCTTTTACTTTACATCTTCTTCTTCTTGTTTTTCTTCCTCCTCTACTTCTTCTTCTTCCTCTTCTTCTTCTTCTTCTTCTACTACTTCTACTTCTTATTCTTCTCCTTCTTCTTCTTCTTCTTCTTCTTCTTGCTCCTCCTCCTCCTCCTTCCCTTCTTCTTCTTCTTCTTCATCGACTTCTTCTTCTTCTTTCTCTTCTTCTTCTTCTTCCTCTTCTTCTTCTTCGTCATCTTCTGCTTCTTCTTCATCTTATTCTCCTTTTACTTCGACTTTTTCTTCTTTTTATTCTTCTTCTACATCATATTCTTCTTCTTCTTTTTCTTCTTCTTCTTCTCCTTCTTTTGCTTCTTCTTCTTCTTCCTTTTCATCTTCTTCTTCTTCTTGCTCTTCTTCTTCTTCATCATCTTCTCCTTCTTCTTCTTCTTCTCCTTCTTCTTCATCATGATCATCTTCTTCTTCTTCATCTTCTTCAACATCACATTCTTCTTCTTCTTCTTCTTCTTCTTCTGCTTCTTCTTTATCTCTTCTTCTTCTTTTCCTTCTTCTTTTTCTTCCACTTCTTCTTCTTCTTCGTCTTCCTTCTCTTCTTCTTCTCCTCTTATCCATCTCCTTCTTCTACTTCTTCTTCTTCTTCCTCTATTTCTTCTTTTACTACTTCTTGTTGTTCTTCAACTTCTTCTTCTACTTCATCTTCTTCTTCTTCATCTTTAACCTTTAATCCTTTACCCTTAATCCCTAATCCCTATTCCCTAATCCTTATTTTTTAATCTTTATGACCTAATCCTTTAATCTCTTATCCATAATTTCTAATATTTAATCCCTTATTCTGAATTGCAA
>JAIUJO010000206.1:468656-486156 GCA_023846275.1 Vanilla planifolia
ACTCCTTTCCTTCTCCTTAACCATCTCCTTCACCTTCTTAATCTTCTTGTCCTTCTTTTTCTACTTCTTCTCCTCCTTCTTCTTGTCCTCTTACTCCTATTCCTTCTTCTTCATCTTCCTCTTCTTCCTTCTTTCTTCTTTCTTCTTTATAATTTCTTCTTTCTTCTTCCTTCTTCCTTCATCTGACATCCTTCCTTTTTCTTCCTTCCTCCTTCTTTCTTCTTTATTCTTCCTCTTGTTCTTCTTGTTCTTCTTCTTCTTGTTCTTTGTTTTTGACTTCTCCTTATCATTTTCTTCTTCTTATTTTTGCCTCCTTCCTTCTTCCTTTTTCCTTCTCCCTAATCCCTATTCTCTAATCCTTAATCCCTAAACCATCCTTAATTTCTAACCCTTATTTTTTAATCCCTAACTTCTAATCCCTCTTCTCTAATATTTAAACTTTAATCTATAACACCTAATCCCTAATCCCTAATCTATAATTCATAATCTCTAATCCTTAATCTCTAATCCCTCATCTATAATCCTTCATCACTAATCCCTAAACTTAAATCCTAATCCCTATCTACAATCTTAATCTTAATCTCTTATCTTGAATCCTACATCCTTAATCTCTAATCTCTAATTCTAAATACCTAATCTGTAATCCTAAATCACTAATCTCTAATCCTTAATCCTTAATAATTAATCCATTAGTTATTAATCCATAATATCTAATCCTTAATCATTAATCTCTTTATCAATAATCCCTAATATCTAATCCTAGTCTATAATCCTTAATCACTAATCATTAATCCTTAGTCTCTATTACTTATTTCCTAATCCCTACTCCTTAATCCCCAATCCCTAATCTTTAAACCCTAATCCCTAATTGTTAACTCGTAAACCCCAAACCACCAATCTCTAATATCAAACTCATAATCCTCAATTCTTCCCTTCCTAATCTTTAATCCACACTTAATTATCCTTAATCAATAATCCTTCCTTTCCTAATCCTTAATTCTTAATCCCTAACCCTAATCCCTATTCTTTAATGAGACTCTTCTTCCTCTTTTTCTTCTACATCTTCTTCTTCTTCTTCTTCTTCTTCTTCCTCTTCTTCCTCATCTTCCTCTTCTTCCATATCTTCCTCTTCTTCTTCTTTTTCTTCTTCTTCCATCTCTTCATATTCTTCTACTTCTTCTTCTTCTTCCACTTTTCTTCCTCTTCTTCTTTGTCTTCTTCTACCTCCTCCTCATCTTTTTCCTCTACTTCTTCTTCATCATAATCTACTTCCTCAACTTCTTTGTCTTCTTCTTCTTCTTCATGTTCTTTTTCTTCTTCTTCTTCTTCTTCTTCTTCTTTGTCTTCTTCCTCTCCTTCCCCTTCATCTTCTTCCTCTCATTCAATCTCTCTTCTTCTTCTTCTTCTTCTTCTTCTTCTAATTCTAACTCTAATTCTTCTTCGTCTTCTTCTTTTTCTTCTTCATTTTTATCTTCTCTTCTTTGTGTACCTCTTCTTTTTTTTAATCTTCCTCTTCGTCTTCTTCTTCCTCTTCGTCTTCTTCTTCCTCTTTTTCTACTTCTCAACCTTCTTCTCCTTCTTCTTCTACTTACTTTTCTCCTTCTTCTTTTTCATCTTCTTGTTCTTCTTTGTCACCTTCTCTACCTCCTTCTTCTTCGTCTTCATCTTCTTCTTTTTCTTTTTCTACTTCCTCCTCCTCTTCTTCTTCTTCCTCTTATTCTTATTCTTACTCTTGTTATTGTTATTATTATTATTTTGATTCTTCTTCCTCTTCTTCATCTGCCTCTTCTTCTTCTTTTTCTTCTTCTTCTACTTCTTGCCCTTGTTCTTCTACTTCTTCCTCTTCTTCTTTTACTTCTTTCTCCTTTCTTATTTACTCTTTCTTCTTCCCTCCTCCTTCCTTCTTCCTTATTATTTCTTCCTACTATGTTCTTTCTACTTTCTTCTTTATTCTTCCTCTTCTTCCTCCTCTACTCTTTCTTCTTTTTCATCATCTTCTTCTTTTTCCACTTCTTCCTCCTTATTTTCTTCTTTCTTTTTCCTAATCCTTAATTCGTAATCTATAATCTCTAATCCCTAATCTCTAATCCTTATTTTGTAAACTCTAATCATTAACAATAATTCCTTAATCCTTAATCTCTAATCCTAATCCTAATCTCTTAATCTTTATCCTTGATCCCTAATTTCTAATACCTTATCCGTAATCCTAAATTCTTACTCACTAATCTCTAATCCCTTTTCCTTAATTTTGAATCCCAAATCCTAAATCCCTAATCATTAATAATTAATATCTTAATCCTTAATCCCTAATCCCTAATCTTTAATCAATAATCCCTAATTCCTAATCCTTAATTCCTAATTCTTATTACTTATCTCTTAAACCCTACACTTTAATCTATAATCCTTAATCCCAAAACCCTAACTCTAACTATTAAACCATAATCCCTAATCTCTAATCCCTAATCCTTAATACCTAATGCAACATCTCTCCCTCTCAAATCCCTAATCCTTAAGACCTAATATCAAATCCCAAACCCCTCCCTTCTTATTCCCTAATCCCTTATCCCTAATCCCTCCCACCTTAATCCCTAATCCCCTACCCCTAATCCCAAGTCCCTAATCCACCTCTTCTTCATCTTCTTCTTATTATTCTTCTTCTTCCTCCTCTTCCTTTTCTTCTTCTTATTCTTCTTCTTCTTATTCTTCTGCTTCTTTTCTTATTTCTCATTTCTTCTTCATCATCTTCTTCCTTATCTTCCACTTCTTCTTCCTCTTCTCCTTCTTTTTCTTCTTCTTCTTTTTCTTCTTCCTCCTCTTCATCTTTTTCTTCTTCTTCTTCTTTATCCTCATCTTCTTCTTCCTCTTCATCTTCTTCTTCTTCTGCTCTTTCTTCTTCTTTTTGTATTCTTTTTATTCATCTTTTCTTCTTCTTCTTCTTCTTCTTCGTCTTCTCCTTTCTCTTCTTTTAGTTGTTCTTTTTTTTCTCATTTTTCTTCTTCTTCTCCTCCACCTTCTTCACCTTCTTCTTTTTGTCTTTCTTTTTCTCCTTCTCCATCTACTTCTCTTTCTTCTTCTCCATTTATTCCTCCATCTCCATCTTCTTCTCCTTCTCCTTCTCCTCTTCCATCTCCTTCTCCTTCTCCTACTAATTCTCCTTCTTCTCCTCCTCCTCAAGCTTCTTCTCCTTCTTCTTTGCCTTCTTCTTCTACTACTTCTTTCTTCTTTCTTCTTTCTTCTTTCTTCTTCTTCCTCCTTCTTCCTTCTTCTTCTATCCCTCTTTATTCTTCCTTTTTTATTCTCCCTCTTCATCTTCTTCTTCTTTTTCTCCTCTTCTTCCTGATTTTCTTCTTCTTCTTCTTTATTCTTCTTTCTTCCTTCTTCCATCTTGCATCTCCCTAATCCCTAATCCTTAATCCCTAATCACTAACCAATCCCTAATCTCCAATCCTTAGTCCTTAATTCTTAGGCTCTAATTCCTAATCTTTAATCCCTAAACTCTTATCCCTAATACCTAATCTCTAATCCCTAATCCCTAATCTAAAATAAATAATCTCTAATCCCTACTCTCTAATCCCTAATCTCTAATCCCTACTCTCTAATCCCTAATCTCTAATCCCATATCACTATTCCCAAAACCTTAATCCCTAATCCTTAATCTCTAATACTAATCTTAATGCCTTTAGCACTAATATGTAATCACTAATTCTTAATCCTATATCCCTAATCTCTAATATCTAATCCTTAATTTCAAATCACTATTTCTCAAAACCTAATTCCTAATCCTAAATCAATATTCTCTCACACCTAATCCTTAATAATTACTCTCTTATTTCCTAATCCTTAATCTCTAATCCCTAATCATTAATCCTTTCATCCATATTCCCTAATCCTAAATCCTCAATCCTTATTACTTATTCCCTAATGCCTACACCCTAATCCCTAATCACTCAACCATAATCCCTAATTATGAACTCTTAAATCTTAAATCCATAATCCCTCAATATCTTGTCTTTAAATCATATTCACTAATACCTAATCCTTAACCCTTCATTCCTTCATTCCAAATCCTTAATCCCTAATCTCTAGTCTCGAATCTCTAATCCCTAAGCTATCACTTCATTCTTTTCTTCTTCCTTTATTTCTTCTTCTTCCTATTCCTCTTCTTCTTCTTCTTCTTCGTCCTTTTTCTTCCTCATCTTCGTCTTCTTCTTCTTTCTCTTCTTCCTCATCTTCTTCTTCTTCTTTTTTTCTTTCTTCTTCTTCTTCTCCTTCTTCTTCTTGTTGTTCTTTAATTCTTCTTCTTCTTCTTTTACATCGTCTTCTTCTTCCCCTTCTTTTTCCACTTCTTCTTCTTCATCTTCTTCTTTTTCCTCTAGTTCACCATCTTCTTCTTCTTCTTCCTCTTCCTCTTCTTCTTTCTCTACTTCTTCCTCTACTTCTTCTTCTTCTTCTTCTCATTCTTCTTCTTCTTCTCCTCCTCTCCTCCTCCTTCTTCTTCTTCCTCTTCTATTTCTTCTTCTTCCTCTTCTTCTTCTTCTTCTCCTTCTTCTTCTTCTTGTATTTCTTCTACTTCTTCTTCTTCTTCTTCTTCTACTTCTTTTTCTTCCTCTCTTCTTCTTGTTTTGTTTCTTTTTCTTTTTCATCTTCCTCTTCTTCTTCTTCATCAACTTCATTATTTTCTTTTTTGTCTTCTTCTTTTTCCTCTCTTCTTCTTTTTCTTCTTCATCCTACTCTTCTCCTTCACCTTCTTCTTCTTCTTCTTCTCCTTCTTCCTCTTCTTCATCTTCTTGTTCTTCTTCTTCCTCTTCTTCTTCATCTTCTTGACTTTCTTCTTCCTCTTCTTCTTCTTTTTCTTCTTCTTCTTCTTTTCCTACTACTACTACTGCTTCTTCTTCTTCTTCCTCTTCTTCTTTTTCTTCTTCTTTCTCATTTTCTTCTTCTTCTTACTCCTCTTGATCTTCCTCTTCTTTTTCTTCTTCTTCTTCTTAGTCTTCTTCTTCTTTTTCTTCCTTTTCGTCTTCTTCTGCTTCTTCTTCTTTTTCTTCTTCTTCTTCCTCTTCTTCTCCTTATTCTTCTTCTTCATCTTTTTCTTCTCATTATTCTTCATAATTCTTAAACTCTGTTCCCTAATCCCTATTCCTTAAACCCTCTATCACTAATCCCTTATCCCTAAATTTGTAATCCATAATCCATCCCTTTCTAATCACTAATCTCTAATTCTTAATCCATCCTTAATTTATAATCCTTAATCCGTATCCATAATCCTTAATTTATAATCCAAAATCCCTAATCTCTAGCCTTTAATCCCTCATATCTAATCCTTAATCTCTAATTCCTAATCTTTAATCTTAATTATAATCGCTCCATCTTTAATCTGTAATCCCTAATCTCACATTCTTAATCCAAAATTTCGTATCCCTAATCACTAATCCCTAATCCATATTTTTTAATTTGTAATCTCAATTCCTAAATCCTTAACCTATAATCCTCATTAATTAATGAGTTAATCTTTAATCCTTAATTTTTAATCCCTAATCACAATTCCCCTCATCCTTACTACCTAATTCCTAATCTATTATCCCTAATCTCTATTACTTCTTCCCTAATCCTTTCTCCTTACTCTTTAATCCCTAATCCTTAATCTTTAAACCCTAATCCTTGATTATTAGTCCATAATCCCTAACCCTTAATCCTTAATTTCTAATCCTTAATCTCTAATCCTTCCCTCCATAATCCTTAATCTCTAACCCATAATCCTTAATACATCTCTTCTTCTTGCTCTTCTTTTTCTTCTTGTTGTTCTTCTTCCTTTGTTCTTCTTCTTCTTTTTCCTCATCTTCTTCTTCTTCTTCCTCCTCTTCCTCATCTTTGACTTCTTCTTGTTCTTCTTCTCCTTCCTCTTCTTCTTCTTCTTTTTCTTCTTCTTCTCTTCATCGTCATCATCTTCTTCTTCTTCTTCTTCTTCTTCTTCTACTTCTTCCACTTCTTTTTCTTTTTCTTCTTCTTCTACTTTTTTTTCCTCTTCTTCTTTTCTTGTTCATCTTTTCCCTCCTCTTCCTCTTCTTCTTCTTCTTCTTCTTCTTCTTCCCCTTATCCCTTTTCTTCTTCTTCTTCTTCTCCTAGCCTTTCTCCTTCTCCTTCTCCTTCTTCTCCATCTCCTTCTCCACCTCCTCCTCTTTCTCCTTCTCATTCTCCTCCTTCTCCTTCTTCTTCTTCATTCTTCTTTCTTTATTCTTCTTTTTTCTTTCTTCTTCCTTCTTCCTTCTACCTACCTTCTTTTTTCTCCCTTCCTCTTTCTTTCTTCTTCTTTCTTCTTTATTCTTCCTCTTCTTCTTCCTCTTCATTTTCTTTGTCTTCTTTTTCCTCCGCTTCTTCCATCTTCCCTCAGACTTCTTTCTTCTTCCTTGCTCCTTCTTTCTTCCTCCTTGTTCTTCTTCCTACTTACTTCTTCCTACTCTTTATTTCCTAATCCCTAATCCCTAATCCTTAATCCTAGTCCTTAATCCTTAATCCCTAAGCCTTAATCCTTAATCTTTATTCCCTAATACTAAACTCTAACCTTTAATACCTAATTCTTAATCCTTAATCACAAATCTATAATCTATAATCCATAATCTCTTATCTCTAATCCTTAATCACTAATTCCTAATGCTTAATCCCTCATCTCAAATCCCTAATCCCAATCATAATCCCTTAATCTCTAATCCCTAATCTTTAATACCAAATCCTGAATCTCAAATCTCTAATCACTAGTCTCTAATCCTTAATCCTTATACCATAATTTATAATCTCTAATCTTAAATCCCTAATCATTAATAATTAAGCTCTTAATCCTTAATCCCTAATCCCTAAAAATTAATGCTTTCATATCTAATCTTTAGTCCTTAATCTTTGATCCTTAATCCCTAATCCTTATTACTAAATCCATAATTCTTACTCCTTAATTGATAATCATTAATCCCTAAACTCTAATCCCTTATTGCTATTCCATAATCCTTAATCTAAAATCCTCCATTCCTAATACATAATCCCACTTTCCTTAATCCATAATCAATAATCCTTAATACCTCTTTAATCCCTAATCCCTTCCTCCCTAATCTATAATCTATATTCCTTAATCTTTAATCCCTCCCACTTTAGTATTTAATCCCCAATCCTAAATTTTAATCCCTAATCCATCTCTTCATCCTCTTCTTCTTCCAGTTCTTCTTCTTCTTCTTCTTCCTCCTTATTTTCTCCTTCTTCGTCTTCCTATTTTTCCTTTTCCTTATTTTTTCAACTTCTTCCACATCTTCTTCTTCCTCCTCTTTGTCTTCTTTTTCTTCTACATTTTCTTCTTCTTCTTCTTCTTCTTTGTCTTCATCTTCTTCCTCTTCTTCCTCTTCTTCTTCTTCTTCCTCTTCTTTTTCTTGCTTTTCTTATTTTTTTCCTTTTCTTCTTCTTTTCTTCTTCTTCCTCTTCTTTTTCTTCTTGTTCTTTTCCTTATTCTTCTCCTTCTTCATCTTTTTTTTTGTTCTTCTTCTTCTTCTTCTTCTTCCTCTCCTACTCTTTCTTCTGCTCCTCTTTCTTCTTTTCTTTCTCTTTCTTCTTCTCACTCTCCTTCTTCTTCTCTAACACCAAATCCTTCTCCTTCTCCTTCTCATACTCAATCTCCTTCACCATCCCATTCTCCATCTCCTTCTCCTCCTTGTTCACCTCTCCTCCTCCATCTCTTCATCCACCTTCACTTTTCCTTCTCCATCTTCTTCTTCTTCTTCTCCAACTTCTTTCCTCTTTCTTCTTTCTTCTTTCTTCTTTCTACTTTCTTCTTTCTTCTTCCTTTCTCTTTCTTCGATCTTTCTTCTTTGATTTTTCACTTATTCTTCCACTTCTTCTACTTTTTCCTCTTCTTCTTCTTCTTTCTTCACTCTTCCTTCTTCTTTCTTCCTTCCTCTTCTACTTTCTTCTTCCTTCTTCCTTTTTACTTTTTCCTTCTCCCTAATGCCTAATCCCGAATCCTTAATCTCTAATCTCTAATCCCTAATCTTTAATGCTAGCCTTTAATCCCTAACTTCTAATCCCTAAACTCTAATCCCTAATCCCCTAATTTATAGTCAATATCTCCATTCTCTAAACATTAATCCCTAATCCTTAATCATTAATCACTAATCCCTCATCCTTAAACCTTAATTCTTAGACCTTAATCCTAATCCTAATCACTTAATCTCTAATCCTTAATCCATAACCTCTAATCCAAAATTCTACATCACTAATCTCTAATCTCTAGTGCCTAATCCTTAATCCTAATCTTATTCTATAATCCTTAATCTTTAATCCTAAATCCCTAATCTCTAACCTCTAATCCTTAACAATTAATCTTCTTCTTTTTCTTCTTCTTCCTCTTCTTCTTCTTCTTCTTCTTCTACTTCCTCTTCTTCTTCTTCTTCCTCCACTTCTTCTTTTCCTTTTCTTCTTTACCTTCTTCCTCTTCTTTGTCTTCCTACTCCTCTTCTCCCTCTTCTTCTTCTTCTACATCCTCTTCTTCTTCTTCTTCCACCTCATCTTCTTCTTCTTCGTTATCCTCTTCTCTTAATTTTCCTCTTCTTCTTCATCTTTGTCTTCCTCTTCTTCATCTTCTTCCTCCTTCTCTTCTTCTACTTTTCCTTCTCTTCTTCATCCTCCTCTTCTTCTTCTTCTTCTTCTTCTTCTACTACTTCTTCCTCGACTTCTTCTTCTCCCTCTTCTTCTTCTCCCTCTTCTTCTTCTTACTCTTATTGTTATTATTATTATTATTATTATTATTATTCCTCAAATTCTTTTTCCTCTTCTTTTACTTTTTCTTGTTTTTCACCTCCTTCTTCTACTTGTTTCTCAACTTATTCTTCTTTTTGTTCTTGCTGTTGTCGTTCTTCTTCTTCTTCTTCTTCTTCCTCTCTTTTCTTCTATTATTCTTGTTGGTTTCGTTGTTCTTATTCATCTTCTTACACTTCCTTTGCCTCTTCTTCTTCTTCATTTATTACATCTCCTCGTTGTTTGACTTCTTCTTCTTCTTCTTCTTCTTCTACTTGTTCTTCTACTTCTACTTCTTCTTCTACTTTTCTTCTCCCCCTTCTCCTCCTCCTTCTCCTTCTTCTTCTTCTTCCTCTTGTTCTTCTTCTTCTTCTACTTCTTCATCTTCTACATCTTCTTCTTCTTATTATTATTATTCTTCTTCTTCTTCTTCTTCTTCTTCTTCTTCTTCTTTCTTCATCATCATCATCTTCTTCTACTACATCTTCAGCACCCTCTTCTTCTCCTTCTTCTTCTACTACTTACTCTTCTCCTTCTCCTTCTCCTCCTTTCTCTTCTTCTTCTTTTTCTTTTTCTTCTTTTGCTTCTACTTCTTCTTGTTCTTCAAGTTCTTCCTCTTCTTCTTCTTCTTCCCCTTCTTGTTCTTCTTCTTGATCTTCTTCTTTAACTTCCTCTGCTTCTTCATCTTCCTTTCTTCTTTGCCCTCTTCTTCTTCTTCTTTTATTTCTTCTTTTTCCTCTTCTTCTTCTTCCTCTTCTACTACTTCTTTTTCATCTTCTTCTTCTACTACTATTGCTACTACTACTAATTCCTCATTTACTTCCTCTTCGTCATCTCCTTCTTCTTCTTTTTCTTCTTCTTCTTTTTCTTATTCACTTTCTTCTTCTTCTTTTACTTCTTCTTCCTCTTCTTCTTCATCTTCTACTTCTTCCTCTTCTTCCATTCTTCTGCTTCATCTTATTTTTTTCTATTTCTTCCTCTTCATCCACTTCTTCTTCTTCCACTTCTTCTTCTTCTTCTTCATCATCTTGTTTTTCTTCTTCTCATTTTCTTTCTATTGTTCTTTATTTTTTTCTTCTTCTTCTTTTTCTCCTCCTCCTTCATTGACTTCTATTTCTTCTTCTTGTTATTCTTCTTATTCTTCTCCATCTCCTTCTTTTACTTCTTCTTCTTCTCCTCCTTTTCATCTTCTCCTTCTAATTCTTCTTCTTCTTCTTCTTCTACTTCTTCTTCTTCTTCTTCTTCTTCTTCTAGTTCTTCACCTTCTTCTTCTTCTACTTCTTACTCTTCTTCCTCATCTTCTTCTTCCATTTAATGTTTTTATTCTACCTCTTTTTCCTGTTCTTCTTCTTCTTCTTCCTCTTGTTCTTCTTCTTCAACATCTTCTTCTTCTTCTTCTTCTTCATCTTCTTCGTCATCATATTCTTGTTCATCTTCTCTTCTTCAACTTCTCTTCTTCAACTTCTTCTTCTAAGTCTTCTTCCACTTCTCCCTCTTCATTCATATCTTCTTCTTCCTCCAGTTCTTTTTCTTCTTTCACTTCTTCTTTCGCTTCCTCTTCTTCTCCCTCTTGTTCTTCCTCATATTCTTCTTCTTCTTCTTCTTCTTCCTCTTCTTCATCTTCCTCTTGTTCTTCTACTTTTTCTACTTCTTCTCCTTCTCTTTCTTCATCAACTTCTTTTTCTTCTTCTTCTTCTTCTTCTTCTTCTTCTCCTCCTTCTTCTTCTTCCTCCCCTTCCTCTTCTTCTTCATCAACAACTTTTTCTTCTACATTTTCTTCTTCTTCTACTATATCATCTTCTTCCTCATCTTCTTCTACTTCTACTTCTTTAACTTCTTCTTCATGTTCTTCACTTCTTGTACCTCTTCTGTATCATGTTTTTCCACTTCTCACTCTTGTTACAATCCTTCTTCCTCCTCTTCTTCTTCTTCTTCCACTTCTACATCTTCCTCTTCATCTTCTTCTCATTCTTCTTCTTCTTCTTCTTTTCCTTTCTCTTCTTCTTCTTCTTCTTCTTCTTCTTCTTCTTCTTCTTCTGCCACCTCCACATCTTCTTGCTCTTCTTCATCTTTTTTCCTCTTCTTTTTCATCATCTTCTTCTTCTTCTTCTTGCTTTTCCTCTTCCTCTTCTTCTTCTTCTTTTCTTCTTAATCTTCTTCTTCTACCTCTTCTTCTTCTTCTTCCTTCTAATCTTCTACTTCTTCATCGTCCTCTTCAGCTCATCTTCCTCCTCTTCTTCTTCTTCTACTTCTTCTTCTTCTTCCTCCTCCTCCTCCTCCTACTCCTCTTATTCTTCTTCCACTTCTTCTACTTCTTCTTCTCCTTCTTCTTCTTCTTCTTCCACTTATTATTATTATTATTATAATTTTTCTACCTCTTCTTTTTCTTCAACATCTTCATCTTCTTCTTCTTCTTCTTCTTCTTCTTCTTTCACTTCTTGTTCTTCTTCTGCTTTTCTTGTTCTTCTTCTTCTTCTTCTTCTCCATCTTCTTCTTCTACTTCTTCTTATTCCCCTCCTCCTCCTTCTCCTGTTTCTTATTCTTCTTACTCTTCTTTATCTTCTTCTTCATCTTCTTCCTCCTCTTCTTGTTCTTCTTCTTCTTCTTTTTCTTCATCTTCTTCTTCTTCTTTTTCTTCATCTACTTCTTCTTCTTCTTCTTCTTCTTCTTCTTTCTTCCTCTTCTTCTTCTTCTACAACTACTACTACTACTACTACTTCTTCACCTTCTTCTACTTACTCTTCTCCTTCAACTTCTCCTCCTTCTTCTTCTTCTTCCTCCTCTTCTTCATCTTTTTCTATTTCTTCTTCCTCTTCTTCTTCTTCTTCTTCTTCTTCTTCTTCTTCTTCTTACACTTCTTGTTCTTCTTTTTCTGCTTCCTCTTCTTCATCTTCTTCATCCCCTTTTTCTTTTCTTCTTGATCTTCTTCTTCGACTTCCTCGTCTTCTTCTTCTTCCTTTTCTTCTTCTCCTGTTTCTTCTTCTTTTTCTACTTTTCTCATCTTCTTCTTCTCCTTCTTCTTCTTCTTTTTCTTCTTCTTCTTCTTCTTCTTCTTCTTCTTCTTCTCCTTCTACTGCTACTACTACTGCTACTAATTCCTCATCTATTTCTTCTTCATCTTCTTCTACTTTTTTCTCTTCTACTTCTTATTCTCTTTCTTCTTCTTATTCACTTACTTCTTCTTCTTCTTCTTCTTCTTTTCTATTACTTCTTCTTCATCATCTTCTACTTCTTCTTCTTCTTCTTCTTCTTCTTCTTTTCTTATATTTCTTCCTTTTTTCTTCTTCCATTTCTCCTTCTTCATCCACTTCTTCTTCCTATTATTCTTCTTTTTCTTCTTCCACTTCTTCTTCTTCTTCTTCCACTTCTTCTTTGTTGACTTCTTCTATTACTTCCTCTACTGCTGCTTCTTCATCTTCATCTTCCACTTCTCCTTTTTCTTCCTCTTCTTCTTTATTCTAATTCTTGTTATTCTTCTCTTTGTTCAGCTTCTTCTTCTTCTTCTTCTTCTTCTTCTTCTCCTTCATCTACTTTTCTTCTTCTCCTTCTTCCACTTCTTCTTCATCTTCTCTTCCTTTTACTTCCTCTTCTTCTACAGCTTTTTCTTCTTCATTTTCTTCATCATCTTCTTCTTCATCTTCTCTTCTTCTACTTCTTCTTGTTCTACTTCCACTTCTCTCACTTCTTCCATATCCTCTTCTTCATTTTCTTTGTCTTCTTCCCCTTTATCTTTTTCTCCCTCTTCTCCTTTTTCTCCATCTTTTTCTTCTTCTTCTTCCTCTTCATCTTCAACTTCTTCTTGTTCTTCTTCTTCATCGCCTTTCTAACTTCTTCTTCTTCTTCTTCTTCTACTACTACTACTACTACTGTCTCCTCTTTTTCTTCCTCTTCTTCTTCTTCCTTGTCCTCTTCTTCCTATTATTCTTCTTCATCTACGTTTTCTTTTGTCCCTTCTTTTTCTTCGCCTCTTCTTTTACTTCTTCGTTTTCTTCTTCTTCCACATCTACTTCTTCCTCCACTTGTTTTTCTTATTCTTATTCTTCTTAATCTTCTTGCATTACTTCTTTTTCCACTTCTTCTTCCTCTTCTTCTTCTTCTTTTTCGTCTTCTTCTCCTCCTTCTTCTCTTACTTCTTCTTCTTTCTCTTCTTCTTCTTATTCTTATTCTTATTCTTCTTTTTCTTCTTCTTCTTCTTCTTGTCTTTTTCTTCCTCTTCTTCTTTCTACTCAGCATCATCATCTTCTTCTTCTTCCTCTTTTTATTCTTCTTCTTGTTTTTCTCCTTCTTCTTCATCTTCTTCTGATTTTTCTTCTTCTAGTTTTTCTTCTTTAACTTATTCTTCCTCTTCTTCTTCTACTTCTTCTTTTTCCTCTTCTTCTTTTTCTTCTTCTTCATTTTCTTCTTCTAATTCTTCACCTTCTTCTTCTTCTTCGTCTTCCTCTTCTTCTTCTTCTTCTTCCACTTCTTATTCTTCATCAACTTCTTCTTCATCATCTTCTTCTTCTTCTTCAACTTCTTCTTCTACATCTACTTCTTCTTCTTCTTCTTCTTCTTCTTCTTCTTCTTCTTGCTCTTTTTCTTCGACTTCTTCTTCTTCTTCTTTCTCTTCATCTTCTTCTTCTACTACTACCTCTTCTACCTCCTCTTCTTCTTCTTCTTCTTGCAAATCTTTTTCCTCATATTATTTTTATCGTTATTATTTTTCTGTTTTTTCCTCTACTTCTCCGGCTCCTTCATCTTCTCCTTCTGCTTCTTCTTTTTATTTTACTTTTTCAACTTCTTTTACTTCTTCTTCACGTTCTTCTTCATCATCTTCTTCTTCATCTTCTCTCCTTCTATTCCTTCTTCTTCTTCCTCTTCCACTTCTCCTTCTTCCTGCATATCTCCTTCTTCCTCCTCTTCTTTTTCTTCTACTACTTCTTCTTGTGCTTCTTCTTCTTCTATGTCTTGTTCTTCTTCTCCTTATTCTTCTTCTTCTTCTTCTTCTTCTTCTTCTGCTTCTTGTACTTCTTCATCTCTTTCTTCTTCTTCTTATTCTTCTTCTTCATCTTCTTCTTCGTCTTCTTCTTCATCTTCTTCTTCGCCTCTCTTTTCTTCTACTTCTTCTTCTTCTTGTTCCCCTTCTCCCTCTTCTTACCCTTCTTCTTCTTCCTCTTCTACTTCTTCCTTCATTTCTCCTTCTTCCTCTTCTTCTTCTCCTTCTTCTTTTTTTTTGTCTATTCATTTCCTCTTCCTCTTCCTCTTCTTCTTCTTCTTCTTCTACTTCTTCCTCCCTCTCCACATCGTCCTGCTCTTCTTCTTCATATTCTTCCTCTTCTTTTTCATCATCATCGTCTTCTTCTTATTCTTCTTCTTCCTCTTCTTTTACCTCTTCTTCTTCTTCTTCCTTTTAATCCTCTACATCTTCATCGTCCTCTTCTCCTCATCTTCCTCTTCTTCTTCTTCTTCTATTTGTTCTTCTTCTTCTTCTTCTTCTTCTTCCTCTTCTTCTTCCACTTCTTCTTCTTCTTCTTCTTCTTCTTCTTCTACTTCCTCACCCCTATTATTGTTCTTCTTCTTCTTCTTTTTCATGGGGTTCTTCCTCTTCTGCTTCTTTTTCTTCTACTTTTACTTCTACATCCTCTTCTTCTTTTAACACTTTCTTTTCTACTTCTTTCACTTCTTCTTCTTATTATTAATGTTATTATTATTATTATTATTATTATTATTATTCTACCTCTACTTCTTTCTTTTATTCATCCAAATTACCTTCTTCCTCTTTTCAATCTTCTTCTTCTTCTTCCTCCTCTTCTTTTCCACTTCTTTTTTTCTTCTTCTTCTACTTTATCTCCTGCTCTTCTTCTTCCTCTTCTTCTTCTTCTTCTTCTTCTACTTCTTCCTCTTCTTCTTACCATTTTCCTTCTTCTTCTTCTTCTTCTCCTTTTGATTCTTCTTCTTCTTCTTTGACTTCTTCTTCTTCTTCTTCTTCTTCTTCTTCTTCTACCTCTTCTTCTTCCCCTCCTTCTTCTCCTTCTCCATCTTCTTCTTCATTGCCTTCTTCTTCTTCTTCTTCTTCTTCTACTTCCTCTTCTTCTTCTACTTCCTCTTCTTCTCCTCATTCTTCTTCATCTTCTTCTTATTCTTCTTCTTCACCTTCTTCTTATTCTTCTTCTTCTTACTCTTCTCCTTCTTTTTCTGCTTCTTGTTCTCTTCTTCTTCTTCTTCTTCCTCTTCTTCCTCTTCTTCTTCCTCTTCTTCTTCTTCATTTTCTTTTTCTTCTTCTTCTTCTTCTTCGTCTTCTTCTTTTTCTTCTTCCTTTTCTTCTTCTTCCTCTTCCTCCTTTTCTTCTTAATCTTCTTCTTGTTCTTCATCTTCCTTTACCTCTTCTTCTTCCTCTTCTTCTTCTCCTTTGTCTTCTTCTTTTGCTTTCTTTCTTTTTCCTCTTCTTCTTCTTCTTCCTCTTCTTCTTCTTGCTCTTTTTCTTTTTCTTCTTCTTCTTTCTTCTACTACTACTACTACAACTACTACTACTTCCTCTTATACTTCTTCTTTTTTTCATCTTCTTCTTCTTCTTCTTCTTATTCTTTGTTTACTTCTTTATCTTTTTCTTCTTCTTTTCTTCTTCTACTACTTCTTCTTCCTCTTTCGTTTCTCCCTCTTCTTCCACTTTTTTCTCTTCTCCTTTTTCTTCTTCCACTTCTTCTTCTTCTTCCTCTTCTTCTTCTTCTTCTTCTCCTTCTTCTTTTGCTCTTTTTCTTCATCTTGTTCTTCTTCAACTTCTTCTACTTCTTCATCCTCATCTTCCTTTTCTTCTTCTTCTCCTACTTCGTTTTTTATTTTTCTTCTTCTTACACTTCTTCTTCTTCATCTATGTCTTCTTCTTCTTCAACTTCTTCTTCTCCACCTTCTTCGTCTTCTACTTCTAATTCTTCTACTTCATCTTCTTGTACTTCTTATTTTTCTTTTTCATCTTCTTTTTTTCTTCTTCTTCTACTACCTCTTCTCCTTCTTCTTCTTCTTCTTCTTCTTTTTCTTTGGCTTCTTCACCATCTTCTTCTTCTTCCTCTTCTTACTCCTCTCCTTCTACTTCTTTTACTTCTTATCTTTCTTCTTCTTCTCCTTAGTTATTTTCTTCTTCTTCTTCTTCTTCTTCTTCTTCTTCTTCTTCCTCTTCTTCTTCTTCATCATCATCTTCCTCTTCTTCTTCTTCTATTTCTTCTTCTTTTTCTTCTTCTTCTTCTTCTTCTTCTTCTTCTTCTTCTACTTCTTCCTCTTCTTATTCTTCTTCTTCTTCTTCTTCTTCTTCTACTTCCTCTTTAACTTCTTCTTCTTCTTCTTCTTTATCTTCTTCTTCTTCTTCTTCTTCTTCTTCTCCTACTACTTCTTATTCTTCTTCATCTTCTTTTTCTTCTTCTTCTTCTTCATCATCATCTTCATCTTCTCTTTCTTTTTCTTTTTCATCTTCTTCTCCTTTTCCTTCTTCTTTGTCCTTCTCTTCATCATCTCCATCTTCTTCTTCTCTTCTTTTACATATTCTTTGTCTTCTTTCACTTCTCCCTCTTCGACTATATCTTCATTTTCCTCCTCTTCTTTTTCTTCTTCCACTTCTTCTTTCTCTTCTTCTTCCCCCTCTTCTTGTTCTTCTACATATTCTTCTTCTTCTTCTTCTTCCTCCTCCTCTTCTTCTTCCTCTTGTTCTTCTTCTTCCTCTTCTACTTCTTTCTATTATTTTTCTTCATCTCTTCTACTTCTTCTTTCTCTTGTTCCTCTTCTGCTTCTTCTTCACCTACCTTTTCTTTTACTTCTTCTTCTTCTTCTTCTTATACTTCTACTTCTTTGTCTCCTTCTTCATCTACTCCTTTGTCTTCCTCTCTTCTTCTACTACATCTTCTTCTTCTTCTTCCTCCTCATCTTTTTGTTCTTCTTCTTCCTAGTCTTTTTCAACTTCTTCGTCTTCTTCTTCTTCTCCTTCTTCCTCTACTTCCTCATCATCATCTTCTTTATCTTCTTCTTGTTCTTCTTCTTCTCCACCTTCTTCTTGTTCTTGTTCTTCTTCTTTTTCCTCTTCTTTTTCTTCCTCATCTTCTTCTTCTTCTTCTTCTTCTTCTTCTTTAATTCCTCCTCTTTCTCCATCTTCTTCTTCTCTTTCTTCTACTTCTTCTTGTTCTTCATCATCATCATCATCTTCTTCTTCTTCTTCTTCTTCTTCCACTTCTTCTACTTCTTCTTCTTCCACTTCTTCTTCTTCCACTTCTTCTACTTCTTCTTCTTCCACTTCATTTGTTCTTCTTCATCATCTTCCTCATCTTCTTCTTCTTCTACTATTTCTTCATCTTCTCTATCATCCTCTTCTTCATTCGATTTCTTCTTCTTCTTTATCATCTTCTTCTTATTCTCCTTCTTCTTCTTCTTCTTTTACTTCTTCTTTTACTTCTTCTTCTGCTTGTTCTACTTCATCTTTTTTTTTGCTAATCCTTCATCCCTAATGCCAAATCCCTTAATCTTTAAATCTTAATCACTAATCCATAACCTTTAATCCCTTACTTGAATCTCTAATCCATAATCTATGATGTCTAATACAAAGCCCCTAACCCATAATCTTGAATCCCTAATGCCTAATACTTAGTTCTAATACTTAACCCTTAATCCTTAATACCCTATGTCTAATCTTATTCTTCTTCTTTTTCTTCTTGTCATTCTTCTTCTTCTACCTCTTCTTTTTCTTCTTCTTCTTCTCCTTGATCTTCTACCT
>JAIUJO010000206.1:493656-503656 GCA_023846275.1 Vanilla planifolia
CTTCTTCTTAATCTTCTTCTACTACTACTTCTACTTCATCTTCTACTTCTTCTTCTTCTTCTTCTTCATCTTCTTCTCCTACCTCTTCTTCTTCTTCCTCCTCTTCATATTCTTTTTCTCCTTCTTCAACTTCTACTTCTTTTTCTTCTTCTTCTTCTACTACTTCTTCTACTTCTTCTTCTAGTACTTCTTCTTCTACTTCTACTTTTTTCAATACTTCTTCTACTTCTTCTTTTCTTCCTCTTCTTCTCCTGCTACTTCTACTTGTTGCACTTCTCCTTCTTCTTCTTCTTCTTCTATTTGCTTATCTATTCTTCCTCTTCTTCTTCTTCTTCTACTTCAACTTCTTCTTCTTATTCTTCTTCTTCATAATCTTCTTCTTCTTCTTCATATTCATCTTCTTCTTTCTCTACCAGTTCTTCTACATCTTCTTCTTGTTGTTGTCTCTCTTCGTCATGTCTTCTTACTTCTTTCTTTCTTCTTCTTCTTGTTCTTCTTCTCCTACTTCTTCATCTTCTTCTTCTTCTTCCTCTACTTCTTCTTCTTCATCATCTTCTTCTACTTCTACTTCTTCCTCTTCTTCATCTTCTTCATCATCTTCTTCTGCTTCTTGTCTATCTTCTACTTCTTCTTCTTCTTCTCCTTCTTCTTCTTCTTCTTGATTTTCTTCAACTTCTTGTACAACTTCTTCTTTTTCTTCCTCTTCTACTCCTTCTTCCTCTTAAACAACTTCCTCTTCTTCTTCTTCTTTTTCCTATTCTTCTTCTACTTCCTCTTCTACTTCTTTCTATTCTTCTTCTTCGTCTTCTTCTTCTTCTTCTTCTTCTTCTTCTTCTACTTCTACATTTACTTCTTTTTCGATTGTTCCTTCTTCTTCTTCTTCTTTTTCTACTTCTTCTTCTACTTCCACTTGCTCCTCTTCTTCCTCTTCTTCTTCTTCCTCTTCGTCTTCTTCCTCCTCTTCTTCTACTTTTTCTCCTTCTTCTACTTCTACTTCACCTTCTTCTCCTTCTCCTTCTTCTTCTTCTTCTTCTTCTTCTTCTTCTTCTTCCTCTACTTCCTCCTCGTCTTCTTCTTCTTTGTCTTCCTTTTGTTAGTCATCTTCTCATCCGTTATCTTCTTCTTCTATTTCTAATTCTACTTTTTCTTCTGCTTCTACTACTACTACTTCTTCTCTTTCCTCTTCTTCTTCTTTTGTCTCTTCTTCTTCTTCTTGCTTTTCTTCTTCTTCCCCTTCTTCTTCTTCCTCTTCTTCTCTTTCTTCTTCTTCCTTTTCTTTTTCTTCTTTTCCCTCTTCTCTTTCTTTTTCTACTTCTTTTAATTCCACCTCTTGTTCCTCATCTTCCTCTTCTTCTTCATCCTCTTTTTCCTCTTCCTCTTATTGCTTCTACTTCTTCTTCCTCCTATTCTTCACCTTTTTTCTTTCTACTTCCTTTAATTCCTTTTCCCCTTCTTCTTCCCCTTCTTCTTCTTCTTCTTCTTCTTCTTCCACTTTGTCCCCATCTTTTTTGGATTCTTCTACTTCTTCTTCTTTTCCTTCTTCTTCGTCTCCTTCTTCGTCTTCTTCTTCTTATTCTACTTCTTCTTCTTCATATTCTTTTTCGTCTTCTTCTCCTTCTTCTTCTTCTTCTTCCACTTCTACTTCTTCTTCATCATCTTCTTATTCTTCTACTTCTTCTTTTTCTTCTACTTCTACTTGAAATTCTTCTCTTTCTTCTTCTTTTTCTTCTTCTACTACTTCCTCTTATACTTCTTATTTTTCTTATTCTCCTACTTCTTCTTCCACTTGCTCTTCTTCTTCAACAACTTCATCTTGTCCTTCTTCTTCTTCCTCTTCTTCTTCTTAATATTATTATTTTTATTCTTCTTCTTCTTCTTCTTCTTCCTCTTCCTCTTCTACTTCTTATTCTTCTTCTTGTTCTTGTTCTTGTTCTTCTACTATTGCTTCTTCTTCTTTTTTTTCTTCTTCCTCTTTTTCTTCTTCCTCCTCTTCCTCATCTTCTTCTAATTCTTCCTCCTCTTCTACTTCTTCTACTTCATCCTCTTCTTACTCGCCTTTTTCTTCTTCACCGACATCTTCTTCTTCTCCATCTTCATCTTTTTCTTCTTCTTTTCCTTCTTTTCACCTTCTTCTTTGTCTTCTTCCTCCTCCAATTCTTCTTCTTCTTCTTCCTCTTCTTCTTCTTCTTCATATTCTTCTACTTCAATTACAACTACTTCTTCTTCTTCTTCTTCTTCTTCTTCTTCCACTTCTACTTCTTCTTCATCATCTTCTTATTCTTCTACTTCTTCTTTTTCTTCTACTCCTACTTGAAATTCTTCTCTTTCGTCTTCTTGTTCTTCTTCTACTTTTTCTTCTACTACTTCCTCTTATACTTCTTATTTTTCTTATTCTCCTACTTCTACTTCCACTTGCTCTTCTTCTTCTTCAACAACTTCATCTTGTTCTTCTTCTTCTTCCTCTTCTTCTTCTTAATATTATTATTTTTATTCTTCTTCTTCTTCTTCTTCTTCTTCCTCTTCCTCTTCTACTTCTTATTCTTCTTCTTGTTCTTCTTCTTCTTCTTCTACTATTGCTTCTTCTTCTTTTTTTTCTTCTTCCTCTTTTTCTTCTTCCTCCTCTTCCTCATCTTCTTCTACTTCTTCCTCCTCTTCTACTTCTTCTACTTCATCCTCTTCTTATTCTCCTTCTTCTTCTTCACCGACATCTTCTTCTTCTCCATCTTCATCTTTTTCTTCTTCTTTTCCTTCTTTTCATCTTCTTCTTTGTCTTCTTCCTCCTCCAATTCTTCTTCTTCTTCTTCCTCTTCTTCTTCTTATTCTTCTACTTCAATTACAACTATTATTCTTCTTCTTCTTCTTCTTCTTCTTCTACTTTCTCTTCCTCCTCCTCCTTGTCTTCTACTTCTTCTTCATCTTGTTCTTCTTCTTCCTCTTCTTCTTCTTCGCCATCATCTTCTTCTTCATCGTCATCTTCTTCTTCTTCTTCTTTTGCTACTTCTCCTTCTTCTTCTTCATCTTCTTCTTCTTCTTGTTCTGCTTCTTCTTCTACTAGTACTTTATCTTCATCTTCTTCTTCTTCTACTACTGCTACTACTACTTCTTACTTTTCTTCTTCTTTTTCTTATTTATCTTATTCTTCTTCTCCTTCTTCTTCTTCTTCTTTTAATTATTCTTCTCCACCATCTTCATCTTCTTTTTCTTCTTCTTCTTCTTCTTCTTCATTTTCTTCTTTTTCTTCTTTTTCTCAATCTTCTTCTTCTTTTCTCCTTCTTCTTTTTCTTTGTCTTCTTATTCTTCTTCTTCTTCTTTCTTTTCGACTTCTTATTCTTCTTCTTCTTCTTCTTCTTCTTCTTTCTCTTCTTATTCTTCTACTTCTTCTTCTTCCACTTCTTCATATTCTTCTTCTTCTTCTACATCAACTTCTACTTCTACTTCTACTTCTACTTCTACTTCTTCTTCTTTTTCTTCTTAATCTAATTATATTTCTTTTTTTTCTTCTTTTTCTTCTTTTTCTTCTTTTTCTTCTACTCCTTATTTATCTTCTTCTTCTTAATCTTCTTCTACTACTACTTCTTCTACTTCATCTTCTTCTTCTTCTTCTTCTTCTTCTTCTTCTTCTTCTACCTCTTCTTCTTCTTCTTCCTCTTCATATTCCTTTTCTCCTTCAACTTCTACTTCTTTTTCTTCTTCTTCTTCTACTACTTCTTCTACTTCTTGTTTTAGTACCTCTTCTTCTACTTCTTCTTAATATTATAATTTTTATTCTTCTTCTTCTTCTTCTTCCACTTCCTCTTCTACTTCTTATTCTTCTTCTTGTTCTTGTTCTTCTTCTTCTATTACTGCTTCTTTTTTTTCTTCTTCCTCTTTTTCTTCTTCCTCTTCTTCCTCATCTTCTTCTACTTCTTCCTCCTCTTCTACTTCATCTACTTCATCCTTTTCTTATTCTCCTTCTTCTTCTTCACCAACATCTTCTTCTACTCCATCTTCAACTTTTTCTTCTTCTTTTCCTTCTTTTCATCTTCTTCTTTATCTTCTTCCTCCTCCAATTCTTCTTCTTCTTCTTCCTCTTCTTCTTCTTATTCTTCTACTTCAATTACAACAACTACTTCTTCTTCTTCTTCTTCTTCTTCAACTTTCTCTTCCTCCTCCCCTTTGTCTTCTACCTCTTCTTCATCTTGTTCTTCTTCTTCCTCTTCTTCTTCTTCGCCATCATCTTCTTCTTCATCGTCATCTTCTTCTTCTTCTTCTTTTGCTACTTCTCCTCCTTCTGCTTCATCTTCTTCTTCTTCTTGTTCTGCTTCTTCTTCTACTAGTACTTCTTCTACATCTAATTCTTCTTCTATTACTACTACTACTACTTCTTACTTTTCTTCTTCTTTTTCTTGTTTATCTTATTCTTCTTCTCCTTCTTCTTCTTCTTCTTTTAATTATTCTTCTCCACCATCTTCATCTTCTTTTTCTTCTTCTTCTTCTTCTTCTTCTTCTTCTTCATTTTCTTCTTTTTCTTCTTCTTCTCAATCTTCTACTTCTGTTCTCCTTCTTCTTCTTTTTCTTCATCTTCTTATTCTGCTTCTTTTTCTTTTTTTTCGACTTCTTATTCTTCTTCTTCTTCTTCTTCTTCTTCTTCTTTCTCTTCTTAGTCTTCTACTTCTTCTTCTTCCACGTCTTCATCATCTTCTTCTTCTTCTACATCAACTTCTACTTCTACTTCTTCTTTTTCTTCTTAATCTAATTATATTTCTTTTTTTTTCTTCTTTTTCTTCGACTCCTTATTTATCTTCTTCTTCCCCTTCCACTTCTTCTTCTTCTTAATCTTCTTCCACTACTACTTCTTCTACTTCATCTTCTTCTTCTTCTTCTTCTTCTTCTTCTACCTCTTCTTCTTCTTCTTCCTCTTCATATTCCTTTTCTCCTTCAACTTATACTTCTTTTTCTTCTTCTTCTTCTACTACTTCTTCTACTTCTTCTTTTAGTACCTCTTCTTCTACTTCTTCTTCTACTTTTTCCATACTTCTTCTGCTTCTTCTTTTCTTCCTCTTCTTCTCCTCCATCTACTTATACTAGTTCTACTTCTCCTTCTTCTTCTTCTTCCTCTATTTGCTTATCTATTCTTCCTCTTTTTCTTCTTCTACTTCAACTTCTTCTTGTTATTCTTCTTCTTTTTAATCTTCTTCTTCTTATTTAAATTCATCTTCTTCTTTCTCTGCCAGTTCTTCTACATCTTCTTCTTCTTGTTGTCTCTCTTCGTCATGTCTTCCTACTTCTTTCTTCTTCTTCTTCATCATCTGCTTCTACTTCAACTCCTTCCTCTTCTTCATCTTCTTCATCATCTTCTTCTACTTCTTGTCTATCTTCTTCTTCTTCTTCCCCTTCTTCTTCTTCTTCTTCCCCTTCTTCTTCTTCTTCTTCTTCTTCTTCTTGATCTTCTTCAACTTCTTGTACAACTTCTTTTTCTTCCTCTTCTTCTCCTTCTTCTTCCTCTTAAACATCTTCTTCTTCTTCTTCTTCTTCTTATTCTTCTTCTACTTCCTCTTCTACTTCTTTCTATTCTTCTTCTTCTTCTTCTTCTTCTTCTTCTCCTACTTCTACTTTTACTTCTTCTTCTTCTTCTTTTTCTATTGTTCCTTCTTCTTCTTCTTTTTCTACTTCTTCTTCTTCCACTTTCTCTTCTTCTTCCTCTTCTTCTTCTTCCTCCTCCTCTTCTTCTACTTCTTCCTCTACTTCTACATCTTCTCCTTCTTCTACTTCTACTTAACCTTCTTCTTCTTCTCCATCTTCTTCTTCTTCTTCTTCTTCCTCTTCTTCCTCCTCCTCTTCTACTTCTTTGTCTTCCTTTTCTTTGTCATCTTCTCA
Organism: Vanilla planifolia; assembly: GCA_023846275.1. Taxonomy (NCBI): domain Eukaryota; kingdom Viridiplantae; phylum Streptophyta; class Magnoliopsida; order Asparagales; family Orchidaceae; genus Vanilla; species Vanilla planifolia. The sequence continues at coordinate 499,513 of JAIUJO010000206.1, forward strand.
TTCGTTATCTTCTTCTTTTATTTCTAATTCTACTTTTTCTTCTGCTATTACTACTACTTTTTCTTCTACTACTACTTCTCTTTCTTCTTCTTCTTCTACTACTTGTTCTTCTTCTTCTTGCTTTTCTTCTTCTTCCCCTTCTTCTTCTTCCTCTTCTTCTCTTTGTTCTTCTTCCTCTTCTTTTTCTTCTTTTCCCTCTTCATTTTCTTTTTCTACTTCTTTTTTTTTCTGCCTATTGTTCCTCATCTTCCTCTTCTTCTTCATCCTCTTTTTCCTCTTCCTTTTATTTCTTCTACTTCTTCTTCCCCCTATTCTTTTTCTTCCTTCTTCTTCCCTTAATTCCTTTTCCCCTTCTTCTTCCCCTTCTTCTTCTTCTTCCACTTTGTCCTCATCTTTTTTGGATTCTTCTATTTCTTCTTCTTCTTTTCCTTCTTCTTCGTCCTCTTCTTCGTCTTCTTCTTCTTATTCTACTTCTTCTTCTTCTTATTCTTTTTCATCTTCTTCTCCTTCTTCTTCTTCTTTCTCTTCTACTTCTTCTTCTTCATCATCTTCTTATTCTTCTAATTCTTTTTCTTCTACTTCTTCTCCCTGAAATTCTTCTCCTTCTTCTTCTTCTTGTTCTTCTTCTATTTTTTCTTCTAGTACTTCTCCTTATACTTCTTATTATTCTTACTCTCCTACTTCTTCTTCCACTTGCTCTTTCTCTTCTTCAACTACTTCTTCTTGTCCTTCTTCTTCTTCTTCCTCTTCTTCTTCTTAATATTATTATTTTATTCTTCTTCTTCCTCTTCCTCTTCTACTTATTATTCTTCTTCTTGTTCTTGTTCTTCTTCTTCTACTACTGCTTCTTCTTTTTCTTCTTTTTCTTCTTCTTCTTTTTCTTCTTCCTCATCTTCTTCTACTTCTTCCTCCTCTTCCACTTCTTCTACTTCATCCTCTTCTTATTCTCCTTCTTCTTCTTCATCGACATCTTCTTCTTCTCCATCTTCATCTTTTTCTTCTTCTTTTCCTTCTTTTCATCTTCTTCTTTATCTTCTTCCTCCTCCTTTTCTTCTTCTTCCTCTTCTTCTTCTTATTCTTCTACTTCAATTACAACTACTTCATCTTCTTATTCTTCTTCTACTTTCTCCTCCTTCTCCTTCGTGTCTTCTTCTTCTTCTTCATCTATTTCTTCTTCTTCTTCACCATCATCTTCTTGTTCATCGTGATCTTCTTCTTCTTCTTCCTCTTCTTTTGCTGCTTCTCGTTCTTTTTCTTCTTCTTCTTCTTCTTGTTGTTCTGCTTCTTCTTCTACTACTACTACTTCGTCTTCGTCTTCTTCTTCTACTACTACTATTACTACTACTTCTTACTTTTCTTCTTCTTGTTCTTGTTTTTCTTATTCTTCTTCTCCATCTTCTTCTTCTTCTTTTAATTATTCTTCTCCACCATCTTCAACTTTGTTTTCTTTTTCTTCTTCTTCATCATCATTTTCTTCTTCTTCTTCTTCTTCTCAATCTTCTTCTTCTGTTTCTCCTTCCTCTTCCTTTTCTTCATCTTCTTATTCTTCTTCTTCCTCTTTCTTTTTGACTTCTTATTCTTCTTCTTCTTCTTCATCTTTTTCTTCTTATTCTTCTTCATCTTCTTCTTCTACTTCTTCATCTTCTCCTTCTTCTTCTACTTCAACTTCTACTTCTACTTCAACTTCTACTTCTACTTCTTCTTCTTGTTCTTCTTCTTCTTCCACCTCCCCTTCTTTTTCTTTTTCTTCCTGTTTTTCCTATTCTTGAACTTCTTCTTCTTCTTCTTGTACTATTCCTCTTCTTCTTCTTCTTCTTCCTCTTCATCTTTTTCTTCTTTGCCTTCTTCTTCTTCTTCTTCTTCTTCCTCTTCTTCAACATCATCGCCTTGTTCTTCATCTTCTTCTTCTTCTTCTTCTTCTTCATCTTCATCTTCTTCTTCTTCTTCTTCTACTTCTTGTTCTTCTTCTTCTCCTTCTTCTTCTTCTTCTCTTCTTCTTCTTCTTTTTCTTCTTCGCCTACTACTTCTACTTCTTCCACATCTCCCTCTACTTCTTCTACTTCTCCTTCTTCAACTTCTACTTCACCTTCTTCTCCTTCACCTTCTTCTACTTCTTCTTTTTCTTTTTCTCCTTTTTTTTCTACTTCTTCTTCCTCCTCCTCTTCTTCTTCTTTTTCTTCTTCTTCCTTTTCTTCTTCTTCATCTTCTCTCCCGTCTTCTTCTTCTTCTACTTCTACTTCTACTTCTACTTCTTCGTCTTCTGTTACTACAACTACTACTTCCTCTTCTACTTCGTCTCTTTCTTCTTCTTCTTCTTCTTCCTCTTCTTCTTCCTCTTCTTCTTCTTCTTCTGTATGTTCTTCTTCTTCTTGCTTTTCTTCTACTTCCCCTTCTTATTCTTCTTCCTCTTCTTCTTTTTCTTTTTCTTCATCTTGTTTTTCTTCTTCTTCTTCTTGTCATTGTTCTTTGTCTTCTACTTCTTGTTCTTCTTCCTCTTCTTTTTTCTCTTTTCCATCTTAGTCTTTTTCTTTTTCTACTTCTTCTTATTGCACCTCTTGTTCCTCTTCTTCCTCTTCTTCTTCTTCCTCTTCTTCCTCTTCCTTTTCTTCCTCTTCCTCTTCTTGCTTCTACTTGTTCTTCTTCCACTTCTTCTTCTTCTTCTACTACTACTTCTCCTTCGTCCTTTCTTTTACTTCTTCCTATTCTTCTTCTTTTTCCTAACTCTCTTCTTCTTCTTCGAATTGTTTTTCCACTTCATCTTCCCCTTCTTCTTCTTCTTCTTCTTCTCCGTCGTCTCCTCCTTTTTTGGCAGCTTCTTCTTCATCTTCTTCTTTTCCTTCTTCTTCTACTTCTTCTTCTTCTACTTCTTCTTATTCTTCTTCTTCTTCTCCTCCTCCTCCTTCGTCTACTACTACTTCTTCTACTTCTTCTTCATCATCTTCTTCTTGAAATTCTTCTCCTTCTTCTTTTACTTATTCTTCTACTTTTCTACTACTACTTCTTCTACTTCTTATTCTACTTCTTCCTCTACTTTGTCTTCCACTTGTCCTTCTGCTCCTTCTTCTACTACTTCTTCTTGTCCTTCTTCTTCTTCTTCTTATTCTTCTTCTTCTACTACTACTACTTCTTCTTCTTCCTCTTCCTCTTCTACTTTTTCTTCTTCTTTTTCTTCTTCTTCTTCTTCTACTACTACTACTTCTTCCTTTTCTTCTTCGCCTACTTCTTCTTCTGTTTCCTCTTCCTCTTCATCTGCTTATTCTTCTTCCTCCTCTTCTGCTTTATCTTCTACTTCTTCCTCTTCATATTTTCCTTCTTCTTCTTCTCCATCTTCTTCTTCTTCTTCATCTTATTCTTTTTCTTTACATCTTCTTCTTCTTGTTTTTCTTCCTCCTCTTTTTCTTCTTCTTCTTCTTCTTTTTCTTCTTCTACTACTTCTACTTCTTCTTCATCTCCTTCTTCTTCTTCTTCTTCTTGCTCCTCCTCCTCCTCCTTCCCTTCTTCTTCTTCTTCTTCATCATCTTCTTCTTCTTCTTTCTCTTCTTCTTCTTCGTCATCTTCTCCTTCTTCATCTTATTCTCCTTCTACTTCATCTTTTTCTTCTTCTTCTTCTTCTTCTTCTTCTTCTACTACATCATATTCTTCTTCTTCTTTTTCTTCTTCTTCTTCTACTTCTTATGCTTCTTCTTCTTGTCTTCTTTATCTTCTTCTTCCTCTTGTTCATCTTCTTCTTCTTCTTCCTCTTCTTCTTCTTCATCATCTTCTCCTTCTTCTTCTTCTTCACCTTCTTCATCATCATCATCTTCTTCTTCTTCATCTTCTTCAACATCACATTCTTCTTCTTCTTCTTCTTCTTCTTCTTCTTCTTCTTCTTTGGCTTCTTCTTCATCTCTTCTTCTTCTTTTCCTTCTTCTTGTTCTTCCACTTCTTCTTCTTCTTCGTCTTCCTTCTCTTCTTCTTCATCCTCTTATCCGTCTTCTTCTTCTGCTTCTTCTTCTTGTTCTTCTATTTCTTCTTTTACTACTTCTTGTTCTTCAACTTTTTCTTCTACTTCAACTTCTACTTCTTCTTCTTTAACCCTTAATCTTTAACCCTTAATCCCTAATCCCTATTCCCTAATCCTTTTTTTTAATCTTTATGACCTAAT
>JAIUJO010000206.1:506156-523656 GCA_023846275.1 Vanilla planifolia
TTCTTCTTCTTTTTCTTCTCCTTCTTCATCTTCTTCTTCTTCTTCATTGTCTTTTTCTTCTTCTTCTTCAATTATTACTACTACTACTACTACTTCTTGTTCTACTTCTTCTTTTCCTTCCTTTCTTCTTCTTCATAGCCATCTTCTTTGTCTTCTTCATTTCTTCTTCTTGTTGTTCTTCTTTTTCTCCTCCTTCATTTTTTCTTCCTCTTCTTCTTCTTCTTCTCTTGCATGATCAACTTCTTCTTCTTCTTCTTCTTCTTCTTCTTCTTTCTACTTCTTCTTTTTCTACACCTTCTTCTACTTCATTTTCTTCTTCTTCTTCTTCGTCTTGTTTTTCTTCTTCTTCCTCTTCTCCTTCTTCTTCTTCTTTCTCCTCTTCTTCTTTCTCTATCTTCTTCTTTTTCATATTTTCTTCCTCTCAAGTTTTTCTTCATCTTCTTCTTCATCTTCATCTTCTCCTCCATCTTCAACTTCTTCTTTTTATTATTATTCTACTTTCTCTTTGTCTTCTTCTTCTACTTTTGCTTCTCCTTCTTCTTCTTTTTCGCCTTCTTTTTCTTCATCTTCTACTTCCTCCTCTTCTTCTTCTTTTACTTCTACTTCTTCTTTTTCTTCTTCTTCTTCTTCTACCTCTTCTTCCTCGTAATCTTCTTCTTCTTCTTCTTCTTCATCTTCTTCTACTTCTTCATTTTCTTCTTTTTCTTCCTCTTCTACTTCTTCTTCTTCTTTTTCTTCCACTTGCTTTCCTTCCTGTTCTTCTTCTTCCTCTTCTTTTTCTTCTTCTTCACCTTTTTCTTATTATTATTATTATTATTATTATTATTCTTCTTCTTCTACTTCTACTACTACTTCTACTTCTTCTACTTCTTTTACTTCTTCTACATCATTTTCTTCATCTTCTCCTTCTTTTACTTCTACTTCTTCTACTTCTCCTTCTTGTTCTTCTTCTTCATCTTCTTCTTTTTCTACTACTTCTTTTTCTTATTCTTCTTCTACTACTACTACTTCTTGTTCTTCTTTTTCTTCTACTTCATTTTCTTCTTCTTCATTGTCTCCTTCCTGTTCTTATTCTTCTTCTTCATCCTCTTCTACTTTTTCTTCATATTGTTTTCTTCTTCTTCTTCAACTTCTTCTTCTTCTTTTTCTTCTTCTTCTTCTTCTTCTTCGACCTCCTCTTCTTCTTATTCTTCTTCTTCTTCTTCTTATTCTTCTTCTAATGTTTCTACTTCTTCTTCTTCTTCTTCTTCTTCTTCTTCTTCTTCCTCTTCTGGACCTTCTTCTACTTATTCTACTTCTTCTTAATGTTCTTCTTCTACTACTTCTTCTTCCTCATCTTCTTCTTCTTTTTCTAATTCATCTTCTTCTTCCTCTTGTTCCTCTTCTTCTTCTTCATCTTCTTCTTTTTCTTTTTCTTCTTCTTCCTCTTCTTCTTCTTCCTCTTCTTCTTCTTCTTTTTCCTGTTCTACTTCTTTTTCCTCTTCTTCTTCTTCTTTTTCCTGTTCTTCTTCTTCTTCTTCTATTTTTTCTTATTGTTATTATTGTTGTTGTTCATCTTCTACTTCTTCTTCTTGTTCTTCTTCCTTTTCTCTTTCTTTTTTTTATTTTTCTACTTCTACTTTTTCTACTTCTTCTTCTTTGTCCATCGCTTGTTCCTCCTCTTCTTCTTCTTCTTTCTTTCTTCTTTGACTTCTTCTTCTTAATCTACTTCTTTTTCTTCTAATTCTTCTTCTTCTTCTTCTTCTTCTTCTTCCTCCTCCTGCTTCTATTCTTCTTCCACTTCTTCCTCTTCTTCTTCCTTCTCTACTTCATCATCTTCTTCCTCTTCAAATTCTTTTTCTTCATCTTCTTCTTCCTCATCCTCCTCTTCTTCTACCTCTTCTTCTTCTTCTTCTTCCTCTTCTCCTCTTCTTCTTCCTCTTCTTCTTCTTCTTCTTCTTCTTCCTCTTCTACCTCATCTTCCACATTTTCTTGTTCTTCTTCTTTCTCTTCTTCTTATTCTTATTCTTACTCTTCTTTTGCTTCTTCTTCTTCTTCTTCTTCTTCTTCTTCTTCTTCTTCCTATTCCTCTTCTTCTTCATCAGCACCATCTGCTTCTTCTTCTTCTTCTTCATCTTCCACTCCTTTTTCATTCTCTTCTTCTTCCACTTCTTCTTCTTCTTCTTCTTCGTCTTCTTCTCCTTCTTCTTCTTCTTCCCCTTCTTGTTCTTCTTTTCCATCTTCATCTTCTTCCTCTTCTTTTTCTTTTTCCTCTCCTTCTCCTTCTTCTTCTGATTCTTCGTCTTCTTCTTCTTCTTCTTCTTTGTCTTCCTCTTCTTATTCTTCTTCTTCTTCTCCCTTTTCCTCCTCCTCCTCTTCTTCTTCTTCTTCTTCTTCTTCTTCTTTTTCTTCTTCCCCCTCTAATTTTTATTCTTCTTTTTCTTCTCCTTCTTCATCGTCTTCTTCTTCTTCTACTTCTTCTTCCTTTTCTTCTACCTCTTCTTCTTTCTCTTATTCTACGTTTTCCTCTTCTTCTTCCTATTCTTCTTCTTCTCCTTCTCCTTCGTCATCATCATCTTCTTCTTCTTCTTCTTCATCTTCTTCTCCTTCTATTCCTTCTTCTTCTTCTTTTTCCTCTTCTTGTTCTTATTATTCTTCTTCTTCATTTTTTCTTCGTCATCATCATTTTCTTCTTCTTTTTCTTCTTCTTCTTCTACTACTTCTTCTTGTTGTTTCTTTATTTTTTCTTAATCCCAAATCTCTAATCCTTAATACTTATTCCCTAATCTTTAATCCCTAATCCTTAATCTTTATCTTTAATCCATGTTCCCTAATCCCTTCTCCCTAATCCCTAATCCTTAAATCATAACTCCTAAAACCTAATCCCTCATAACTAATCTCTAATCCTAAATCCCTAATCTGTAATTCCTAATCCCTAATACTTTCTCCCTAATTCTTAATCAATAATCCCTCCATCCAAGTTCTCTAACCCTAATACCTAATCCCTAAACCTTAATCCTTAATCCCAAATCCCTAATCAATAATCTCTAACACTTAAACCCTAATCTTAATTATAATTATTAAATCTCGAATCGTTAATCTCTAATCCCTAATCCTTAAACTGTAATAAATAATCGCTAATCTTTAATCATTACTCTCTAATCCCTATTCCTTAATCCATAATCTACAGTAATTGATCCTTTAATCCTAAATCTCTAATCATTAATCTCTTCATCTCTAATCCTTTATTCTAAATCCTTATTCCTTAATCCTTAATCCATTTTACTTATTCCTTAAGCCCAACTCTTTAATCCCTAATCCTTAATCTTTAAACCATAACCCCTAACTACAAATCCATAATCCATAATCCCTAATACTTAATCTTTAATCCGTAATCCTTAATCCCTAAAATATAATCCCAAATCTTTTTTTTCTTAATCCCTAATCCCTAACCTTAATCCCTAATCTAATCCCTAATCCTTCTCTTCATCTAATTCTCCAACTACTTCTTTCTCTTCTTATTTTACTTCATCTTCTTCTACTTCTTCTCCAATATTTTCTTCTTCTTCCTCCTCTTCTTCCTTATCTTACTCTTCTTCTTCTTCTTCTTCTTCTTTATCTTCCTCTTCTTGTTCTTCTTCTACTTCCTTTTCTTCTTCTTCTTCTTCTTCTTCCTGTACTTCTTCTTCTTCTTCTTTTTCTTCTTCCTAATCTTCTTCTTCCTCTTATCTTCTTCTTCTCCTTCTTCTTTTCTTGTTCTTCTTCTTCCTTTTCTTCTTCTTCTTCATCATCATCATCATCTTCTTCTTCTTCTTCTTCTTCTTCTTCTTCTTCCTCTTCTTATTCTTCTTCTTCCTCTTCTTCATCATCATCATCATCCTCTTCTTCTTCTTCTCCTTCTTCTCCTTCCTTATCTTCTTCCATAATCATTAATATATCTCTAATCTATAATCTTTAATACTTAATCCCTAATCTATAATTCTGAGTCCTTAATCCTTATCAGTATTCCTTATACCCTTCTTCCAACTCCCTAATCCCTAAGCCTTAATCCCAAAACCCTAATCCCTAATTGCTAGTCCATAATCCCTAATCATGAATCCCTAATGTGGAATACCTAATCCCTAATCCCTCCCTCCCTAATCCCAAATACCCAATCCATCTCTTCTTCCTTTTCCTCTTCTACTTCTTATTCTTCTTCATCCTCTTCTTCTTCTTCCCCTTCGTCTTCTTCTTCGTCATCTTCTTCTTCTTCTTCCACTTCTTCCTCTTCTTCCTCTTCTTCTTTTTTTTCTTCTTCTTCCTCTTCTCCCTTATCTTCCTTGTCTTCTTCTTCTTCTTCTTTCACTTCTTCATCTTCTTCTTCTTTTTCTTCATTCTCTTCTTCTTCTTCTTCTTCTTCTTCTTCTTCTTCCTCCCCTTCATCATCTTCTTCTTCTTCTTGTTCTTCTGCTTATGCATCTGCTTCTTCCCTTTCTTCTTCTTCTTCTCTTCTTCCTTTTCTTCTTCTTCCTCTTCTTCTTCTTCTTCTTCTTCTTCCTCTTCTTCTTCTTCTTCTTCTTCTTCTTCTTCTACTTCTCTCTCTCTCTCTCTCTCTCTTCCTCTTCTTCTTCATCATCTTCTTCTTCCTCCTCTTTTTCTTAATATTATTATTATTATTATTTGACTTCTTCTTCTTCTTCTACTTCTTCTGCTTCTTTTTCCTCTTCTTCTTCATCTTCTTCTTCTTCCCTTTCTACCTCTTCTTCTACTTTCACTTCTATTTCTTCTACTACATCTTATTCTTTTCCTTCTCCTTCTTCTTCTGCTTCTATTTCTTCTTATCCTTCATCTTCTTCTTCTTCTTCTTCATCTTTTCTTCTTCTCTTGTTCATATGAATCTTCTTCTTCTTCATCTTCTTCTTCTTCTTCTTCTTCTTCTTTTTCCTCTTCATCTTCCTCTTCTTCTTCATCATCATCTTCTTCTTCTTCTACTTCCTCACCTTCTTCTCCTTCTTATTCCTACTGTTCTCTATCTTCTTCTTCTTCTTCTTCTTCTTCTTCATTGTCCTCTTCTTATTCTTCTTCTACCTTCTCCCTCTTCTCCATCTTCTTCTTCTTCTTCTTCTTCTACTTCTTCAAATTCTCCTTCTTCTTCTTCCTCCTCTTCTTCTTCTTCTTATTATTATTATTATTTTTCTTCTTCTTCTTCTTCTTCTTCTTCTTCTTCTTCGTCTTCTTATTTTTCTTCTTCTTCTTGTTCTTCTTCTCCTTCTTCTTCCTCTTCTTCTTCATCTTCTTCCTCATCTATGTATTCTACTTCTTCTACTTCTTCCTCATCTTCCTCTTCTTCTTTTTCTGTTTCTTCATTTTCTTCTTCTTCTTTTTCTCCTGCTCTTCTTCTTCCTCTTGTCTTCTTCTTCTCCTTCTTCTTTTCTTTTTCTTCATCTTCCCTTTCTTTTTCCTCTTAATCTTATTATTATTATTATTATTATTATTATTATTATTGTTATTATTATTATTATTGTTATATTATTATTATTATTATTATTAATATTATTCTTCTTCTTCTTCTTCTTCCTCTTCTTCTTCTTCTCCTTCTCCTTCTCTCGATCTTTCTCCTTCTCCTTCTCCTTCTTTTTCTCCTGCTCCTACTCCTTTCCTTCTCCTTAACCATCTCCTTCACCTTCTTCATCTCCTTGTCCTTCTTTTTCTACTTCTTCTCCTCCTTCTTCTACTTACTCTTCTCCTTCAATGTCTCATTCTCTTTCTTCTTCTTCTTCTTCCTCTTCTTCATCTTTTCTTTTTCTTCTTCTTCTTCGTCTTCTTCTTTTTCTTCTTCTTGCTCTTCTTCTTCTTCTTTTTCTTCTTCCTACTGTTCTTCTTCTTCTTCCCCTTCTTTTCTTCTTAATCTTCTTCTTCAACTTCCTCTTCTTCTTCTTCTTCATTTTCTTCATCTCCTATTTCTTCTTCTTTTTCTACTTTTTTCATCTTCTTCTTCTCCTTCTTCTACTTCTTCTTCTTCTTCTTCTTGTCGTTTTCTTCTTTTTCTTCTTTCTACTCATCATCATCATCTTCTTCTTCTTCCTCTTCTTATTCTTCTTCTTCTTTTTCTCCTTCTTCTTCATCTTCTTCTGATTTTTCTTCTTCTAGTTTTTCTTCTTTAACTTCTTCCTCTTCTTCTTCTACTTCTTCTTCCTCTTCTTCTTTTTCTTCTTCTTCATTTTCTTCTTCTAATTCTTCACCTTCTTCTTCTTCTTTGTCTTCCTCTTCTTCTTCTTCTTCTTCTTCCACTTCTTATTCTTCATCAACTTCTTCTTCATCTTCTTCTTCTTCTTCATCTTCAACTTCTTCTTTTACATTTACTTCTTCTTCTTCTTCTCTTCTTGCTCTTTTTCTTCGACTTCTTCTTCTTCTTCTTTCTCTTCATCTTCTTCTTCTACTACTAACTCTTCTACTTCCTCTTCTTCTTCTTCTTCTTTTTGCAAATCTTTTTCCTCTATTATTTTTATCGTTATTATTTTTCTGCTTCTTCCTCTTCTTCTCCTACTCCTTCTTCTCCTTCTACATCTTCTATTCTTTTTACTTTTTCAACTTCTTTTAGTTCTTCTTCTTTGCATTCTTCTTCATCATCTTCTTCTTCATCTTCTCTCCTTCTATTTCTTCTTCTTCTTTCTCTTCCACTTCTCCTTCTTCCTCTATATCTCCTTCTTCCTCTATATCTCCTTCTTCCTCCTCTTCTTTTTCTTGTTCTACTTCTTCTTGTGCTTCTTCTTCTTCTCCGTCTTGTTCTTCTTCTCCTTGTTCTTCTTCTTCTTCTTCTTCTTCTTCTTCTTCTTCTTCTTCTGCTTCTTGTACTTCTTCATCTCTTTCTTCTTCTTCATCTTCTTCTTCGTCTTCTTCTTCAGCTTCTTCTTCGCCTTTCTCTTTTCTTCTACTTCTTCTTCTTCTTGTTGCCCATCTCCCTCTTCTTACAACACCTCTTCCTCTTCTACTTCTTCCTTCATTTCTCCTTCTTCCTCTTCTTCTTCTCATTCTTCCTCTTTTTCGTCTTTTTCTTTCTCTTCCACTTCTTCTTCTTCTTCTTCTTCTTCTTCTACTTCTTCCACCCTCTCCACATCGTCCTGCTCTTCTTCTTCATATTTTTCCTCTTCTTTTTCATCATCATCGACTTCTTCTTATTCTTCTTCTTCCTCTTATTTTACCACTTCTTCTTCTTCTTCCTTTTAATCCTCTACATCTTCATCATCCTCTTCTCCTCATCTACCTCTTCTTCTTCTTCTTCTACTTCTTCTTCTTCTTCTTCTTTTTCTTCCTCTTCTTCTTCCACTTCTTCTTCTTCTTCTTCTTCTTCTTCTTCCTTGTGCCTATTCTTCTTCTTCTTCTTGGTGTTCTTCCTCTTCTTCTTTTCCTTCAACTTTTACGTCTTCATCCTCTTCTACATTTAACTCTTTCTTTTCTGCTTTTTTCACTTCTTATTCTTATTATTAATGTTGTTGTTATTATTATTATTATTATTATTATTCTACCTCTACTTCTTTCTCTTATTAATCCTCATCTCCTTCTTCCTTTTTTCCATTTTCTTCTTCTTCTTCTTCCTCTTCCCCTTCCACTTCTTTTTTTTCTTCTTCTACTTTATCTCCTGCTCTTCTTCTTCCTCTTCTTCTTCTTCTTCTCTTACTTCTTCTTCCTCCTCTTCTTACCATTTTTCTTCTTCTTCTTCTCCTTTTGATTCTTCTTCTTCTTCTTTGACTTCTTCTTCTTCTTCTTCTTCTTCTTCTACTACTTCTTCTTCTTCCCCTCCTCCTCCATATCCTTCTCATTCTTCTTCTTCATTGCCTTCTTCTTCTTCTTCTTCTTCTTCTTCTAATTCCTCTTCTTCTTCTACTTCCTCTTCTTCTCCTCATTCTTCTTCATCTTCTTCTTATTATTCTTCTTCTTCACCTTCTTCTTATTCGTCTTCTTCTTACTCTTCTCCTTCTTTTTCTTCTTCTTGTTCTTCTTCTTCTTTTTCTTCTTCTTCCTCTTCTTCCTCTTCTTCTTCATCTTTTTGTTCTTCTTCTTTTTCTTCTTCTACATCTTCTTCTACTTCTTCTTCTACAACTACTACTTCTTCTTCTTCTTCTTCTGCTTCTTCTTCTGCTTCTTCTTCTGCTTCTTCTTCTGCTTCTTCTTCTTCTTCTTCTTCTTCTTCTTCTTCTTCTTTTTCTTCTTCCTCTTCCTCTTCTTCCTCTTCTTCTTCATCTTTTTCTTCTTCATTTTCTTTTTGTTCTTCTTGTTCTTCTTCTTCTACTTCTTCTTCGTCTTCTTCTTTTTCTTCTCCATTTTCTTCTTCTTCCTCTTCCTCCTTTTCTTCTTCATCTTCTTCTTCTTCATCATCTTCCTCTTCTTCTTCTTCCTCTTCTTCTTCTCCTTTGTCTTCTTCTTTTGCTTTCTTTCTTGTTCCTCTTCTTCTTCTTCTTCATCTACTTCTTGTTCTTTTTCTTTTTCTTCTTCTTCTTTCTTCTATTACTACTACAACTACTATTACTTCCTCTTGTACTTTTTTTCTTCATCTTCTTCTTCTTCTTTCTCTTCTTCTTTTTCTTCTTCTCCTTCTTCTTCTTTTGCTCTTTTTCTTCCTCTTGTTCTTCTTTGTTTTCTTCTTGTTCTTCTTCCACTTCTACTTCTTCGTCTTCATCTTCCTTTTCTTCTTCTTCTCCTACTTCGTTTTTTATTTTTCTTCTTCTTACACTTTTTCTTCTTCTTCTTTGTCTTCTTCTTCTTCTACTTCTTCTTCTCCAGCTTCATCTTCTACTTCTAATTCTTCTACTTCATATTCTTGTACTTCTTCTTATTTTTCTTTTTCAACTTCTTTTTCTATTCTTCTTCTACTTCCTCTCCTTCTTCTTCTTCTTCTTCTTCTTTTTCTTTGGCTTCTTCACCATCTTCTTCTTCTTCTTTTTCTTACTCCTCTCCTTATACGTCTTTCGCTTCTTATCTTTCTTCTTCTTCTCCTTCCTTATTTTCTTCTTCTTCTTCTTCTTCTTCTTCTTCTTCTTCTCTTTTCTTCTTGTTGTTCTTCCTCTTCTTCTTCTTCTTCTTCTTCATCTTTCTCTTCTTCTTCTTCGTCTTCTTCTTCTTCATCATCACCTTCCTCTTCTTATTCTTCTTCTTCTTCTTCTTCTATTTCTTCTTCTTTTTCTTCTTCTTCTTCTTCTTCTTCTACTTCTTCCTCTTCTTGTTCTTCTTCTTCTTCTTCTTCTTCTTCTACTTCCTCTTTAACTTCTTCTTCTTCTTCTTCTTGATCTTCTTCTTCTTCTTCTTCTTCTACTACTACTACTTCTTCTTATTCTTCTTCATCTTCTTTTTCTTCTTCTTCTTCTTCATCATCATCTTCATCTTCTCTTTCTTTTTCTTTTTCTTCTTCTTCTCCTTTTCCTTTTTCTTTGTCCTTCTCTTCATCATCTCTATCTTCTTCTTCTCTTCTTTTACATATTCTTTGTTTTCTTCCACTTCTTCCTCTTCTACTATATCTTCATTTTCCTCGTCTTCTTTTTCTTCTTCCACTTCTTCTTTCCCTTCTTCTTCCCCCTCTTCTTGTTCTTCTACATCTTCTTCTTCTTCTTCTTCCTCCTCCTCTTCTTCTCCTCTTGTTCTTCTTTTTCCTCTTCTACTTCTTTCTCTTCTTTTTCTTCATCTCTTCTTCTTCTTCTTTCTCTTGTTCCTCTTCTTCTTCTTCTTCACCTACCTTTTCTTTTACTTCTTCTTCTTCTTCTTCTTCTTATACTTCTACTTCTTCTTCTCTTACACTTCTACTTCTTCGTCTCCTTCTTTATCTACTTCTTTGTCTTCTTCTCTTCTTCTTCTTCTTCTTCCTCCTCATCTTTTTGTTCTTCTTCTTCCTCGTCTTTTTCAACTTCTTCATCTTCTTCTTCTTCTCCTTCTTCCTCTACTTCCTCTTGTCATCTTCTTTATCTTCTTCTTGTTCTTCTTCTTCTCTACCTTCTTTCTCTTCTTGTTCTTATTCTTCTTCTTTTTCCTCTTCTTTTTCTTCCTCATCATCTTCTTCTTCTTCTTCTTCTTCTTTATTTCCTCCTCTTTCTCCATCTTCTTCTTCTCCTTCTACTTCTTCTTCTTCTTCATCATCATCATCATCTTCTTCTTCTTCCACTTGTACTACTTCTTCTTCCACTTCTTTTTTTTCTTCTTCATCATCTTCCTCTTCTTCTTCTTCTTCTACTACTTCTTCTTCATATTCTCTATCATCCTCTTCTTCATTCGATTTCTTCTTCTTCTTCATCATCTTTTTCTTATTCTCCTTCTTCTTCTTCTTCTTTTACTTCTTCTTTTACTTCTTCTTTTACTTCTTCTTTTACTTCTTCTTTTACTTCTTCTTCTACTTGTTCTACTTCATCTTCTTCTTTGCTAATCCTTCATCCCTAATACTAAATCCCTTAATCTTTAAATATTAATCACTAATCCTTACCTTTAATCCCTTACTTGAATCTCTAATCCATAATCTATAATGTCTAATACAAAGCCCCTAACCTATAATGTTGAATCCCTAATGCCTAATACATAGTTCTAATACTTAACCCTTAATCCCTAATGCCCTATTTCTAATCTTCTTCTTCTTCTTCTTTTTCTTCTTGTCATTCTTCTTCTTCTTCTTCGTCTTCTTTTTCTTCTTCTTCTCCTTGATCTTCTACCTAATCTGCTTCTATCAATTCTGCTACTTCTTCATATTCTTCTTCTTCTTCTTGTTTTTCTTACTTTTCTTAATCCTCTTCTTCTACTTCCTCTCGTTCCCCTTCTTCCTCTTCTTCGTCTTTCTTTTCTTCTTCTACTTCCTCCTCCTCAGCTAATTCCTCTTCTTCTTCTTCTTCTTCCTATTCTTCTTCTTCTTCTTCTTTTAATTCTTCTTCTTCTTCTAGTCCTCCTTCTTTTTCTTCTTCTTCTTCTTTTTTTCTTCTTTCACTTGTTCCCCATCTTCCACATCTTCTCCTTCCTCTACTTCTTCTTCGTCCTAATCTTGTACTAGTTCATCAACTTCTTCTACTTCTTCTTCTTCATCTTCCTCTTCTTCTTCTTCATCTTCTTCTTCTTCTTCTTCTTCTTCTTCTTCCTGTTCTTCTTGTTCTTCGTCATCATCTCTTCTTCTTCGTCTTCTACTTGTTCTTCTTCTTCTTCTATTTCTCCTTCCCCTCCTTTTTCTTCTTCCTCTTCTTCTCTCCCTTTTTCCTCTTCTTGTTCTTCCTCTTCTTCTTACCCTTGTTCTCCTACTTCTTCTTCTTCTTCTTCTTCTTATTCTTCTTTTTCTTGTTCTTCCTCATCATCATAATCATCTTCTTTTTCTTCTTCTTCATCCCCTTCTACCTCTTCTTCTCTTCCTCCACCTCATTCCTCTTCTTCTTCTTCTTCTTCTTCTTCTTCTTCTTCCTATTCTTCTTTTTTTCTTCTTCTTTCCCTTTTTCCTCTTCTTATTCTTCTTCTTGTCCTTTTTCTTCCTCTTCTTCTTCCTCTACTTCTTCTTCTTCTTCTTCTTCATCTTCCTCTTCCTCACTTCTTCCTCCTCATCTTCTTCTTCTTCTTCGTCCTCTTCTCCTCATCTTCCACTTCTTCTTCCTCTTCTTCTTCTTCCCCTTGTTCATCATCTTCTTCTTCTTCTTCTTCTTCCCCTTCTTCTTCTTCTACTTCTTCTTCTTGATCCTCTTCTACTTACTCTTCTACTTGCTCTTTTTCTTCATCTTCTTCTTTTTTTCCTTCTTTTTCTTCATCTTCTTCTTACTCTGGTCCCTCTTCATCCTCTTCTTCCTCTTCATATTCTACTTTTTCTTCTTCCTCTTCATCTTCTTCCTCTTCTTCTTCTTCTTCTTTTTACTCCTATTCTTATTCTTATTCCTCTTCTTCTTCTTCTACTTCTAATTCTTCTTCTTCTTCTTCTCCTTCTTCATCTTCTTTTTCTTCTTCTTCTTCTAATTCTCTTTCTTTTTCTATTTCTTCCTCTTCTACTTCTTCTTCTTCTTCTTTTTCCTCCTCTCCTCTTCTACTTCTTCACCTTTGTCCTTTTCTTCTTATCTTCTTCTTCTTCGACTTCTCTTCTTCTACTTGTACTTATTCTTCTTCTAGTACTTCTATTTCATCTTCTTTTACTACTTCTTTTTCTTCCTCTTAATCTTCTCCTTCTTCTTATTCATCTTCTTCTTCCTATTCTACCTCTTATTCCTCTTCTAATTCTTCTTCATCTTCTTCTAGTTCTTCTTCTTCCTCTTGTTTTTCTACTTCTTCTTCTCTTTCATTTCTTCTTCTTCTTCTTCTTCATCTTCTACTTCTTTCGTTCTTCTTCTTCTTCTTCTTCTTCTACTCCTACTTCTTCTTCTTCTTCTTCTCCTTCTTCCTCTTCTTCTTCTTCTACTACTTCCTCTTCTTCTTCATCTTCTTCTTCCTCCTATACTTCTACTTCTTTTTCTTGAACTTCTTTTTCTTATTCGACCACTTCTTCTTCTTCTCCATTTTTTTCTTCTTCTTTTATTTCTTGTTCTTCTTCTTCTTCCTCCTCTCGTTGCTCTTCTTTCTGTTTTTCTTCTTCCTCTTCTTCTTCTTCTTCTTCCTCTTCATCTTCTTCCTCTTCTTCGTCTTCTTCTTTTTTGTATTCTCCTTTTTCTTCTTCTTCTTCTTCTTCTTCCTCCTCCTCTTTTTCTTCTTCTTCTTCTCCTTTTTCTTCTTCTACTACTTCTTCCTCTCCTTCTACCTCTTCTTCTTCTTCTTTTTCTACTTCTTCCTCTTCTCTCTTCTTCTCCTTCTTCTTTTTCTTCTTCTTCTTCTTCATCTTCTTCTTCTTCTTCCACTTTTTCTTCTTCTTCTCCTTCTTCTTGATCTTCTTCTTCTTCTTCTTATTCATCAACTACTTCCTCTTCTTCTTCTACTTCTTATTGTTCCTTTTCTTCTTTTATCTCTTCTTCTTCTTCATCTTCTTCTTCTTCTTCTTCTTCTTCTTCTTCCTCTTCCTCTTCTTGTTCTTCTTCATCTTCTTCTTCTTCTTCTTCTTCTTCCTCTTTTTCTTCTTGTTCTTCTTAATCTAATTCTATATCTTTTTTTCTTCTTTTTCATCTACTCCTTATTAATCTTCTTCTTCCCCTTCCACTTCTTCTTCTACTCCTTAATCATCTTCTACTACTGCTTTTTCTACTTCATCTTCTACTTCCTCTTCTTCTTCTTCTTCTTATTCTTATTCTTCCTCTTCTTCTTCTTCTTCCTCTTCATATTCTTCTCCTTCTTAAACTTCTACTTCTTTTTCTTCTTTTTCTTCTACTACTTCTTCTACTTCTTCTTCTAGTACTTTCTTCTTCTACTTCTTCTACTTTTTTCCATACTTCTTCTACTTCTTCTTTTCTTCCTATACTTTTCCTCCTTCTACTACTACTTGTTTTACTTCTCCTTCTTCTTCTTCTCTTCTTCTATTTCCTTATCTATTCTTCCTCTTCTTCTTCTTCTACTTCAACTTCTTATTCTTATTCCTCTTCTTCTTAACCATCTTCTTCTTATTCATACTCCATCTTCTTCTTTCTCTACCAATTCTTCTACATCTTCTTCTTCTTCTTGTTCTCTTCATCATGTCTTCCTACATCTTTCTTCTTTTTCTTCTTCATCTTCTCTGATTCTTCATTCTTCTTCTTCTTCTTCCTCTACTTCTTCTTCTTCATCATCTCTTCTACTTCTACGTCTTCATCATCTTTTTCTACTTCTTGTCTATCTTCTTATTCCTTCTTCCCCTTCTTCTTCTTCTTCTTCTTCTTCTTCTTCTTGATCTTCTTCAACTTCTCGTACAACTTCTTTTTCTTCCTCTTCTTCTACTTCTTCTTCCTCTTAAACATCTTCCTTTTCTTCTTCTTCTTTTTCTTATTCTTCTCTACTTCCTCTTCTACCTCTTTCTATTCTTCTTCTTCTTCTTCTTCTTCTTCTTCTTCTCCTTTTTCTTCTTCTACTTCTTCTTCTTCTACTTTCTACTTTTACTTCTTCTTCTTCTTCTTTTTCTATTGTTCCCTCTTCTTCTTCTTCTATTTCTACTTCTTCTTCTTCTTCCACTTGCTCCTCTTCTTCCTCTTCTTCTTCTTCTCTGGTTCTTCTTCCCTCCTCCTCTTCTTCTATTTCTTCCTCTACTTCTTCTCGTTCTTCTACTTCTACTTGACCTTCTTCTCCTTCTCCTCTTCTTCTTCTTCTTCTTCTTCTTCCTCTTCTTCCTCCTCTTCTTCTTCTTTGTCTCCTTTTCTTCATCATCTTCTCATCCGTTATCTTCTTCTATTTCTAATTCTACTTTTTCTTCTGCTACTCATATACTTACTTCTTCTTCTACTTCTCTTTCTTCTTCTTCTTCTTTTGCCTATTCTTCTTCTTCTTGCTTTTCTTCTTCTTCTCCTTCTTCTTCTTCCTCTTCTTCTCTTTCTTCTTCTTCCTCTTCTTTTTCTTCTTTTCCCTGTTCTCTTTCTTTCTCTACTTCTTTTTATTCCACCTCTTGTTCCTCATCTTCGTCTTCTTCTTCATCCTCTTTTTCCTCTTCCTCTTATTGCTTCTACTTCTTCTTCCTCCTATTCTTCATCTTTTTCTTCCTTCTTCTTCCTTTAATTCCTTTTCCCCTTCTTCTTCCCCTTCTTCTTCTTCTTCTTCCACTTGTCCTCATCTTTTTTTTATTCTTCTACTTCTTCATCCTCTTTCCTTCTTCATCTTCTTCTTCGTCTTCTTCTTCTCATTCTACTTCTTCTTCTTCTTAATCTTTTTCTTCTTCTTCTCCTTCTTCTTCTTCTTCTTCTTCCTCTTCTACTTCTTCTTCTTCATCATCTTCTCATTCTTCTTCTTCTTCTTTTTCTTCTACTTCTTTTACCTGAAATTCTTCTTCTTCTTCTTCTTCTTGTTCTTCTTCTAATTTTTCTTCTACTACATCCTATTATACTTCTCACACTGCTTATTCTCCTACTTCTTCTTCCACTTGCTCTTCTTCTTGTTCAACTACTTCTTCTTGTCCTTTTCTTCATCCTCTTCTTCTTAATATTATTATGTTTATTCTTCTTCTTCTTCTTCTTCCTCTTCCTTTTGTACTTCTTATTCTTCTTCTTGTTGTTGTTCTTCTTCTACTACTACTGCTTCTTCTTCTTTCTCTTTTTCTTCTTGTTCTTTTTCTTCTTCCTCTTCTTCCTCATCTTCTTCTACTTCTTCCTCCTCTTCCACTTCTTTTACTCATCCTCTTCTTATTCTCCTTCTTCTTCTTCACCGACATCTTCTTCTTCTCCATCTTCATCTTTTTCTTCTTGCTTTCCTTCTTTTCAAATTCTTCTTTATCTTCTTCCTCCACTTCTTCTTCTTCTTCTTCCTCTTCTTCTTCTTATTCTTCTACTTCAATTACAACAACTACCTCTTCTTCTTCTTATTCTTCTTCTACTTTCTCCTCCTCCTCCTCCTTGTCTTCTTCTTCTTCTTCTTCATCTTGTTCTTCTTCTTCCTCTTCTTCTTCTTCACAAACATCTTCTTCTTCATCGTCATCTTCTTCTTCTTCTTCTTCTTCTTCTGCATCTCCTTCTTCTGCTTCATCTTCTTCTTCTTGTTCTGCTTCTTCTTCTACTACTACTACTTCTTCTTCATATTCTTCTTCTTCTACTACTGCTACTACTACTTCTTACATTTCTTCTTCTTCTTCTTGTTTTTCTTATTCTTCTTCTCCTTCTTCTTCTTCTTTTAATTATTCTTCTCCATCATCTTCAACCTTTTCTTCTTCTTCTTCTTCTTCATCATCATCATTTTTCTTCTCTTCTTCTTCTTCTTATCAATTCTTCTTCTTTTTTTCTCCTTCTTCTTTTTCTTCATCTTCATCATCTTCTTATTCTTCATCTTCTTCTTTCTTTTCAACTTCTTGTTATTCTTCTTCTTCATCATCTTTCTCTTCTTATTCTTCTTCTTCTTCATCTTCCACGTCTTCATCATCTTCTTCTTCTTCTAGTTCAACTTCTTCTTCTAGTTCAACTTCTACTTCTATTTCTACTCTTCTTCTTGTTCTTCTTCTTCCACCTCCACTTCTTTTTCTTTTTCTTCCTGTTTTACCTCTTCTTGAACTTCTTCTTCTTCTTCTTATACCATTGCTCTTCTTCTTCTTCTTCTTCTCTTCTTCTTCTTCTTCTTCTTCTTCTTCTTCTTCTTCTTCTTCTTCTCTTCTTTCTTCTTCTTCTTCTTCTCCTTCTTCTTCTTCTTCGTTGCCTCCTTCTTCTTCCTCCCCTTCTTCAACGTCATCGCCTTCTTCTTCATCTTCTTCTTCTTGTCCTTCTTCTTCTTCTTCTACCATCTTCTACTTCTTGTTCTTCTTCTTCTCCTTCTTCCTCTTCTTCTCTTCTTCTTCTTTTCTTCTTCATCTACTACTTCTAGTTCTTCTACATCTTCCTCTACTTCTACTTCTCCTTATTCAACTTCTACTTCACCTTCTTCTCCTTCACATTCTTCTTCTTCTTCTTCTTCTTCTTCTTTTTTCTTCTTCTTCCTCCTTGTCCTCCTCTTCTTCTTCTTCGTCTTCCTTTTCTCTTCTTTATCTTCTCATCGTCTTCTTCTTCTTCTACTTCTACTTCTACTTCTTCGTCTTCTGTTACTACTACTACTACTACTTCTTCTTGTTCTACTTCTTCTCTTTCTCTTTCTTCTTCTTCTTCCTCTTCTTCTTCTTCTTCTCCTTCTTCATCTTCTTTTCTTCTTCTTCTTCTAAATCTTCTACTTCTTCTTCTTCTAATTCTCTTCTTCTTTTAAATCTTCTACTTCTTCTTCTTCTAATTCTCTTTCTTTTTCTATTTCTTTCTTCTTCTCCTTCTTCTTCTTCTTCTTTTTCTTCGTCTTCCTCTTCCTCTTCTACTTCTTCTCCTTTGTCTTTTTCCTCTTACTCTTCTTCTTCTTTGACTTCTCTTGTTTCACTTGTGCTTATTCTTCTTCTAGTACTTTTATTTCTTCTTCTTCTACTACTTTTTTTTCTTGCTCTAAATCTTCTTCTTCTTCTTCTTCTTCTTTATTCATCTTCTCTTCCTATTCTACCTCTTATTCCTCTTCTAATTCTTCTTTATCTTCTTCTAGTTCTTCTTCTTCCACTTATTTTTCTACTTCTTCTCTTTCTTTTCTTCTTTTTCTTCTTCTTCTTCATCATCTACCACTTCTTCCGTTCTTCTTTTTCTTCTTCCCCTACTCCTACTTCTTCTTCTTTTCCTTCTTCCTCTTCTTCTTCTTCTTCTACTTCCTATTCTTCTTCTTCTTCATCTTCTCTTCCTCCTCTACTTCTTCTTCTTTTTCTTGAACTTCTTCTTTCTATTCGACTACTTCTTCTTCTTCTCCTTCTTCTTCTTCTTCTTTTATTTCTTGTTCTTCTTCTTCCTCCTCCTTTAATTACTCTTCTTTCTATTTTTCTTCTTCCTCTTCATCATCCTTCCTCTTCTTTGTCTTCTTCTTTTTCCTATTCTCCTTTTTCTCTTCTTCTTCTTCTTCCTCCCCTTTTTCTTCTTCTTCTTCTCCTTCTTCTTCTTCTACTACTTCCTCTCCTTCTACC